>OY744477.1:15006288-15596748 GCA_963556175.1 Tipula confusa | reverse complement strand
TAATAATATAATAATATAATAATATAATAATATAATAATATAATAATATAATAATATAATAATATAATAATATAATAATATAATAATATAATAATATAATAATATATAATATAATAATATAATATAATATAATAATATAATAATATAATAATATAATAATATAATAATATAATAATATAATATATAATATATAATAATATAATATATAATATAATAATATAATAATATAATAATATAATAATATAATAATATAATAATATAATAATATAATAATATAATATATAATAATATAATAATATAATAATATAATAATATAATAATATAATAATATAATAATATAATAATATAATAATATAATAAATAATAATATAATAATAATAATATAATAATATAATAATATAATAATATAATAATATAATAATATAATAATATAATAATATAATAATATAATATATAATAATAATAATATAATATATAATAATATAATAATATAATAATATAATAATATAATAATATAATAATATAATAATATAATAATATAATAATATAATAATATAATAATATAAATAATATAATAATATAATAATATATAATATAATAATATAATAATAATAATATAATAATATAATAATATAATAATATAATAATATAATAATATAATGAATATAATAATATAATAATATAATAATATAATAATATAATAATATAATAATATAAAATATAATAATATAATAATATATAATAATTAATTAATATTAATAATATAATAATATATTAATATAATAATATAATAATATAATAATATAATAATATAATAATATTAATAATATAATAATATAATAATATAATATATAATAATATAATAATATAATAATATAATAATATAATAATATAATAATATAATAATATAATATATAATAATATAATAATATAATAATATAATAATATAATAATATAATAATATAATAATATAATAATATAATAATATAATAATATAATAATATAATAATATAATAATATAATAATATAATAATATAATAATATAATAATATAATAATATAATAATATAATAATATAATAATATAATAATATAATAATATAATAATATAATAATATAATAATATAATAATATAATAATATAATAATATAATAATATAATAATATAATAATATAATAATATAATAATATAATAATATAATAATATAATAATATAATAATATAATAATATAATAATATAATAATATAATAATATAATAATATAATAATATAATAATATAATAATATAATAATATAATAATATAATAATATAATAATATAATAATATAATAATATAATAATATAATAAAATAATAATATAATAATATAATAATATAATAATATAATAATATAATAATATAATAATATAATAAAATAATAATATAATAATATAATAATATAATAATATAATAATATAATAATATAATAATATAATAATATAATAATATAATAATATAATAATATAATAATATAATAATATAATAATATAATAATATAATAATATAATAATATAATAATATAATAATATAATAATATAATAATATAATAATATAATAATATAATAATATAATAATATAATAATATAATAATATAATAATATAATAATATAATTATTATGTTGTTACCTTTCAATATGAAAGGTACCAACATATCTAGTTCCATAGACCTGCATATACATCACTGACTCTGTGCGCAAAATCAATTCGCTTGCTACAACTATTAGACTAGCATATAATCAGACAGATTGTAAAAAAATTTTCGAAATCGGCATGAACCTACTTCCAACATAAATTATTTTTAATCAAAAACTTGTCCAGGATATTTCCATATGATTCTCCTCAAAGACGAAAATAAAAAGGACATAATTCCAAAACATTACCAAATACACAATTTGGTATTAAAAAAGCTTTTCCAATTAATCTCGTAATATATTTTTGTTCATCTTTTACGTGCATTCATGTTGTTGTTGCCCTCCTGTTTTAGAAAATAAATTAGATGGAAAATTGTGCCTATCCAGATTTAGGTACAGTATACATAGCTATAGTATCTTTATGAAGAATGTAACTTAAATTTGATCGTGTTGTGCTGAAATAAATTTGTCTTTCTAATTTTATCACAGCTCATTGAATTTTATTTAATTTACCATTAGGCTCATGTATACCGTTATATACGTACTCATGTAGTACGGAAGTATCAGCAACAACAACAACAAATCAACAAAGGGAAAATTATTTTTACGAGACAAAAACCTATACGTAATCTTGTTCGTGCGGTTTCTTTTTTTTTTGTTAATTTATAATAAGATGATGATGGCTGATATTGTGATGAATTGTTTGGTAGCGATAATGATGAAAATGTGAAATTTTCTGAGTGTTAACGTGAATATGTTTTATGTCAAGATACATTTCTACACGGTTTTTTGCGTACGCAAGTATTAAAAGTTTTATGATTTGCATGACTTCGTTTATTGTTGGAAGGCGTGAAGTACAATTAAAAAGAAATTTGACGATGTATTAGGGCAAGTTGCATGGTACTTAAAGTTCATTATAGCATAATTCAATTACAATGTTGATGAGGCTTGCTTTGTTTTGCTTTAAACAACAGCCACACAGTTACCATATAACACAGGTACAATATTTTTGGGATATAAGTCGAAAGAATTTCTTGGGTACCATCCGTTCTTTGCTAAAACCTATATTTTATCAATCCATTTTACGTGAACTTGTCTACATGTTAAAACCTTCCAATCACAATCCCTTCGTTTCAATGTTTTGTCACTGATCATTTATGTTTTCCTTAAAACAATCACGGATAATGCGCGATTTACAATCAACTATATTTTCAAGATGCAGATATTTAAAACGAGAAAGCATGACAAACAAAATACTATGGAAAAGATGACAAAAAAAATAAAACAATTGTTTAAAAAAATTATAGGACTATCCCATACTTTTGAAAAATAAAAACATAATTGCAGAATTGCAATTTAAATATTTAAAATATATTAGCAAAAGGACAAAACTAAATGCGGTAAAGACAACTTCGGCCTGGAAAGTCGAAGACCTTTATGATTACACTTGAGCAATTCGACCATCTCGAGCATGAGGCTCAGAAAAGAGCCAATAAGGAAGAATTCTTTAAAGATAGTTTGATGCTGAAAATGCTCAAGTTATAACCATATCCAGGAATACTGCGGACGTGATGCAAGTTGTGCTGGTAAACATCTTACGAGAATGTATATTAGATTGAAAGACTGCAGCAACATTCAAAAATTGTAAAGACCAATGGTTTGTTTCCCCTCTTCTTCTCTGCATCATTATGCATATCCTGGGTTTTGACGTGAAACTACGTTCGATTACTCAAAGTGAGTAAGTAAGTTCTGACAAATAAATCGAACTGAAACGAAAAAATCTCGCTTAATTATACCTTTGAAAAAAATTCAATGCCACTTATTAGAAACAACAACAGTACCTGGTCTCTAAACAGTGGATAAAAGACTGATCTGCTTGCATGACACTCGAAGACATACTCCGTCAGCTGCAGGTGATTTAATAACTAGGCAAATTAGAAATGAACTATTAGAAAATGTCGCACCCAAACTTTTACACATAATCAATGCTGTGTTTAGAATAAGATGTATGTCCCTAGGCAGTGAATGGTGGCTAAAGTGATCATGATTATAAAACAAAACAAAAACTGTAACAGAAAATATTTTCATGCATCTTTGAGGATGAAGCGCAAGAATTTGATCATATATGTAAAAAAATTTTTTGACTAAAACAACATTTTTAAATGTTGATATGAACTTCTGAACCGCAAGAAGGCGTTCTTGGCCTCATCTAGTAGGAGGTAAATATACCACTAATAAACGAAACTACTATAATTTTGGTAGGTGGAAGCAAAGTACCGCAGCTTCAATTAGATGCTCGACAGTCCGATGGCAATTAGATGTCTATACAAAAACAAGCCACTGGATCTAGCATCACTCAAATGATGCTGTACCATATCAAATATTTATATAAATAAAAAATATTATCTCTGAGAATAATAATTGGGCTATATATTTCAACAAAAACGAATTATTTAAAATATAAAACCTTCTAGATGACTTATATAATATTAAAGAAAACAGTTGTTATAATAAATATTAAATGTACATATATTTTAACATCAAAAGCTCTTAAAAAATTTAAATAACCGACAAACAAACAAAACTATAAGAAAAAAGCTTATTAGTTTAACTTAAAGTGTTAAATCAGTATAAAGTGTTAAATTGTTAAAATTTATATAAAAGCTTCTAAATCATTTAAACATTTGCTTAAGTGATTACTGTCGATGTACTTTTGTTGAGCTTTAATTTATTTCTAGGAATCACATATATACAAAAAAATTGTTTACAACCATTTCCATAGACAACACAATAATTTATTCTATATCATATCCAAAACTTTAAAGTTTTCTTTTGATTACGAAAATTAAAAACAAATAGTTTTTCCTTTTTCTTTTAACTTTTCTATGTGTATTATTTAAGAATTGTATATCTCCTTTTTTTGTATGTTGAAAGCTAAATTTATCGTATAGAAATAAATTTGTTGTTGCCTGTTGGAAAATTTACGAACACAACAAAACTAAAGATGTGTTCTTCTGGTATGGCACGATGTTAGAAATTATAGGAATACTTCCGTTTCTTGTTCTTCCTATAGACAGACTCATAGTGTCGTTACCAACCATGAATATGACTTGATCGCTGGTTCTCTTTACTGGCACCATAAAGATTTCAAAATTAATTGAATTCAGTGCTAGCCCCGACCCTTGTGTGAAAACTAACAGTGAAATGGGTGCATCTTTTATTTTTGTTTACACATATATTTAAATTTTATTTTGAGTAATTTTCTTATTGTTGGTGTTCTTTGATGACACAAAGAAATTTTTTATATTTTTTATATTTTTTTATATTATTTATAATTTTTATATTTTTTATATTTCTTATATTTTTTATATTTTTATATTTTTATATTTTATATATTTTCATATTTTTTATATTTTTATAGTTTTATATTTTTATATTTTTTATGTTTTTTATTTTTATATTTTTTATATTTTTTTATATTTTTTATAATTTTATATTTTTCATATTTTTTAAATTTTTTATATATTTTTTACATTTTTAAATTTGTTATATTTTTAAATTTTTTATATTTTCTATATTTTTTATGTATTTTATATATTTTATATATTTTATATATTTTATATATTTTATATATTTTATATATTTTATATATTTTATATATTTTATATATTTTATATATTTTATATATTTTATATATTTTATATATTTTATATATTTTATATATTTTATATATTTTATATATTTTATATATTTTATATATTTTATATATTTTATATATTTTATATATTTTATATATTTTATATATTTTATATATTTTATATATTTTATATATTTTATATATTTTATATATTTTATATATTTTATATATTTTATATATTTTATATATTTTATATATTTTATATATTTTATATATTTTATATATTTTATATATTTTATATATTTTATATATTTTATATATTTTATATATTTTATATATTTTATATATTTTATATATTTTATATATTTTATATATTTTATATATTTTATATATTTTATATATTTTATATATTTTATATATTTTATATATTTTATGTATTTTATATATTTTATATATTTTATATATTTTATATATTTTATATATTTTATATATTTTATATATTTTATATATTTTATATATTATATATATTTTATATATTTTATATATTTTATATATTTTAAATATTTTATATATTTTATATATTTTATATATTTTATATATTTTATATATTTTATATATTTTATATATATTATATATTTTATATATTTTATATATTTTATATATTTTATATATTTTATATATTTTATATATTTTATATATTTTATATATTTTATATATTTTATATATTTTATATATTTTATATATTTTATATATTTTATATATTTTATATATTTTATATATTTTATATATTTTATATATTTTATATATTTTATATATTTTATATATTTTATATATTTTATATATTTTATATATTTTATATATTTTATATATTTTATATATTTTATATATTTTATATATTTTATATATTTTATATATTTTATATATTTTATATATTTTATATATTTTATATATTTTATATATTTTATATATTTTATATATTTTATATATTTTATATATTTTATATATTTTATATATTTTATATATTTTATATATTTTATATATTTTATATATTTTATATATTTTATATATTTTATATATTTTATATATTTTATATATTTTATATATTTTATATATTTTATATATATTATATATTTTATATATTTTATATATTTTATATATTTTATATATTTTATATATTTTATATATTTTATATATTTTATATATTTTATATATTTGATATATTTTATATATTTTATATATTTTATATATTTTATATATTTTATATATTTTATATATTTTATATATTTTATATATTTTTTTTATATTTTATATTTTTTATATTTTTATAATTTAGTTGTAAATTTCAATCGAAAACTAATTTAATTTACTACACCTTACTAGGGCTTGCAGAAATTAGCTCATTACTTGATTTTTTTCAGAAAAACTCTGCAGATTACAGAAAAAGGTTGCAGATTGGAGTTTTGATAAAAAATTACAAAATGCAGAACAGTTCATTATAATTATGAATGTTTTGTGCTAACTAACAGTAGTTTGAATATTGGCTACCGGGAAACCGGACCAATTCTGTCATTACTGACTTCTCTTTCCTTTCTCTTTGCCACAAAAAAATACTAACAATCAATCACTTAGGTGTCAGTAACCGGGTCGGGTCCGCCTTAACTAACATTCCATCCACTCCTTCGGTTTTGTTATATTTAACACGAGTGTACGGTGGTGCCCGGAATTTCTAGAGTTCCTGGTTCGTACTGGGCCATACGTTCACTCTATTCTATTAATTAATAGGGGCCCCAGTATTTCGAATCTAATTTTTAAAAAATCTAATAATCTCCCCGGACTTGATTTGGTTTAAGAAACAGAGTTTCATTTCTTCCAGTTGGATCGTTGTGGAATTTTCTCGGCATAGAGTGGTTGCTGTATGCAAATCAAACCTTTACTTCCTTCGTTAATTGCGATACCCATAAATACTAATCAATTTCCCCACTTTTAACAACGAAATCATCTTGCATATATTAGATAAGAGACGTTAGTAATTCTTCACTTACTTGCTGCAAACAACTCATCATCATGACAGGTGACAACCAATAATAATTTTCATTTTATCCGTACTATTTTGACATATACACTTGGGTTTTAGCTAGAGGGTTTTATTCCTAATTTACTAAGAAACTTCGAAAATTTCTGTTTTTAGTGCCGTCAAACTTTACAAACTTTTTGCGAACCATCATTATAGCCTTTTGGCTGATCCATATAAATGTCATTAGATAATTTCCCTGCAAAAAATGATGTTTTTGTGTCAAACTGCTTCTGAATAAGTTGTTCGTAAGCTGCTTTCCATACATCCAGTTGTCATAACCTTGCTTTTTTGCAAAACCTCTACTCATAAAGCGCTTTGTCTATAATAGTGCTAATTCCGATACAATTAATGATGTAAACAGATTTATTGACAGCCAGAATATATTCAGAATATCTCCCCAATTTTGTCAGATCGCAATATTTTTAAATTATACTAAAATCCAATTTAAGTAACTAAACCAAAGGATCATCAATTAACTACTGAGTGACTTTCGATTTATTTGCCATAAAGTAGACTGCGATAATGTGAGAAGTCATTCTTGTAAAGCACAAAATACTTGGATCTCCCATACGACACTTCTTGGATTGGACCACAAACATCGCTATGAATTATTTCATCACAATTTTTTGCATATTAATCACTGGAAATGATGGTAAGTGGGGTTTATCAAAAAACAATCCATGAAAAAGATTCACTATCTGAGTAACTTATTACCATTGACGCCAAGAAAAATTTGACCTGCTTGTAGTTTGGTGCGCCAATCGTTCATACCAAATTTTAAGAGATTCCTGTTTTATTGCAGTATTTGCCTGTAGTCTTCAAGTGATCCCCGTGAAACCATCTTGAATAACATTTTAACCCATTTTTGTTGTTTTACTCTCATTGCAACTACAACACCTTCTGTGGTCAGTTCATGCCTTTTATTATTTGGTTAAAGTTGATAACCTATGTCCTAGGTTTGAACCATACGCTATATTTGGTTTACAATTGCCAACCATGGCCTTTTTGTTTGACATTTTCCTTCTGGAAGTTTTGCTTTAACAGCATTAGATAAATGCTAAAGAATTTGTGAGTCCTGGTTTTCTCTCATTTTTTTGCAGGAATTATCCTTTACAGTTTATTATCTTTATAGTTATCCTTTACCATTTATATATTTTGAAGGGTTCTTTTTATCCGCAATATTTTTCTAAGTAGTTGATTCTTGGCATTTTTGAATTGAGGTATTATAGGTTCGTGTTCTTTTTGAGTAGTTCTATCATAACTCAAAAGCACATGTGGTTATGTTTGGATAGGAAGAGTTACTTAAAGTCCACTATGAGATTGTCTTAGATTCCATTTCATTGAACTTCGACGTCTAGAAATAGACTGCATTTAAACATCCCAATAACGCGTTCATTTTTTGGCAAACTAATCAGAAATATGTTGAAATCATATATTTGTGTCTCTTCATTGCGACGTTTCATCTCTCGAGACATGTCATAATATTATATTGATTAAATTATTGCTGTAACTCATTTCATGTTTTAAAAACTAAAAACAAAAAACTTTTGATAAAATTTTCCAAAATCCGGAAACCAAAAGTACATTTAATTATAAAAGTTTAGAAATTTTCTTTTACGAGTAAAATAATTTTTCATTTTATTCTTATGTGTGTATGTGTGTGTAAACATTATATATTTTTCATATATAGTCAGAATAACTTTGAGGTTAACATAACATTTCTTTTAATTTTCCTAGAAAAATAGGAAATATAAAACCGAAATTATGTTCAAAACATTTATTCATTTCACTCCAGTTATCTTGTAACAACTTGACAGCTCATAAGAGTATTAATTTTTTCTATATATGAGTGTGTGTTGAAAACCAAACCCAGGATGAATAAACCCTGAAATGAGTTGGACAAAGTAAATGCCAATTTAACTAATTTCCAATGTAATTATTTTGATACCTAATATCTGTATGGAAGTATATAATTTAAACTAGGTGTTCTGTTGAGGTAGTACGGTTTTAATACAGGGTGATTCGTCCTTACACGGATCATGTTCATTTGCTATATAAACTCTTGTTTTGTAAATGGAACTGTATCACGTAAACCAATGTTAATATTACATGACCATTGGAATACTCTAAACATGGCTGTTTCTAGTAAATATTCAATCGCGCCTTATACTAACTACTTCGATAAAATGCTCTCATTAATCGACCACTTCCTTTCGCATATTTTATTCTAAAAAAAGTCACGATGTTTCTGGGGTGATTAAAACTAGTTTGCTGACTGGCCACTTTGCACTCATCTCCAACATGTACTGTTGTCTTTCATCTTTGAAAAGATTGCCGCAGTAAGGCAATGTTAAGATAATTATAAATTGTCATCCCATTGAACGAATTGTTCCATCTTTTTTGCCATATAAATGCTAAACTGGGCTGTTTTGACGTGACACCGAGCGTCTTTCATCAAAATTAACCTCAAGCCATTTTACGGTTTTGCCAATCTTAATTCTCACTATATTGTCAGACACAAGAGTGGTTTTCTAATATCAAGGGTTTCTTTAAGTTGGATCAAAACTGGTTTGACTGACAAAAACTATTACTTATAGCTGAATTGCACTCTGTGCTACTTTTTGAACGCGTTGTCTAGAGATTCTAGCAAAGAGCATTACCTTATCATCCAGAAATGTTACTTTTTGGACATTGACATTCATATACTGTTTGTAGTATACTTCCAAATCGTAGTTTTCAGGCCCCTTCTATTTGTTGGACTTTTCTGTACTTCAGTAATTTTAGGCCTTCTGGTGCAGAATTTATACACGTAACATGGTTTTGCATTACCGTGTTCTGGAATGTAATTCTACAAGCTAATCTGACTTATTCTATACAAATTACCGATTTATTCATTATGACATGCTACATACCAGCCTATCTTTGGAATTTTGTTGTTGCGCTCTTCTCTTTTTGAATTATTTTGATCATCCTTGCAACTATTGCTCTTTTTATGATCAACTCATTTATCACCAAATTGATTACTCTTTATGAGAAAATTTTCGTGGTATCATTTTGTCCCAGGCACTGATATGTGAGTTTTTTATTTTGTGTTCTACTTTATCTACATCATCTTTGGATATTCAGCTCATGTTTTGTAACATCCTCGCCGAGTTGGTTCCAACAATTTTTTTTATATATAATTTTTTTTTTATTCTTTTATGAGATTCATTGCTATTATGTGCTCTTACAGATTAATCGCAGAATTGTAAGGTTAATAGTACCACGAGGTCCCGGTTAAAGATGCTTGCGATCAATGGCAGCCTTTGTATTGTCACCAGTCCGCCAATTCTCCTCTTAACTATAAGGGAAGTGCTTCGGCCGATTTCATTGACATTTATGCGTCCGTGGTTTTATCAGTTCTATAAGCACATAATGCTTATAATCTCTGATAGAAAAGATGTCATAACGTAGATTCAAAGGTAACGGTTAGTGCCGATTGCCTTTCCGAGAAGTTTACTTGATTTCTTCTAATTTCGAACAATGACCTGTAAAAAATCATGATTATTTTTTTTAGTTGGTGAATCACCCTGTATCTGTATAAATATTATGTTCATAGAAATAAAGTATTCTTTTAATTATTGATCTAGTTTTGTAAAAAAATGTTTTTCCTCCTGTTTTAACTTTTCACATTTCCATTGATTTTTTTGTTAACGTTTGGAAGAAGACCTATTCAATTCAAATCTAGCCACATCTAACCTAGACATTTTATAAAGCATGACAGTATAAATTATTTGCACGCGAGTTACATAACCTAAAATTTATTTTCATATATGCGATTCTTTGGTTGATTAGTATAAAATAAGTAGAATCCTTGAAATGAAAGAAATTACGAACTCATATCAAACTCTTTCGTAATTGCCTTTTAATATATTGCTTGATTGATTGACTTAAAATGTATGACCAAGAATTAAGCAGGATACCTCGGAAAGCACTGGGCTCACCGTTCACCAATTTTTACATATACTTGGAAGGATATTGCAGGATATTTCTTAAATTATTGAAATCGACCCGGTTACAGACACCTTGGCGGCCAATAGTTAGTAAATTTTTGTGGGATAGGGAAAGGAAAGTTATGTCACTAATAACAGAACTGGTCCGGTTTCCCGGTAGACAATATTCAAACTACATTAGCTAAGACAATCACAATTTTACTGATCTGCTCTGCGTTCTATCATCTCTTATCAGCAACTCCAGTGTACCTCCATTCATCTGTAATTTGTTCTGAAATTTTTTTAGTATTGTTCTAAGTCGGCCTTGTTGACACTAAAAAGAATTGGATCCCTATTGTACTTCATTTAAAATTTTGAATTTAGAAGATGAACATTTGTTGCATAAAGATATTTTATAAAATGTACGATTGTAAGGTAACTCGTAGATAATTTTTATCAGGTCGTTCGAACAATTCATGTGTTTTAATTTTGAGAGATGTCCGTCCAGCCAAATGGATTCGAACGCCTTTTTTATATCGATGAGGACTGCAACGGTTGGATTATTAAAATTTAGTTGGTGCGTGACGTCAGACAAAACTTTTATAATGCATCGTACTATGACCTTGACGGAAACCAAATTGATTTTCGGGCATCAAGTTGTTTGCACGTACATGTTCGTTAATTTTTTCGTTGAAAATTTTGAATTTTTTGTCGTCACTGTTTTTTTATAGATGGTCCCAATCGATGCAAAAATGATTGTATTTTTGTTTGTCGGTTGTGTTAATTTCCAAAATTTTTATTGCTGTATCTTTCCGATTTTTTGCCTTGGCCATGAACTTTTTGATTTCCGACCACATTTTCCCACTGAACTTGATTCCCTTCATGATACCCGTCCAGTAACCTTCTATTTGTATTTTAACGTTTTGCTCGATTAGTTGAATAGTCCGTTTAATTTCCACCTTCCAATCTTGAATGTTGTTCCGAAAATGTTGTCGTAGTTGTTATTTTGATTACGACTGTTGGCCACATTTCGTGTTTGTTTTGATGTTGGCCAAAATTAGTTTCGAAATGGTTTTTATGTATACGTTGCACTCGTCAATTGTTAGGTTTCGGTCGTATGGTATTAATAACACCGCTCTTCAAATTATGTTGTGTTGCTGTCGCTGCTGTCCGATGAATTTTTTCTAAATTTTCTGTCCATTTTGACCAGTCGATCTCCGTAAAATTATACCGAATGTTTTGTTGTTCTGCGTTATCGTCTTCTTCGTCCTCGTTGTCGTTGTCAATTTGATTGATGCCTTGGTCCAAATCTCCAATTCTTTGTATAACTATTTCTATGGTTCGGTGGTCGCTGTCAAAATGGTGAGTCGATATTTCGTCCTGTGAATTTTTCTCAATTTTGATTCGTACATCCATTATTGATCTATGTAGTTGCCAGAACGAATCATCGTTAGTCCGATTTGTATAGTTTTTCTCGGTACAGCATAGCGTTCTCGTTCATCCATCGGTTGAGACGAATCCCCTCGAATTGTTGAGTGCATTGCATCAATTTGTATGTCGTGCATTTAAATCGCCCCAATTATATAGAAATGATTTGGATTGCTCAAATTTAACGAGATACAAATTTTGACCATTCTTCTTCAAAACGATTATTGGTAATTTGATTTGCATTACCCGTACAATAAATTGATACCAAAAAGATTTTTAGTGCCGAACATTTAATGTCGAGTTTAATAATGGCGATTTCGATGCCCTCTGGTCTTGATGTGAAATTTGGTCGTTCGAATTTATAATTGACTGATGATTTGTATGAGTTGTGGCAATTGTTCGCCTTGCTGTTGCATGACTATTGTCATTTTGTCCATTCGTATAATTAAAATTTCTAAAATTAGATCATTGTTTTGTGGTTGTTGTTGTTGTTGTTGCACAGCAGTGGTTGTAGGTGCTGCTGTTGTCATCTATCCAGTCTTTTTTAACAATCATACATTGCATAAGCTACCTGGATAAAGGGTCAACAAGGCTAATTTAAATGTCTCCGGAATAACTTTCGTCACTAATATATGCGGTGAATGATGTTTTTAAATGTCTCTCCTTCGAATATCATAATTCCTGGTAGAATAAATACATGTCTTATTTGACACATATGAGTAACATACATATATGAAACATTGAGTTTATGAAAAAAAAATTTCGGGGAGAATCAATTGAAAACAGAGAATGGTATCAAACATTTACAGATGGCTGAAGTCAATTACAATAAATTCAATTACAACCCACGCAGAACGCGGAGTAGTTGATTATAAATGTGACTGTCTCGTGTTGTTTAAATATTGGCTACTGGAAAACTGGACCAGTATTGTCATTACTGACATACTCCATCTCGCTTTCTTTCTCAACAAAAACAAAACAACTAATTATCGATCGCTTAGATGTCGGAAATCGGGCCGAGATCCTATCCATTCTTTCAACTTTTTTTTATATATAACACGGGTGTATGGTGGAACCTGGTAGTCCGGGAGTTTTAGATTAAGGCCGTACACTTTAATCAATCAATCAATTAATCAATATGCTTTAGTAAAATTTCCATGACATTACATTTCCAAAAAAAATGTATTTTCAATGAAGATCCTGAAAATTTTTTATTAAATTTAATAATTTATAAAGCATCTACGAATATTATTATTGTAATATGTCTGCTATCTCGAAAAGGCTGAAAAGTTTAAAAAATGTAAAATTATTGATAAAAACCCATGAATAACAACAAACAAGATGTATCCATAAAAATTATAATGCTTTTGATATAATTTTTTTTTTTTGATAAAATTAATTTTCCTTTTGACTAAATAATTTCCATCCTCGTTCATTCGGCCAAAGTAAAATTTTAATGCATCACAAAACTCGCAAAATATAAGATGAAATGAAAAAACCATTTACTTGACCCATAGTATAATATACAAGAGATTCTTGAATTGAAAGATAGATTTTCCTTTGAAAAATGGACCAATGAATATTATATTTTTTTAATATTCAATTTTTCAATAAAAGATGAAGTCTATCCATTCAGCTATTCAATAGTGGAAACGGTTTTTTCAATTTTATAACAAATCAGAAATATTATACCAGTCTGCAGGATATTTAATGGTAATTTATCATCGCAAGACAAATTGAGTTAATTTCAACTATCTTTAAGCACTTTGCGTTAAATATCCTTCGAATACCACCACAGTGTTCTTTTTTTGTCGTAGTAGGCATTTCATCATTTTATAACAATTGGAATGATCTAAGGGGATTCATACCGATTGATCATAGTCAATAAAATATTCAAAAAGATATTTGGAAGGTCTTCGATCATGTGAGATGTTTTCGGTCGGCTGTCTAATTTGTAGATAAACCATCAATTATTTACTGTAAATCTAAATTGGCAGTTGTAAAAGCGATACTTTGGAAACAGAAAAAGAATGAATCGTGCTATTTTTGTCTGTTCCTTTCTTTGACCGATCTTGTACGATTATAAAATACTTCTGTTTCATCGTTTTCTTCAGCATTAAAAAACTCCGTACAGATTCAGTCAAAAACAAGTTTCTTTGTTCAGAGTTCAGGGACTAAAATATTTACAATACAATATTTTCATATATTGACACAGCTTTAAGCTCGCAGTTGCATAACAAACACAATAACATGGTAAGTGAGTCTTAATACACACTCCTAATACACAAAATAATCTAATTTAAGCCATGCCAATCACGAACAAATTTTGCCATCATCTACATACACAACATGCCACCATTATACAATGACAACAAATGCAATCGAATAACGAACCAAATGAAGATACAAACAAATTTACTTGTGATTGAAAATCGAATACAGATACAAGAAAAATTTCATATTCTCATCTCAAACAATCATGTGAAAATTATGGAAATGCCAGCTACATAATAAATATATACAAGAAGAATATCGATTACATAATTTTATTATATTATTTGTAGATTTGTGGAAAATAGATATTTGCTTGAGCATAGCAAAAAAAAAAAAAAAAATTATCGATGTACTAGTCATTTCCATCGTGACAGACTAACAACACGACGAGAGCATAATATTATGAAATAATAATATGATGAAAATTGAAAAATGAAAAATATTCTGATCACATTTCCAAACAAAATACGACTTGCTTTACGTATCTCTATTTATCGCTACAACCGCTGTGAAGAAATATTTGGAAACTTTGGCAATGCTCCTTATTGTCTCATGTATGTGATTATGTTGTGTTTGTATATAAAATGACAATAAGCATAAAAAGCACATCATGTATTCGCAAAACCAAAAAAAAATCATTATTACAAGTATCAAAATTTTATTCCAAGAGGAATGGAAATTTTTTATATCTCAAAGGAAAATTGGTTAAATTGATCAAAACAAATTCGAATAAAGATGGCGCTTTCGTCGCAAATATCATTTCCCCTTTGGACCTGATTCTTATCATTCAAGGTAGTGATGAAACTATTTTTGATGCAATATGCCACTATAAGAATTAAAACACAATACCCCCGACCAAAACCCCACTGCACCAATAAGTAAATGTAGTCTTTCTTTTGAAATTTATTACAGAAGTATTTACTCGTATCTGACAATCACAAATACTTATCTGCTTTTTTATTGGTTGGACGAGAATACAGGTAAATAAATTCAATAAAATCTGTGATAACTATGGTAATCTTTGAAGCTAATTATCAAACCTATATACCTGGAACCTTCTAGATGGTCCACACTCGAATTAGATTTGATTAGATTTGATTAGATTTGATTAGATTTGATTAGATTTGATTTGATTTGATTAGATTGGATTAGATTTGATTAGATTTGATTAGATTTGATTAGATTTGATTAGATTTGATTAGATTTGATTAGATTTGATTAGATTTGATTAGATTTGACTAGATTGATTAGATTTGATTAGATTTGATTAGAATTGATTAGGTTTGATTGGATTTGATAAGATTTGATAAGATTTGATTAGATTTGATTAGATTTGATTAGATTTGATTAGATTTGATTAGATTTGATTAGATTTGATTAGATTTGATTAGATTTGATTAGATTTGATTAGATTTGATTAGATTTGATTAGATTTGATTAGATTTGATTAGATTTGATTAGATTTGATTAGATTTGATTAGATTTGATTAGATTTGTTTAGATTTGATTAGATTTGATTAGATTTGATTAGATTTGATTAGATTTGATTAGATTTGATTAGATTTGATTAGATTTGATTAGATTTGATTAGATTTGATTAGATTTGATTAGATTTGATTAGATTTAATTAGGTTTGATTAGATTTGATTAGATTTGATTAGATTTGATTAGATTTGATTAGATTTAATTAGATTTGATTAGATTTGATTAGATTTGATTAGATTTGATTAGATTTGATTAGATTTGATTAGATGTGATTAGATATGATTAGATTTGATTAGGTTTGATTAGATTTGATTAGATTTGATCAGATTTGATTAGATTTGATTAGATTTGATTAAATTTGATTAGATTTGATTAGATTTGATTAGATTTGATTAGAATTGATTAGATTTGATTAGATTTGATTAGATTTGATCCAATCTATTGATTAGATTTGATTAGATTTGATAAGATTTGATTAGATTTGATTATATTTGATTAGATTTGATTAGATTTGATTAGATTTGATTAACTTTGATTAGATTTGATTATATTTGATTAGATTTGATTAGATTTGATTAGATTTGATCAAATCTATTGATTAGATTTGATTAGATTTGATAAGATTTGATTAGATTTGATTATATTTGATTAGATTTGATTAGATTTGATTAGATTTGATTTTATTTGATTAGATTTGATTAGGTTTGATTAGATTTGATTAGATCTGATTAGATTTGATTAGATTTGGTTAGATTTGATTAGATTTGATTAGATTTGATTAGATTTGATTAGATTTGATTATATTTGATTAGATTTGATTAGATTTGATTAGATTTGATTAGATTTGAATAGATTTGATTAGATTTGATTAGATTTCTTACAGTTGAAGATTGATAAGTATTTTGATATCCATAATGAGAAATCAAAAAATTTACGAAACAAACTCAAACTAACAGCTACTCAAATCTAAAAGTTATCAGATTTTTTGGCTCTGAAACAGATGGCAAAGAAAAAAAAATAAGTCTATGGATGTGGAAAAAAATATTATATCAATTTCATACAAAAAAAATTCAAATACTACCATCCATGTTAACATTTTCCAACCACAAAGACAATGTAATATTATCAAATTTCATCCTTTGTTGATTAAAATGTAGACGAATTGTGAAAAATATATAATAATAAAATGGAAAATTCAATTTGTTCAACTCCTTTTTGACATATTGTTTCCTTATAACATTGTTAGTATTAATGACAAAAAAAAAGGAATAACTAGAAAAAATGTCCTAATATCTATATTTTAATCAGGAAGATAAATTTATAGGAAAAATTAATTTCTTTGATGTGTCAAACGGAAATTTAAATAAAATCATGAATTTTCTATTTTTACTTCTGGTTTTTTATTTCCGAATTTCTTTTGTTTTATAGAAAAAATATTTTCCTGATATTTTTTTTTTGTTTTATATGCTTTTATGTAATTTGATATTTTGGATCATTTCTAATGAAGTTTGGGATAATTAAATTTGTGTTTTATTTTGGTGTATTATGAATTTATTGGATTGGAGCAAAAGTTTTTTGCGTTTTACCCATCAATGTGTAATAAGTTGTGCCAGTCTCTTTCAATCAAAAACACCCATCAATGTATAATAAGTTGTGCCAGTCTCTTTCAATTGTATAACTCTATCGTTTATATGTTTTATCTAACCAAAATTGTACAACACAATCGTGCAATTACTTAAAAATCAACAATCAATTATAACACAAATGTGTATGCACGAAATACTTCAGAATATAGAAAATAGAAAATCCCAAATCACACAATTGTGTAGGTTCATTTATAAGCCACCGCTGATTCTACGATATCTTAAAATATTACGATGACTTTATTAAGTCAAATGATGCTATGAATAATCTTTACAAACGTATGTAATCCCTTCTAATCCAGTTGTTCATATGATTTTAACTTATATCGTAATTTATACTTACACGTTTGTGTAAACAGTACAATAAAAGTATATCGATTAGAATTTTTGAATGTGTAATGCACTTTAAACAACTTTGAAAGAGTATTGGTGGACACTATAAGCTTTTGAGTTGCCTTGAAGATAGACATTGCCAGACCAACCATTTTAGATTTATTTTCTTAGTAATATAAATTCAGCATGCACAAATGAGTAAGCAAAATAATATCTCTATCGTTAATATATATAAACCCACGAAAATTATATCATATTTCAAGTCAAATTAACACAATCGTGTAGTTACTCAAATGGAAATAATGTGACATAAATGTGTAGCTACACATTTCTCTAAGCAACTTGTGTGTATTGTAGTTTTCACAACAACGGAAAGTAGCAGGTTAACTAGAAAGACGGCAATGAGTTACAAAAACTGTTCAACGAGTTTTAAAAAAAAAATTATAATACTAGCTACACAATTGTGTATAATGTTTAATTATGATGACTTCTTTTTCATCAAATGATGTTTTTGAAGAATATATACAGAAACGTAAGCTTAACCTTCTAAACCATTCTTTCATTTGGTTTTAACTTATCCCGTACTTTATACTCACACGTTAGTGTAACCAAGGCAATGTAAAGATATATTGATTAGAGTTTGGGATGCGATTGAACTTTAAACAAAAGAGGTATTTGAAAGTTTTATCTCAATCCTAAGAAAGTATTGGTGGAAGCCATCTTGCTGTAAATTTTTATCTCGTAACGACCATTTAATTATTAAGTCAATTTGCTTTGAATTTAGCTTAGTTAAAACACCATAGCAGAACTATTCAGGCAAAGTTCTGCTAGCTTTCACAAAGTACTGGCAAAAATTACTCTTCATGAAGAGTTTCGTCTTTGGGATGTTTCTCAACAGCAGTGAGAAAGTTGACTCCGATTATTTACGAATAAAAAATTGCAGTCGAAATAAATGCGAGCAGTTCAATATTATGGATTATCGACAAGAAAATTGTAAGGCTAAACTTGAAGCCCGACAGACATTAACCCTGAATTTACCCATATTGAGTGGAGATCAATTGAAATGACCAAATTTTACCCAAGAATTTGGTTTTAGGAAGTGTCTTCGAAGCAAAGTCTAAAACCTATTCGAATATTTAATTATTTTATCTGAAAGCCTTAAAGAGATATTGTGGAGTCTTGCAAAAATTTGAGTTTAGGACGGCAAGCCAGAAGTTTTATACAATTTCTACGATTTATTGAAATAGTATTACTTATAAAGGAAGACATTGCCAATCAGTTAGGATTTGACGGTTCTATTCAGATACTCCAAATTTAATGGGAAAATAACCAATTAAAGCAGCAAGATGATTCAAAAACAGTCAATGTATCGATCAATGGAAATTACATTCGCAGGTAAAGTCGTACATCTTACGTTACGGTAAGACTATGAAATGCATTTCGTTGCCTATGAAGGGTCTTTTGATAGACTCAGTTAGTAAAATTGCAGCAATTTTCCATTTACATTGACAGGAGCTTAAAATGGATAAAAATTCTATTAGGCTTCGAATTATTGTTAAAAAATCAAAAAGTACATAGACAAAGGATACCATTACATGGATGATTATTTGGGTGGGGCAACCGACGAAGAAAACGCTATTCAACTTATTCAAAATAGTGGCTACATGGCTTTATGGTATTAAAGAGCTACTGGAGAGTTTTAAGCTATCATTCATATCTATTTCACCAAGTAATTTCCCACATTTATGGCAAAACCAGTTAAAATATTCTGGTTGGCAAAAATTGAATCAACTCATTTTAACCGACTGCTTTCTTTTTCAATAATCAAAAAGTTACACGACAAAAAGGTGGTTAAATAAGTGTTACGTGTTATTAAAATTAATAAATGTTATATTTTATTAACAAAACAAGGGTTTCCCATATTCATTGTCTGTTTTTTTAAATATGAATAAAATATAAACGGAGACTGAAATGATCCTCTAGACAGGAGATCCCAATTTGGAAACCTGTATTGTAAAAAAACATATTACGTTAATCCTCGTTATTAACCCTCTACACAATTTTTAAGTTCTCTCACATTAACGTTAAACTAATATTGTCGCCATTAGGAAAAATGAAAATAAAGTAAAATGTAACGAGACCGTAATTATATTTTTTTTTTTTTGGATTTTTAATGTTCTAATCATTAACCACGACATTATGAAATAATCAAATTACTCTAAACCATGTTACAAAATTATAAAAAAATGGTACTCTAAGCGAAAAAGGGTCCTAAAACAAACGACACTAAATTGAAATGTTTATTAATGGAAATCCTTAACTCACCCTAAGTTAATAATTTTGACCACAACGAAACCATTTGAAAAAGTAAAGCCATTCTTTGTTGCATTGGAGTTTGAAGCCTATTTACTTCCCGATTTAAAAGACTAAATCTTCCTTGAAGTGGTAAACATTTTTCCATTCATCCTACAAAAAAAGGTTGAGTCAATAATCAAGAAAACACCTTTTATCTCACCAAAAATTTTCACTTCACACTGTACCTACTTCGGGTGACAATAATACGCAGAAAACAGGATTGAATTAATTCCAAGGTGAAGGATAAAATGATCAAAAACTCAAGTATATTAATGAAAAACGGATAAGATGTAAATAAAACAAAAAAAAACAATTAAGTAAAAAGCATCCTTTTGCGCGTATATCCTGTAAAACAAAAGAAAGTTATATTGTTCCAGGTCACCCTCCGCACCCACTAAAATTGTTTTCACTCTATTACATACTCGTGAACGTTTCATGATTCTTGTAATTTTCTCATCCATACATACACAAAAATACACAATAGATTTTCCGTTGAATGTTTTTTATGTTATGGTTTTGCATTTTCATCTGTGATTATAGTTTTTCATGCACCATGGAAAATTTTCGTGTTTCATTATTTTTCGTTTGTTGGTTTTTTTTTTTTTTATACAGAAAATAAAACAATCAGCGTATAGACAGAGGGAGAGTGAAAATCTTTTGGGGATTAAGCAATTTATTCGATGTGTTTTTCGGTTTTGTTTTTGTATTTATACGGTCGGGAAAATTGGGAAATGGTAATATTGAAACAATAGAAGGTTTTATCAAAACAGAAATGAAATGATTAACAAGAACAAAAAAAATGAAAATGGTAAAATTAATATTTGATTTGGTAATAGAAAAAGTGATGGTGGCTCTTTTTTCATATTTTAACTGTGGTGAAATGATTTTCCCTTAAGGGTTTTCGAATGGTATTTAGTTTTTTGGAGTAAGGTCCTTAAAATTTGTTGGGTTTAACGTTTTATTTCATGCACATGACTTTTGTTTTGATTGTCACCATATACAAACGGGTATGACCTAAAAAACTTTCCCCGAATTTGCTACAAAATGGGTTTTGCAAAAAATAACAAAATAAGCCACTGACTGAGCTGTGGAATTATAATGAGATGTATCGAACTAGAACTTCAATGCTAGTGGGATGCAAAAGAGGAATTTATCAAGTGATTACGTTCAGTAAGAATGATGGTGGTCAGTAAATGACTTAAAGCGAACCGGTAAGACGTCAATTAGTCAAAGTTGAGTTCTTCGACATCACTAATCGCAATAAAGTGATAAAACGTCCCATTCATACCGTTCTTCTGTGGAAATGGTAGCAGTTTGCTGCTGAATGTTCTGAAGATATAAGTTCTTCGAGTTGTCTTTTGTGGTTTATATTGTTCAGTTGTTGTGTCGTTAATAAAAATAGGGCATACTTTGCTAATAGGATGCTTTAATTTGCCAAAACTTTTTTTTTAAATTCTTTATACTCTTATCAAATTATCTTTACCAGGATGAAGCTCTACAATTCGTCCAAAAAGCCACCTTGTAGGTGGAATAAATTATCTTTAATTAGGTTCTCTGCCATGCAACTAACGAGTCTCTTACTAAAAAGTGACCGGGTGTTAATATCATCTCCTGTAGATCTGCAGATATTGTTGTTAGTGGTCTTGAATTAAGTCATGTCTTGGTAGGCCATGTCACTGTGACCAATTCCCCGTTCGTGGATCAATTTATTGATTTAACTGCTGCTTCTTAAAGTCCTTCAAAATGTCGTGTTTTAGGCGGTTTGAAATGCAATGTTGTTCTACTTGTTTAATGACAATTTTTTTCTTTTACTGACAAAGTTCATTCCATTGTCTAAACAGGTCTATAAACCTTTTCAATGCCGCTAAACCCGATTGAGATCACTTGCAATTTCTAAATAAATTTAAATCATACAAAGGGAATATAGCAGTTTTTGTGTTATTGTCAACTAAGCAGTTGACAAGAATACAAAAACTGCTATATTCCCTTTGTATGATTTAATGCCCCCCCCCACCTTTTGATGGTTGTTTTCGTCAGTTTTGAGTATCTAGTTAAAGCCATGGTGTCCCAAACCTCCATAATGTTTTCTTAATTCGTTTGGACGAATAAATCTAGTGGCGCAATCAGCAAACTTTTCCTTAGAACTTATATGTATCTACTGTAGTGGACTTGACCTTCCTTGAGTTTCTGAAAATCTATTTGACAAGAAAGTTTTATATTTTTGAGGATATCTCCGAATTCACGAAAGCGTAATCACGTAATCAGTCCAGACGTTTATATCGATATTGAACACCTGTAGTGAAAGCTCCACATAATCCATGTTGTGGTAATAACAATTTAATTTTAATCGGCACTGCTTTTGTCTTTGATGCATTTAGAACCACCTTGATTTTGTCATCTGGACTGACGCCGTTAATATAGATGATTGTAGCATACGCAATTTCAGAGACATCACAAAATCAAAGAATACTAACTTAGGATGATGGTTCAAAGTGGACCCATTTGAATATGGTAAATAGTTATCTCTTCTAATTAAAAGACATTTTAATGTCCTCCTATTGCACAGATTAAATCGAAGGTAGTGGTTGATCCCTAGAGAGCCATGCTAACAATAAAATTCTGCATCATTAATTTAGCTACTATTTTAACCTGTGCAAACCATAAAAGAGGATCGAAAAGTTTTCCACTGTTGGACAGCAAGTTACTTTTGGTCCAATTTTTTTTAAATTGGTAGTAAGATGCAGAATCTAAACTTGTCTGTTGCTGGATTCCAAAGCAATCTACCTTCTACCTTCTATACCATTTACCATCTACCATCTATCATCTAACTCCTACCTTCTACTTTTTACCTTCTACCTTCTACCTTCTACCTTCTACCTTCTACCTTCTACCTTCTACCTTCTTCCTTCTACCTTCTACCTTCTACCTCCTACCTTCTACCTTCTACCTTCTACCTTCTACCTTCTACCTTCTACCTTCTACCTTCTACCTTCTACCTTCTACCTTCTACCTTCTACCTTCTACCTTCTACCTTCTACCTTCTACCTTCTACCTTCTACCTTCTACCTTCAACCTTCTACCTTCTACCTTCTACCTTCTACCTTCTACCTTCTACCTTCTACCTTCTACCTTCTACCTTCTACCTTCTACCTTCTACCTTCTACCTTCTACCTTCTACCTTCTACCTTCTACCTTCTACCTTCTACCTTCTACCTTCTACCTTCTACCTTCTACCTTCTACCTTCTACCTTCTACCTTCTACCTTCTACCTTCTACCTTCTACCTTCTACCTTCTACCTTCTACCTTCTACCTTCTACCTTCTACCTTCTACCTTCTACCTTCTACCTTCTACCTTCTACCTTCTACCTTCTACCTTCTACCTTCTACCTTCTACCTTCTACCTTCTACCTTCTACCTTCTACCTTCTACCTTCTACCTTCTACCTTCTACCTTCTACCTTCTACCTTCTACCTTCTACCTTCTACCTTCTACCTTCTACCTTCTACCTTCTACCTTCTACCTTCTACCTTCTACCTTCTACCTTCTACCTTCTACCTTCTACCTTCTACCTTCTACCTTCTACCTTCTACCTTCTACCTTCTACCTTCTACCTTCTACCTTCTACCTTCTACCTTCTACCTTCTACCTTCTACCTTCTACCTTCTACCTTCTACCTTCTACCTTCTACCTTCTACCTTCTACCTTCTACCTTCTACCTTCTACCTTCTACCTTCTACCTTCTACCTTCTACCTTCTACCTTCTACCTTCTACCTTCTACCTTCTACCTTCTACCTTCTACCTTCTACCTTCTACCTTCTACCTTCTACCTTCTACCTTCTACCTTCTACCTTCTACCTTCTACCTTCTACCTTCTACCTTCTACCTTCTACCTTCTACCTTCTACCTTCTACCTTCTACCTTCTACCTTCTACCTTCTACCTTCTACCTTCTACCTTCTACCTTCTACCTTCTACCTTCTACCTTCTACCTTCTACCTTCTACCTTCTACCTTCTACCTTCTACCTTCTACCTTCTACCTTCTACCTTCTACCTTCTACCTTCTACCTTCTACCTTCTACCTTCTACCTTCTACCTTCTACCTTCTACCTTCTACCTTCTACCTTCTACCTTCTACCTTCTACCTTCTACCTTCTACCTTCTACCTTCTACCTTCTACCTTCTACCTTCTACCTTCTACCTTCTACCTTCTACCTTCTACCTTCTACCTTCTACCTTCTACCTTCTACCTTCTACCTTCTACCTTCTACCTTCTACCTTCTACCTTCTACCTTCTACCTTCTACCTTCTACCTTCTACCTTCTACCTTCTACCTTCTACCTTCTACCTTCTACCTTCTACCTTCTACCTTCTACCTTCTACCTTCTACCTTCTACCTTCTACCTTCTACCTTCTACCTTCTACCTTCTACCTTCTACCTTCTACCTTCTACCTTCTACCTTCTACCTTCTACCTTCTACCTTCTACCTTCTACCTTCTACCTTCTACCTTCTACCTTCTACCTTCTACCTTCTACCTTCTACCTTCTACCTTCTACCTTCTACCTTCTACCTTCTACCTTCTACCTTCTACCTTCTACCTTCTACCTTCTACCTTCTACCTTCTACCTTCTACCTTGTACCTTCTATCTTCTACTAGGATGGACCAGGATGAAAATCTCATTGTTTGCGGGACGCGGTACTTGACACTTCAAACGAGAATTTTTCTAATTTACGCAATGGTCAGCATGTTTAAAGTGCTGTAATTCGAAAGTGTCAAATAATTATCCTGAAGATGTAAATATAGAGGATCCATCTTACGTGAAGTTTACACTGGCCATGAAGTTACTAAAAAGAAACCATTCCCCTGTGGTTGATTGGATTAACTTAAAGTTCTAAAGGAAGGATAATTTAAGGAACTATCAAGCAATTTTATATATCTGACGAATAAAAAATAGCCGCTTTACGCCCTATCTTTTAAAAAAAATCATAGCGTACAAATCACTGGAACAAAAGCACAAAACCTCGTATAGTCAGGAAATTACACTACACACACACAATTACATGCCAGGTTTATCTTGTTTTTAAAATTAATTGCGACATGAAAAGAACATTTTCCAAAAACCGATTTATATATTTTTTTTTTTTTGTAAATTGTAAAAATGAAAAACTCTGCTGCACCAATTAAGTCTCGAATCAAATTCACATCACGAATGCCAATTGAAAATTTTTCTATGTTTTATTATGCAGTGGAAAATGAACTATAATGATAGGCTGGAAACCATTGTCTGTTAGAATTAAAATTGGTTGGCAAAAAATCGGTTTACACCATACACATCAATATTGATGATTATGTGGTTAGTTTAGTACTACAGGAATTAGGTGGGGTGGTGAACCTGTTTACACCTCATAAATTGATTTAATCATTATGAAATATCATACAGTGGTTTTCGACCGTATTTTGGTATACCATGTCATTTGTGGATTATGCATGCGTTTTCATTTGAAAAGGCCACCTTGCCCGTTACTCTGTGGTTTTCAATTTACATACATGCCATATTGTTATTTATAAAATTACATAATTACGTTGCTATCCAGTAAACTTGTTCTTTTATGTAATGAACAACTCATGTGGTCATTTGCATATGTTATTTTTTTGCTACTTTTTTGTAGGGGAAGGAAAGGAAAGGTATGTCAGTAATGACCGAATAATTTCAGTTTCCCGGTAACCAATATTCCAGCTACTACTAGAACAGAACAATCACATTTATATTAAACTTCTTTGCATTCTGCAACCTCTTATCAGCAACTCCAGTCTGGAACCATTTATTTGTCACCTGCAATGTTTCTCTGAAACAAAAAATCTATAAATCGACTAATTTCTCCAAGCTCTAGGCTATAATAAATTTAATTAATTTTCACAATGTTCTTTTGGCCCTTACGAAATTGGTAGATGCTTATGTGAATATGAGCCGGCTGCAGTCTTTACTGCCACCGACTCATAGAACATCGAACTTGCCTTTTGATGGACAATGCTCAAACTTCATCTTGCTGAGCTCATTTGCAGCGCACCCTTCTGCTTTGGGTAGTTCTTTAAAAGTCAATTTGATATAGGCAATTTTTTGTGGACCGCCTTTATATGGTTCACGCTGACTTACTCCGTTTTCACTGCAATTGACAAAATATGTGTTTTTTTTGTTTGTTGCAGTTACGGCCGTCTATGCCACCAGACTTTATGGTTGACAAGCTCAGTTAGAAGAATTTTTTGGAGCCTCAGTCAGCGGGATTATCTGTGAGTCGAATGTGGTCCTTTTCCGACTGGTCCTTTTTTGACAAAGACTGGTACGTGGCCTGGAAACTGTTAAATTAAGTTTTAAGTCGGAGAGGATTAAGGCTTTATAGTCCAGCAAAGCTCGACATATTCTCCAATCCATAAGATGATTTTAAACTCGTGTAGCAAGGAATTGAGCAATGACTGTTAATGATGATATCAAAGAGTTTGGATTGAATAAAAGGTCCAGCAAGTAGCTTGTCATTAAGTGAAACGAATATTGTGGGACTCGTAGAGCTTTCGAAAATAGATTGTTTGAGTGAACTCCCCAAAGTGGGGAAGTTATTTCCAAACGGTAATTTTTCAACAAAGCTTCCATTTAGTTTCCACCACTTAGCTGGCCATTGGGATGTGTTCTAGACAACCATCCAGAAGAAAGAAAAATTAATCTACATCTACAGAGTTAGGGCAACAATATCACAAACTCCCCGATTAAATTAAGACAAACAAATGCTGGCTTTTTGTATTCGTAAACAATTTTGGTGGCTCGGTAAATATCATCCAATTTGGACACAAACTTTTTGATTTTGTTTGTTTACACAGCTAATGTCAAAACATAATTAGTCAAAACAATATAGAATTTTTTTATTATAGGTATCATCGATACAAAATTATGGTCTACCTATTTAATTGCAGTAGCCTGTCATACACTTAACCAGCAGTTTGCTGTCACCAACACGAATATTCACAAATATGGTCTAATGTAAGTTCAAATAAAACATAAACACCGAATTTTATTCTCATTTTTTTATGCCCCAAGATGGTATTGCCACCTAAATTTGTTTACAGTTTTATACTGCCATAAATTTGGTTACAAAGTATGACATAGAAAATATTTATGAGCCCTAGAGAAGCAGTTTTATTTTACCATTCGTTTGTTTGAAAATTTTTTGCAACACAATTTTAACTTAAGTTTGTCCATAAAATAAAATGGGAGCCCCAATTCTAAAGATAATAAATTATTTCTCTTCTTTAACCAGTGGCCATAAATCAAATAGAAAATTGTTATGTTTTTGGATAAGTTTTTGTTATTGTATATGGAAAAGGATGAATATGATACTGAAATGAAAAATTTTATTTCGATTGAAATGAAAAAGTTTGCTCCATTATGTTTAAAGTATGAGGTTACTGTCGCACAGATTGATTGAGGCAAAACAACATTTGTCCTGCGTTACAATTACAATATGGTTCAGGTAAGCATCATTTCTCCGTTTGATTTAATTTTTTTTTAAAGTCCGACTCATAAAAAACCATTTCAAGAACTTGATGAGATGGAGCTATTTAACCATTTAGTTCTAATATCGAATTGTTGACTTTCGGTTATATATATATATATATATATATATATATATATATATATATATATATATATATATAAACATATCTTGAAAAAACCTGAACTGCTATTATGTATCATGAGACAAATCTGAAAAAAATTGATTAGCAGTTAATTACAAAGATAAAAATAATAATATACAAGCAACTCTGCAAGCCAGATCACTATGACAATGGTATCAGGAGTTTTCGATTGAGGTATTAGTTATTTAAAGTCAGGTCACTATAACGTAAATTATTGACTTTGCATTCCGTTTCAAAAATCTTTAAAGGCTTATTTACCCCTTCCCGAATTTGAATGCTTTTAATTATGCAAAAATTTTTAAAACATGTCAAGTTGCCTCCAGTGCCCTAAAAGAAAAATTTTTCAGTTGGCCAGTTGCTGAAAAGCCGTAGGAAAGGATACATATTGTAGACTTTACAGACCCATTCGGTTTCCCGTTTACCGTTAACATAAGTAATATTGCGTTCTAAAAACTTTTCAGGCTCTTCAAAAAAAAATGTAAATGGAATGTTTCCCTGAAACCATTGTATCAGACATCGGACCACAACTCGTATCCAATGAACAATTTTGTAAACTGAATTCATTAATTTAATTAACGATTACCATTCCATCCACTTCTCAACGCTAAAACTTAACCTTTTGTTAGAGGAGAGGACACTTTCATCCAAACTGAAAACGGAGCTGCAAAAATCTTTGTTATATTTGTTCAAGCTGAAGTAGAATAATATCGAAATATTGATTTTGGTGCACGAAAACTGTCACCGATACTTTTGACTTCTCTAATACCAATCAATTAATAGTTTGATTGATTGATTAAGACTGTGAACCTAAGCACTTGTCACGAATTTCAGTTATCGCCGGTCCTATTCTCACAGCCTTTTTATATTTGACAAACGGTAGGATAGGAGGAATTTTCATATATTTATATTTATATAAATATATTTCCATGCATGACAGGAACAACCGGGTTTTAGACACCTCATGCTCATTACGACACAATTCTCTTCTATATTTGTGGTATTGGGGAAAAAACTCTTATCAGCAACACGAGTGTGCCACCATTCAAACGTATAATCTGCAAAAAATAAAATTAAAATATCAATTAAATTAACCGTTTTATGACCAATACGTAATATAATTGCCAACAATTTAATTTATTTACACTTTATTTTACACAAAATTTTAAAATTAACACAAATTAGATTTTAAAAAAATTGATTAAACATTACAAATCAATTGAATTAACCCCTAATACCAATCAATTAATATTAAAAGTCGTTTATAGGTGGCGCTATGATCCACAACAGGCAAAGGTGGTCAACAATTGTTTATGTGTCATAATGCATACTAAACTAGCGTCAGGTTACTTTGATCAGCAAATAAATTTTATTACATGACCACTTTTGTACTATTGTAGTAATTTAAATAAAAAATCACTAGGTGTCAGCAGTGTATAAATACTTATAGTACTACCATGGTAAGTTAGCCCATTGACGTTATAGAGGTCGCTACTGCTATCGTTTTAAAATAATCAAAATATTTTTATATGTATAATCGCCTAAATGTCATATATTTTTTCTAAATGATTACTATATTCTATCGACCCGACATCTCGAACATCTACCATCAACACTGTTTTTTTCTTATGATGGTAGTACTATATATATTTATATTATGGTGTCAGTCACTTTGAGTTAAAAGGTGAAAAACCGCGGCTTATTGTATTTATTCTATGTAGTGAATATACGTTATAGCGATTTGCCAAAAGCCATTAGAAGTTTATAGAGATTAGAAAATTTTATTCGTGCGATGTGAGAGTATACAAAAAATGAAATTAAAAAAAATCAGTTCAACCGTGGGTAATGGGAAGGTATTCACATTTGTATGGACATAACCGAAGGTATAACAGGATTAAGTAAGATTTACTCAAAGTGTCAATCACTAATAAAACTAATCGAATTTCTATTTTTTTCAATTTATTTATTACGTAATTAATCATGAAAATTGGTAGGAAAATTTTTAAGTATTTAAAAGCCAGTTTAGGATGAGGTATTGTGAGATTAATTGACATTTCAATTTTTAAAATTGAGTATTTTAATTAATTATGACGATTTCTCTTGTGTTTTAAATATGATGGTAAAATACCTAAATTTAACAAACTGAGCCATTTAATTCTGTTGGGTGATATTTCGTTTTCGAATCCATTTGTCATATTTGTTAAGCCATGTCCGTTTTTAAATTTCAAGATAAACGAATTTCTTTACTTTGTGTAAAGTAAAAATTGAAACGGGTAAAACATATGCCACAACTCGTAAATTTAATATATATATATATATATATATATATATATATATATATATATATATATATATATATATATATATATATATATATATATATATATATATATACATATATATATATATATATATATATATATATATATATATATATATATATATATATATATATATACATATATATATATATATATATATATATATATATATATATATATATATATATATATATATATATATATAATAGTCTGCTTCTTTCGCAGTTCATATCTTTTGAGTGTTTTGTTTGTAAGTACTTTCTAACCTATATTTGGCATAACTGTATTTTTGTTGCCTTCTAACTAGGAAATAACCATTTGCAAGCTTTTAGAGGCGAATTTTCGTGATGGTTAAATTTCGTTCATTAGCTAACCTACATGAAGTTTTTGTTTTCACTCATGTTGTTTTTGCGAGTGCTTTTCACTTCCCACTATTAATAAACAAAAGACAAATTGGAAAATGGTTTCCAATTTAAAATTTTTTTATTTTTTTAAGTTTTAATCATTGCAATATGTTTTTGGGCTAAAGTGCACCCAACTCTTTCGTAGCTATTTTTTCACAAGGAACTTAATGATCAACCTTAAAATATGGATATGTGAATGTAAGACAAATTGCTGCATATTTTCGATTTTATTACGCTTGGCATTTCATAACCGTCTTACATTTTATCACTAAACATTCGATCCACCTAAACGTATATACCAAGGTGTAATTTATTATTTTTTTAAAGATATATAAAATGCTGCTCCAAATTATCGTAAATATTGATTCGATTTATCTGCATTTTTTCAATACGTAACATAACCATTTTCCGAGTTTACGATGATTGTCTTATCCTTGTTGGATATTTTATTATGGCATGTAATCAAACTTTTATTTAACGAATTTTGTTTTATGGTCGCCTAAAATTACGTAACGGTCTAGAGGACCGTAAAAGATATCTTGTACAACCAAGTTTCAAGGCATTTACTATATATAGTATGGCAAACGAATACAGTTTTTCCGTTAAAAATTTGGCGAACGAGTAACATTTGTTTTCTGGGTAAAAATTATTATTCATTCTTATGTAGGTTAACTGATCGATTTGTACAGTGCTAAAAAATTTGAGATAAGTTTATTACTCCTTGTTTGAGTGTGGATTCCATCAACCGAACCATTGTTCAGGTCAGTACACAATCATTGTACATTTCGCAAATAGTTTGTTTCTGAAAGTAGTAACTCTGAAAGTGAGGTATAGTCAACAGTGCGCTTTAGGTTCTATTATATAATATTATTATTGATTGCCATTCATCCAGGCGACATGTGTTCTACGAAAATTACATAAAATTTTACAAATTATTTCCAATTTTGTTTATTAGCTTCAAAAAGTACTTTGCAGCAGCTGATCATTTAAAAATATTAAAGGACAATGCCCACCTATAGACTCAGTTGTTACCATTTACGTAAAGAGTAAAAAGATCTTGAAAAGAGTAAAAATAAAAAATAAAGATCATGTCGAGTCCACTGGGTGTTCAATAGAGCTATTTTCTGGTTCACTATTCAATTTCGAATTTACAAAAATATTCGTAGTGATCTACGATACATATTGCCTTTTCGATGCTCCTACTAATTCTATATGCCTTAATCGAATTTTCAAACTAAATTTTCAAATTGTTCAAGCTTATGCTATTGCCTCATAGGTGGTAGCTGAAAAGTATATAATAACCGCACAAGTTTTTAGGATAAAAATTTTTGGTATTTTCATCGGTTTCGGCGATTTAATCGATATTTTTTTTACTTTATGATATTCATTTGATGTATCTAAGTCTTCCTCATTTTCTTGCACAACTCAATCATTTGATATATCATCTTTGAATTTCATGCAGATTCTTTTAATATGCGTTGTACTTCCAATTCATAAATTTTCCATTGTCCGGTTTATACAAAACAAAAAACAAAAATTAAATAAAACTGTAGTAGCTGACGTTTAGCATACACGATCGTGTATATCTATATTTAACACTAATTACCAAATTATTCAAACTTGTATTTATTTATTGCATGTTATTAATGAAACATAACATTTTCACTTTTTTGGTTAGAAATTTGACAAATAAATTAAATTTCCCATAAAGCAAATAATGATTTATACTAAATTCAACGTGTCGAATCACAGATGGAGGCATAATTTAATAAAAAGAAAAAATTTCAAAACGAATTAAGGCGTTTATATTAACGAATCCCGTACCCACACAAATGCGTTTATTGGTCAGAGATTAAAATTTATGGTACAAAACATTAGCACCATGTAGAATAAGACACAATTGTGTATGTTGAATTTTAAGTAATATAAAATTTAAATTGAAAACGTCATTTTTATTTACCTGCACATTTGTGTCCGGTGAACTTACATTACAACATTAACAATAAATATTTGACCTCGAAAGGGTACTAACACAAATTGAATTTACATCTTAGCAATTATCTGTTTAAACTAAGGTAAACGAAATAATTAGCATATTTTATTTATTCGTGCGGTTGATGTTTGTTTTTGGTCCCTTCTCTTAGATTTGTATGAGTATAGTTGAAGCCTATGGCTGGTCTGTACAGTTATTATATGTTTTACTGTTCTTATAAGTTTTTGATTAGATCACTTAATTTTCTGTTTATTTCATATCTGCAAGCATGCAGTGTTAATCTAGTGGCGAGCTTAGGTTTTTATAACGATTAAGTAAAAATTAATCCCTATAAATGTATACCCGTTTACATAATATAAATACACATAATACTACCATGGTATGTTAGCCCATTGACGTGCTAGATGTCGCTACTGGTTTTTAAATAATCAAAATATTTTGATATGTATAATCGCCTAAATGTCATATATTTATTCTAAATGTTAACGATATTCTATCGGCCCGACATCTTGATCATCAATGGGTAAACTGTTTTTTTCTTATGATGGTAGTACTATATGTATTTATATTATGCCGTATACCAATGTGTTGTAGGATGCATTTTAGGAACTATCTTAGGTTGTAACAATCTAATTGCTATAATATATTTTTAAAACCCTAAATCATATTTCAGATAATTTTTTGCTTAAATAATTTTTTATTTTAATTTTTACAGGAAACAAAATCAAAAATATCAGCCATTTTGTATATGAAAAATCAATGCAGTAACATAAAATTCACAATGCCTTCATTTAAGGCCGAATATATAGGTACAAGAAGTGTTTTTTGTATATTTAATTACCAGGAACACTGTAGTAACGAACAACACTCTACTACTATCCGTCAGTTGGAAGGTAATACCTCCGTAATTAAAATGACTGTTATTTAAATGTTAAAATTAAGTAAAATTAAAATAAACTAAATTAAAGCAATAAAATTCATCAAAGTATATTTTGCGCGAAAGAAAATGGGAAAATAAAAAAAACTGAAAAAAGTTTTTCGAAACCAAATCGTAAATTTAAATTAAGATAAAATAAAAATTTAAATTGGTAAGCGATGTTTTACTTAGATGATAAAATATGAGAAAGCAATGACATTAACTTATCAGCGATGGTAAGTATTAAATTAAAGAAAATCAAATTTTAAAAGAACAAAGAAAATGTTGAATGCAGATCTAATGTTAGATTGTTAGGTACAAAGACACTGGAATGTTAACCGAAAAATCATTCCAATTGTATAGCAAGCTTAATTTGAAAAGAAACATTATTAACAAGCGTTTAAAATGCTGAAGTCTCGGTTCAAAAGAATAAAGTTCCTGATGATATAACTTTATTATTGACGAGAAAATGTAGATCTAATGTTAACCCATTTTAACCCATTTTACTTCAATTCATTCTCATATGTCCTCTACAAAGTTCTCTTATTAATTAATTTGACTGTCAACGATAATTGAATACAAATTCCTTTTTTCACATAATTTGGTAAAGCTCATTGCTTTGCAATGAAAGTTCAACTCTTTAAAGTTGAACTTTAGACGCTGAGTAGAACGTCAATACGTAAACTTTTTAAATCTAATTGAAAATCGTTAGCATCAATAATATTGGAAATCGTTTTAAAAACTGTTTTGTCATCTCCATAAATGATAACGTTTGAGCGAGTTAGACAATCAACTATACCATTAATGAAAACCAAAAGAATTGAGGCGAAATAACGACTACCTTTCGGAACAGTCGACGTTGCTTGTATAGAGTGTGAGGCAAAACCACTATTCTTGACAATCCTGGATTCAAGATAAGATGTAATTGATTTCTTTGGTATAAAATCACAATCCAATGAGCTAAGTGTCGTCAAAGTAGCCACTATACACGGTAAAAAACTTAAATTTGTTTAAACCACAATAATTTTAAAGAATAATAAAACAATTTAATGCTAATTCTTAAACTTCAAAAAGTTTAAAACTTATTTTAAACTACAAAGCATTAATTTTAAACATAAAAAGTTCTGATCTAAAATGAAGCCAAAAAAATGTTTTCTTTTTGTTTGGGCAACTAATAAAGAAAACTTTAACAGTTTGATTTTAACTACAAAAACATTATATATTTGGTAAACTAAATTTAAACATAACAGGTTTAAAAAATACCAAATTTTCTCTTAAATATTAAAATTTAAAACATAAAAAATTTAAAATTGTCCATAATGGTTCTAACTCAAAAAAAAACATAAGAAAACTTTTTCATATTAAAAAATTGAACGCATCGAAGGTGTAATAAACGAAATTTGCATTATTTCTTATAATTCACTAGAACAACGTGATCTTACGAAGTATAAATCCTAGTATGAACCATGTGCTTATTTAACAAACTTTATTAAACAATAGATATAATATTAAAATACTTATTAATTATAGATGATAAAGTTTAGGCTAATAATCATAGTTATGAAAATCTTAGAAAATTTATGTAAATATTGACCAAAATAAAAAAATTGTAATTATAAAATAAAAATGATGGAGTTTCGTCACTGTAGCCTGATGAGATATTCTTATGAGCTCGATCGAAACTGAACAGTTGCAATGAAACGAAACCAATTTCGCCTCTTTTCATTGTAAACAATGTTTATATTTCTCAGACACTGGAATACGTCAAAAAAGAGCTCTAAAATACACTCAAGCCAAACTCAAATATTGCTAGTCACGTTCTTTGTTACTTCTGAGTTGCGTCGATTATAATCGCTTTAGTGTAAATGCTGTTCAACAAAAACCAATACCTAACTGATCAGATAAGGAAATTACTAACTTTTTATTTTAAATAAAAGCCTCCCATAATCTTCCAAAGTGAGGACTTCCTGGAAGAATAAAGTGCCTTTCACTTCCATTTTCTGCTAGTTTAGCAACCAATCCTTTACTCTGCTGTTGAACTTGCATTTTTAATATTTTACTAGCTCCCACAAAATGTGTACCGCAATTGCTGAATAATTTAAGGCATAACCCACTTCTAGATGTGAAACGTTTAAAAGAGGGAGGAAAGGCTTCCGTTGTTAAATCACTTCATGAGTTCAAGTTGAACGGCTTTTCTTGCCATGCGTATAAAACAACAATATATCTCTTGCAAATTGTATTACAGTGCAATTTGTATAGTTTCAAACTGATTGGAACAGTAAAGTCTACTCCATTTTTACTGAATGGATATGTTGGCAGGATTCTATTGGTAGGTAATATTCCCATTAATTGTTACTAGGTTGCCCATTTTACTCTAAATAATTATGGATTACATAATGGATTGAGTTTTTGCGCTTATTATCTTGTAATTCAGTCGTAAGCATGCTTAATGAGCTCTCTTAATCGTCCTTTCATAAACTTTGCTTTTCGTTTAATCTATCGAATTCCTTCCCGAAGCATTATAATTGTAAAATATTGATGATTAGGGTTAATAGAATTTTTAATTTTCTCTGCGGTTTCAGATGATATCTATTTTACCAACAGCCAGAGTTCACCTTTACTGAGATCTTTAAAAAGATCTATCAGAACATATTTTTTACAATTGGTGATCGTTGTAAGTGGTCACCGGTGGGGATTAAACTCACGACCGCGGTATAGGGTACTTTATTGAAACTCTGTTTTTCTGTTGGCTACAAATATTTTGTGATTTTTTGGCTTTTATCCAACCCAGCAGTCCATCAGTATGTTTTGTTTTCGTTGTTGCAATCCAAGTCTGTTTTATTTTTTTACAGTAGTGTTGATAATGCTGCATTTAACTCTACTCTCGACAGCGACATGGTCTGATTTGAAAGTGCTACTTTTGTTTTAGCAGAAATCATATGGGTTATGCTTTCAGATTTGGCATAAACTGTTGCAGCGTATGCCTGGTTTGATATCGCGCAAAACCCATGTAGCTCCATATTTGAGTATCCCTTGTTGTTTATTCAGCTATCAATTGTAATTTTTTCGAAATCTGGTAATTCATTTTTGTAACTCATTTTTTCTCAATATCTTGTTGTAGTTTAATAACCCAATCGATTCTGAAAGCCCAAAGAACTGAAAAAAGGATATTTTTGCATTTTTATTGAGGTTTTGGCACTTTTATTGAAAATACGTCAGCTTATGAATTCCAATGTAATCCTAGGGTTTTTATAGTGTGATCAAACTCCAGTCAATTGAAAATGACTGTTTGAAATCATTTGATAAATCTTTAATTATTTCTTTGTTGTTAATTTTCCATTTTTGGCAGGTTATACCCATCTTCAGATAATTATCTGTGCCAAATGTCTGTTTATGAACAGGTACTGCTCCTTCTAGATTATGTGCTCCCGTCAAAACATCGCACATCTAGAAGTTTTTTGGAGTAAATTGTGATCCTATAGGATATTTTGCAGCGTCGTCCATAGCAACTTATTACAGAATTCTTGTTGCCAGATATTTTGCGGAAGCTGTACCGTTTGTTACAGTATTTAATCTATATGTTAATATTTTCTGGTTCTCAGAAGGTCGCCATAATGAAGGCGATGTTAATCTGCCAGAACATTTCATTGACATCAGCGGTAAAAAACGAACAGATATTTCTTCTATCTAAGTTGTATCATTGTTAAGGTTTTCTTGAATTGTTCGCCCAACTAACATCAATTTTTTAAGAGCAACATTTGAAGTTGTTTCACAAGAAGCGTAAACGGTTTCATAACTGCTGTTCTTTGCTTTATTCCCAGAATTGTTTTAGCTTTTCATGTGACTAAGCCGTGTAATTTCTTGACTTGTATAGCACTTTTTGTAGTTTAGACGACCAGATAGTATCCATTTGATTTAATTTTTTTTTGTTTGAACAAGGGCTGGTGTGTATTTGTTGATTGCCAGAATTTCTTTGGCTAACAAATATAGATTTATAGCTTTTATCCAAAAATCCCTTTGCTTCAGCATTTGTTATTGGTTGCTCAATAAAGCAAAGACGAGTATACCAATTTGTCATCCAATGTATTAGTTAAACTATAGGCCCTGATCGACGCTCCAGTGGGGTGATCGTAGTTGATCGTACACCATTAAGACGTGTGCACATTTCTGCAATTAATATTTTCTCCATTGAATCGGCTCGAATATATTTTGCACAACAATAGTAGCTCAAAGTTGTGTTTATCGATATCATCGATCGTAATGGTGTGAAAAATTCCTTTTGTTTGCATCCTGCCCCTAATATAGCCTTTCAAAATGGTCAAATTTTGGCCACAAATCGAATATTTCCTTAATTAAAAAAAAAGTATGAACCATACATAGGATTTGAACCCCGCGGTGCCTTGTGCTTCAAGCACCGCAGCTATAACTAATGCACCACAATCTCGATTAAAATTTTTCTAGTTCCAAGCCGCAATTTTACCAAACTCTAAAAGTAACCTCAACTAAATGGTAACATGGTCCGTAACCTCAATAAAAACCTCCACTAAATGGTAACATGGTCCGTAATTGCTATTCCCTAATTATGAAATTTTGATAGCCGTAATAAAAAATTTATCACTTTTGCAAGAAACGTTTATAAAATTCAATTGTTCCATTTATTAAAGTGTTCTCCCTCATGATTGCTGTCTTCCTTACCAAATGCCGTTTATTACTTAATAATTTACCATTATTGACTACTAAATATTGAGTTGTATGGTTTGAAGATATCTAACCGTTTATTTCAACTCCGGCAGTACACCGCCCTTCTTGTAAACAATAATTTTCTAATCAAAATCCTTTTCGATTTCCCTAATCACTAAATGATTTATTGATATTTCCTTTTTTAAATTCCGTTATATTGGTAAATCGAAAAGGTACAAACAAATAAAATTTATACATTTAATCTTCCATCGCATGTCTAAGGGATATATCTCACCTGGAAAATATAATACCGAAGGAAAAAGGTGAAAATCCTTATTTCGTTATATTTTTTTTTATTCCTTGTTTCAACAAAAAATTAAATCATATGCGGGCGGGGGGAATACGAGTATTAAAAGAAATAAGAAATTACGTTAGAAATAATTGTTAAATTATATGTTATTATCGTAAATTCACACACACACAAACATAACCTAATTTTATTTTATTAAGTTTTAATTTACTGTTTATTTACCTTATATACAATCACGGTAACCAAATACTATATAAAATATGTAGGCCTTAACGTAATAATACAAAATGGCCTTAAACCTGTTATTTATATATAGAACAACATTTTAACCATGTAGACATTAGTATTATTGTTATTACCTTTCTCGTATTGTTGGTACCTTAAAAAATATTTCCATTGTAATATAGCAGCATTACAAGGTCATTCGAACTAATGTAATTTTAAAACTGCCATCTGTTTTGAAGCACTTGCAACTCTCAGTAATTTTAAAATTAAAACACCGTTGACAATACTGTTATGTTCGACATGCGATTTTTACTAGTATTAATAATAAGCTACAGTTCAAACATTTCGATAAAATAGCGGAGGTTAGCCTTGCAAGCCAAATAGCAGAGAAAAAAAGAGTTGGTTAGAAGATTGGCCGAATTCGAGAAAAAAAACTTGCTTTTAAAAAGTACTAAGCTCAACAGTGTAGGAGTTGCAAGGTTGGATTCAAGTTATGAAGGAATTGCAGAAAAGAGAGTAATATTGCAAAGGAATATAGCAACGATCCGAAATGCATGATCTGTAGTCATAAAGCGTTTGGAGGGAACAGACATTTCGTTGGAAGTTTGAAGTCGAAGTTTATCAAAAGGCAAATGAAACGAAGAAAATTAGGTTGTGCCAACTAAATATTAATCACGGAGAGGTTGCGCAAGACAGTCTACAGCAAACAATACGTGATTTGAACTCAGACGTTGTTATAGTATGCGAACAATACAGAAAGCTTGATAAGAGATTAATATTAGAGGTTCTATAAGAGCATGAGGTAACTAAGGTAACATCAAGGCTTTTGTTTTTGATAAAATTCCCAATGTAGCATTATCTTATCCATTATACTTGCCTAGGGGACGGATTACAGAAGCCTAGAAAATGTTCAACGGCTGATACTTCTGCCGAAATAAATGATGGCATTAGAAACCGATTCATCACAACCCCATTCTGCTTGCTGGATACGGCTGGTAAAATATTAGAGAGGAAAACAATTAAAAATAAAAGGAACCTGAAATCAATATGGATTCCGTGATTCTCTCTACCATTGATGCAATTATGATAGTAATAGACAAAGCGCGAAAAAAGCTTGCAGGTGCCTGATGGAAGGGAGATTCCAAAAAATATTTTACGGTGGTCACATTGAATGTTTAACTCGTCTAGGTGGGAGAGCATACTAGAGACAGCTTCTAAATATAGAGCTACCCAAGTATTTAACAAGGCTGGTGCCTTATTAATTTAGAAATAGAGTTTTAAGGTACGAGAGCAATAGTGGCATAAAATAATATCTTGTAATCGGTCGATGCTAGAGCTTTTTCGAAGTGGAATACAACTGTCATGTTTTACAATTGTCATTTATGACAGCACTTCTAAACTGCCGAAACCAGGAGCAGCAAAATCTGGCAGTTAATGCGGCAGTTGTTGTGTTAACAAAACTAAGAATGGAGGTCAAAATAGATATATAAATGTGGTGAAAGAGTCACTCAGGGTTGGTTGTTGTCATGGTTTTGTAGCTGACAGAACATAAGGTGGAAATTGTTTTGATGTCAAGTATAGGAAAAAGGTAGCAGCAAGGTAAAAATTGGTGCGGTCAACATATTGTGTCTTAACCTGTTAGTAGGTAGATATGGGAGTGATGATCGATGATAAGCTATCATTTAAAGGCCATTAGAACTCTGTGTATAAGAAAGCTGGGTAAAATAATTAAAACTTAATCGTAAATATTGCCGAACGTAGGAGTTGCAAACTATTACTTAGTAGCATGGACATAGTTTGATGTATGACCTACCAATTTAGGCGAGTGTTATGGTAAAGTGCACATATTTGCAGCAAGTGGCTCAGATGAGACCGTATATGTCATAGCGGGAATGCCGCCATCAGATTTATTAGCTAAGGATCAAATAACTATGTATTTCAACCGTCGGGATGGTAACAATAAGGAAAATCGTAATATGATTCGTGCGGAAACTGTGAAAGAGCGGTACAATTAGCAACGAAGGTACAATTAGCCAAAAAAAACTTTGGACTAATCGTCTAATCATTTCGATGAATAATTAGATAAATAGGAGGGAAATATGGAGAGCACGGTGGTTTTCGGGTTTATTTATAAAAGTCCAAGCATGATTTTTCTTCATACTGTGCCGACAGCAAGGATAGAAAAAGCAATAAAAATTCTTATTGTTGTGGAAGGAGGCTGATGAAACAATGAAATGGGTATGTAGTATTGCTGTCAAAATTATGAAGAAACTTCGACACTTAGAGACGATTATCAAGAAACACTAATATTTAAAAATTATGGGAGCTTGAGATGTGCCAAGTTTGTGAAGTTATACTAATCGGTAGTTTCATTAGGCTGAATTGCCAAAACGGTAAGGGTTCAGTTTGTAAAAATCCGATACTCTTGCAAAAATTGTATGGTTTCTTGTAAAGCATTTGAAGATTCCTTCCTCCACCAAAAAAAAATTGTATTTTAAAAACTTAAAAGGCAACCTTGGTCCTAACATTTTATCTTACTTTTAATTGTCCCAATCCAGATTTCAACAAATTTTAATATTTCCATGACCCGTTCAAAAGAGATTGCTCAATTACCTGGATTCCAACATTTTACAAGGACTTTGCCCAATTTTATTATCATTAGAGTTGCCTTGAAACACAACAATATCTAATCCGAAACCTTTTCTCTCGATTGTTTTTTTTAAGATAGCACTATCTTAGTAATGTATAATAAATCTCTGTCTATATTTATAATTTCTTATAGAGGACGGTCTTTCTAATCTTGCAAGGTTGTTTTCAATTTTGCTTTTTGTTCTTTTAGTTTTCGCTACGAACTTGCAAACTCTACCTGTTAATTTGATTACATAATTGATATCTTACTCCTAGACATATAACGGCTCAATACATTGTACAACGTCAACTTATCGGCATATGCGTAAGGTATTTAGATTATAGTGGTAAATGTTAGTGTCTAAAAAATGTTGACAATTACCTTTAAATCTCTTTAAACGACATAACCAGTGTTACAAAATACCAGGTATAATTTGCATGTATACAAAACATTTTGAATTGATTTCACTTTGCTGACTAAAATTATTAAAATAATACTTCCACGTTTTCCCCCTCCATAAAAATAGAAATTCTTTCTATTTAATATACTGATCGTATAATTTTACCTGCTTCCATTTTATTTCAATTCGTCGTTAAGCATCTTCTGTAGCAAACAGCAAAATCCTCTTTAGGGCATTTTAATTAATTAAAATATTCAATTAATTTCGAATTATTTATAATAAATTATATGAGCGTACCGAAGATGGAGCGAAATTTTCCCACTCCCATCGTTTTTATTTTAAATATCTTAACAAATACTACCATGGTACAAAAATCGTAATAATTTGCGACATCATCCTACAAATTGTTGAATAATGGATTCATATAGCTACTTAGATATGTATATGGTATATAAATTTATCAGAAATTCATCGTTTCGTACTCGTAAATTATAATTGACCCGGAATACAAATTCTAAAAGTACCGTTGAATTTTTAATATTTTGGTATACGAGTATATTTGAATTGAATGGAAATGCGACTGGAAAAATAAACTTGGGTGGCTTAAAATTATTTAGGTATAATTGCACTTCCAAATTATTACTCCCGGTTAAACATCCAAGCAAGAAAATCAATTAAACAAATCAGTGTATCCGACCATTTGCATTCTGATGCACCTCATATATGAAGAGGCCTTACCACGAGCTTTAACCTTTCTCATCCATGATAACCCATTAGGTTGGTCAAGGCACATGTGCTCACATTTTGGAATCTCTCTGTAGATCTGGTTAATTCAAGGAGGTATTCGTGCAACCACAAAGAAAAAATAGAAAGTTGAAAAAGTTAACAGTGAATCTGCAAAACGATTTTTACAAATTAAAACTTTCTATTATGTATCCACAAAATGCATGTAAATTAATAAGGCCGATTAAAACTACTAAATTTAGCCATAAATCAATAATTCCTAAAAAGCAGAAAATACATTATGGTTAGGCCAATAAAACTTCAAAAATTATGACACAAATCGAACTTTGCTAAAATTCAGAAAGTTCATGATGGTTAACCAATTTAAACTGACAAAATTATGCCATAAATCAAACTTTCCTAAAATTCGGAAAATTCATGCCCATAAAAACTGCCAAAGTTATGCCACAATTCAAAATTTCCTAAAAGTCAGAAAATTCATGGCAGTTAGCCCACTAGAACTGCCAAAGTTATGCCACAAATCAAAATTTCCTAAAAGTCAGAAAATTCATGGCAGTTAGCCCATTAGAACTGCCAAAGTTATGCCACAAATCGAACTTTCCAAAATCCAGAAAATTCATGATGGTGTTAGCCCACTAAAACTGTCAAAGTTATGCCACAAATCAAATATTCTTAAAATTCAGAAAATTTATGATGGTGAAAGTCCTTTGAATCAATTGGAATATAAGTGAGCACCTATATGGTTGGCTATTACCTACATTAGCTATATGGTTAGTTTATCTTTAAACTAGCAAAACTAATTTATCCTCAATGAATGGAGTAAGCTTCTACAAGCATTCTAGGATTTTATTGATGAGATGATGAATAACATAACAACCCCTTTGAATCGTTCGATATATCTCGTAATCCACTTTACGAATATTTTCAAGAGTTTTGGGACGTTTTTTCTTAAGCCTAACTATTTCAAAATGCAAGCGAATTTGCTAATGATCTATAGGTCTGTTACCTCAAAAGGTGAGATAATTATCACACAGCAATCATTTTGACACTGAAGCGCAAAACAAAATGATTGCTTTGGTTACAACAACCTACTATTCAGAATACCACTTATAATAGTCAGCTCAATAATGCAAAGTAGTTGCACAATGTGAAGTTTACTGATCCCGATTATGACAAATCTGCTCTTATAGATACTTTACTAGGAATAAATAAATTGGTCTACATCCTGAAAAACGAGCAGAGATAGTACATCTCAACAATCTGTCATGCAACAGTCCGGTAAGTTGGTTTGTGTCTGGTCAATCGAAAGCAGAACAAAACTAACAATCCGCTTGCATGGCACTCTATCAAATCTCTCTACACACAACAATTAGGAAAAAATTTGGAATTGAGGCACATAAGAGACATTCTCCAAACACCAAGTGAATCAACCGAGTAAAATAGAAGGCGAACTTAGGTGGGAATAGCATTCGACGGCTCCAGTATAACTAGCACAGGAGTTTTGTTAAGACCAGAAGATACTAGTTGGACCGACCCTTATGCCCATATTATGTATAATTCTGGTACGATTTAGAGCCAACACGATAACTGACCGACATTAAAAAAATTGACCGGGAAATCATTGTCTGTTCAGATGATTGTAACTGTACGATCGTAACGAATGTTTTGAGCGAGAACCTCTTAATGAACAAATTCGACATTTAAGTCAACCAAGGTATCACTCCAACCTGCTTGCTTTGCATATTTGGCCAAACAAACCACAACAATTATTCGTGACAATACCATTAAGAAAATCATGAAACATATGCTAAATGATTTTTATGTCGATGATCTCTTGTCCGGTGCTAAGGAAGTTCAAAGTACCGTGTTTATGTGATGACACAAAAATAGCAATGTCTCGATAGAATTATAATATGTTAATCTTCACAGTCAACACAAATCAGGATGGTGCATAGTTACAAAATAGTGCAACCCAACACCTGTTAGCCTTTATTACAATCAAGATCACAATGTGACCAGTGTTCAATTTATCTAGAAGCAAACAAAAGGTATACCGTATTAGATACGCTTTCTCTGTCAATATTTTAGAATCATGCCTGGACAAAATTCTCGATAGAAGATCAAAACTAAGGAAATTACTCAGAATTATTGCTTATATAAAACACTCCGTGATCAATTTGACAAAGCGAGATCAAAGAATTAAAACCAATCGAAATTGAAGAAGCCAAAATTGTCTGCATCAAATGGATACAAAATCAACAATTCGGCGATGACATCAAAAATCTGAAACAAGATAAAATGTTGATGGCATCCTCTAAACTATCATCTATTGGACCTTTCTCAGATGATATGGAAGTTCTGAGATTTGCTTGTCGTATTTTAAATGCGGACTGTAAATATAACAGCAAACACCCTGAATTTATCTATTTTTTGGTAAAAGCTGCACACATTGAAGCCGTGAGGGATATTGACAGCGAAGTTTTCTTAGCTGCTCTTACACATTTCTGTATTAGAATAAGTGTTCCAAAAAGTATATACACAAACTTTTGGTCTCCTGAAGAAATGTCCACTTTTCTATGTCAGATTCAAATCCTCTTTAACTCACGGTCACTCAGGACAACTTTCAGTGAAAAAGAATAAGAAGTGCTCTTCAGCCCATTTTCTACTTGGTAATTCAACTTAAATCGATATCTGCGGACTCATCGTTACCCAGATGGAGGAGAATCCAATATATAGGATCCAATCGTTTTAACAGAAATACTAAAGAGACTATTTGAATAATTTGCAACAGTGGGGCAAATGGCGAAAACCAAAAAACGACATCAAAGTGGTAAAGTCATCATAAAAGAAAACAAAAGGTCGGTATGCAAATGGCCCCTTCGCTGCATCTTGCTGACGCCTCCAAAACATGTTGAGTGCACGATTAGTGAACATCAAGACAACCAGATTTACGGCGCAGCGTTCAATAGTAAAATGGGGTATCACTTCCTAAAAATATAAAAATCGATTTTCAAATTTTAATTTTATTTTTCCTTAAAGTTCTCTTGATCCTTTATCCTTTTATAATATCTACTTTGTCTCTCTATATCATATTGAAAGTGTTTGTGTGCAAACAAATCCGTTTTGGCATAAAAATAAATGTTAAAATTCGATATATCGGCTTCAGTAGATAAATTGTCTCAATAAAGAACATAAAGTTAATCCATTTTTGCTTTCGATATCATAAATATCCTTCAGGCAGGATTTACCCACCAAATATATATATATATATATATATATATATATATATATATATATATATATATATATATATATATTCCCTATTTGATAACGTCTGACATAGACTAGATACATCAACAAAATCTTGTCCGTAGTCTTAAGTTTGCTTATACACATCAACAATACAAAATCCATTGTCGTCAATCCAAAAGATAAGAAACAAATATTCCCTTTTAGAATGTTATTCAAAATGAAAACATTTTACCAGGGAAAGATGGTGGAAAATGAAAAATTGAAACAAAATCGCAATGCAAAAAGAAAATTTATATTTAATCAAAATAATAGAGACACGGGTAAAGAAAAGTATAGATGTTTACTTTATCATTTCGTTTTTATAGGTTTCTAGGTTATGTATTTCATGATGTCTTCTTAGAATTTTGACTGTATGTAATCAATTTAAACCAGGAAGATGGTGGAAATATTCATTGTCAGGTGTATTGAAGTAAATATAAAGGGTAGGTGTAATAAAAAATAATATGATTCCTTTAAAGGACCAAAACGGGAAAAGACATATTATTGATTAGTCATCAAAAGCGTAATGGAATCGATTTAAAATTCCATTTGTGAACACCAATCAATTAAAATTCAAGTGGACAACAAAGCAGTATATGGTAGAACTCTTGTTATCTGGAAGTTCCCTAAATTTTGCCATAACGTTTAATATTGAACTTGTGAAACCTTTCCTATTGAATCAGTTTTCTGAATTTTTGAATGTTCCGTTTTGTGGCCAAAATATTATACTGTTTTCATCAAGAAATTTTAATTATCGGCATAAATTGCATAGGTTTCACCATCAGGTGACCATCAAAGGGCCATCAGCAGAGCATCATTTTAATTGGACAAAAAGTGAAAAGGCAAAGAAAATATGAAACAAAAGATCCTAGACGGCCAAAACAAAATTGAAAAAAAAATTATTACTGCTACTGTTCAACAAATTACAAGAAAAATACAAGAAAAAATTTTCAGTTTCTTGAACATGTTATTATTTGGCATTACAACGGCAGTAAAAATGAATGGACCATGATGGATACTGGCAAGTGGAAGTCCAAGATATTGAACGAAAAAATACGACGTTCATTGTAGGTAACAGACTATGAAAATTTAACATTACGCCATTGGGGTCGTGTAACACCCCAGTGTAATTTAAACGTTTACCGCACTGTCTAGTATGTTTGGCTATTACCACCATCATGGAAAAAGGCTTCGACGACCATTTGATTGAATTTTGGATCGAATACAATCTGCCGGGTTAAAATTATCTCCAAAGAAGTACCAACTATTCCGTATATAGTAATAAAATATTAAGGCAACTCCATTTTAACATGGGAATGCTGATGCGTTATCAAGGCGACCTTGTCAGGCCGAATGCAAACATTATGAACTAGTGAAGAAAAAGACAAACCGAGTAACAATTAGGGAGGAGCAACTACAGGATGAAGATTCTCATCGTTAACGCCTATTGAAAACATTAGAAAAATTTGTCAATTTGACGCTTAAAACGGGATTGGAAAAGCGCGATCGGAAAATCTAAGTAATTAATGATATTAACAGAGTCTGATTTCTATGATTATAAAGAAGTATCATGCTGTAATAAGTAAAGGTAACCTATGAATTAACAAGACACTAGGAAACGTACGACAAAGGGTCTACTGGGTGTTGTTCAATCAGTCGGTGGTAGACTATTGTCAAAAATGTGACCAATGTGTACCTGAAAAATGACCAGAAAAGCCAGGCAGCAATTAAATTTATAGATTTATAGAAAGATGCACCAAAGTGTCTGTTTTTTCTAGTTGCTTAAATTTCTAAAATGTTAGCATGAATTCTAATATTAATAAGACTGCAGCTGAAGCAACTAGTCAATTTGCCATTCACAATCAAAATTTGTCTACTGTAAGGTTATAAACATTCAACGCGATCAAAAAAATTCAATAACTTATAAACCTGCAAAAACCACCCAAAAATCCAGTGGTCTCCATCATCAAATTTAAATGTCACAAGTAAAACAAAATGTTAATTAAAAATAATTAAATTTATTTTTATCCATTCATTTAATTTTGCATTTTTTATCTGATTGTGATTCGGATGTTTAATTCAATTTTCCCCAATTTCACACACATATTAAAACAAAAAAACGGAAAAGCACAGAGCCATTCAAAAATAAATGTCAAATCATTCAAATAATGGCATGTTTTTGTAATGTCGACCCATTTTTTGTTATCGTATACATTTTTTTATCGTATATTGGGGTATCGCTTATCCCTTATCTACTCAACGATTTTAAATTTAAATTGTATAAAAGTGGAGTTAAAACCATTTTGGGTGTTTTTCACTGTTGTTGTCTATTGAAAAGCATTAAAATAACAGAACATGATAATTAAAGCATATATAAAAGCGAAAAATGGGTTAAATATGATGAGCGTGACACATCGGGTATTTGGACAATGTTTTTTTTACTATATGATTATACAAAATATTCTCACCTTGGCCAAATGATTTATTATTTTGCTCAAAATACTTTTTGCTACTTAGTACCAGAATTTGCCTTTATTACATTCTTTTTCTTCCATTGACCCATTAAGCTTTCAAAATGTGATTTTTTGTCTGCGTTCTCTGTTGATGTAGGCCAAGATTACTTTTTTTTATTGTATAAACATCGAGCTAACAGCTTCATCCTGATCATTTCGTTAGTCCAATTGTATTCGGCTGAACATATTGGCTTACTTCGTTGAACTTTGCCTATTTGATGTATCATTCCCTTTGGATGTCCGATTTGAAAGCTGATCTCCACTTTGCAATAGACCAACAGATGATGTCCAATTAAATATGTCAGCCAAATTCTATAATTAACCGTTAAAATCTTAGCCCAAGATGATGATGCTCTTTTTTGTCAGCTCAATATTTTTGTCGACTTCTTACTTGCTAATATCTCTTCCGTAGGTAGATCATTGAAAATATGCTGGTTTCAGCAACATGTCTAGGATTTATTTGATCCTAACTAAATCAAGGTACTATATAGTTTCATTATGGCATTAAAATGTTGATTAGCAACACACAATTACAGGTCTCAAGAAAAATTCTAATCAAATCTAATCAAGTCTAATCAAATCTAATCAAATCTAATCAAATCTAATCAAATCTAATCAAATCTAATCAAATCTAATCAAATCTAATCAAATCTAATCAAATCTAGTCAAATCTAATCAAATCTAATCAAATATAATCAAATCTAATCAAATATAATCAAATCTAATCAAATCTAATCAAATCAAATCTAATCAAATCTAATCAAATCTAATCAAATCTAATCAAATCTAATCAAATCTAATCAAATCTAATCAAATCTAATCAAATCTAATCAAATCTAATCAAATCTAGTCAAATCTAATCAAATCTAATCAAATATAATCAAATCTAATCAAATCTAATCAAATCTAATCAAATCTAATCAAATCTAATCAAATCTAATCAAATCTAATCAAATCTAATCAAATCTAATCAAATCTAATCAAATCTAATCAAATCTAATCAAATCTAATCAAATCTAATCAAATCTAATCAAATCTAATCAAATCTAATCAAATCTAATCAAATCTAATCAAATCTAATCAAATCTAATCAAATCTAATCAAATCTAATCAAATCTAATCAAATCTAATCAAATCTAATCAAATCTAATCAAATCTAATCAAATCTAATCAAATCTAATCAAATCTAATCAAATCTAATCAAATCTAATCAAATCTAATCAAATCTAATCAAATCTAATCAAATCTAATCAAATCTAATCAAATCTAATCAAATCTAATCAAATCTAATCAAATCTAATCAAATCTAATCAAATCTAATCAAATATAATCAAATCTAATCAAATCTAATCAAATCAAATCTAATCAAATCTAATCAAATCTAATCAAATCTAATCAAATCTAATCAAATCTAATCAAATCTAATCAAATCTAATCAAATCTAATCAAATCTAATCAAATCTAATCAAATCTAATCAAATCTAATCAAATCTAATCAAATCTAATCAAATCTAATCAAATCTAATCAAATCTAATCAAATCTAATCAAATCTAATCAAATCTAATCAAATCTAATCAAATCTAATCAAATCTAATCAAATCTAATCAAATCTAATCAAATCTAATCAAATCTAATCAAATCTAATCAAATCTAATCAAATCTAATCAAATCTAATCAAATCTAATCAAATCTAATCAAATCTAATCAAATCTAATCAAATCTAATCAAATCTAATCAAATCTAATCAAATCTAATCAAATCTAATCAAATCTAATCAAATCTAATCAAATCTAATCAAATCTAATCAAATCTAATCAAATCTAATCAAATCTAATCAAATCTAATCAAATCTAATCAAATCTAATCAAATCTAATCAAATCTAATCAAATCTAATCAAATCTAATCAAATCTAATCAAATCTAATCAAATCTAATCAAATCTAATCAAATCTAATCAAATCTAATCAAATCTAATCAAATCTAATCAAATCTAATCAAATCTAATCAAATCTAATCAAATCTAATCAAATCTAATCAAATGTAAGAAACTGTAGAATCTCATGTAAAAACTGTGTGCAATTTAGTTCGCATACATTTTTCGTTGTACTAAGTTAACCTATTTAGAATTTTCTTATATATAAAATTTGTTTCTATAAGTTTGGTCACCTTAAATGATTCACTCGTTTGGCAACACAATTAATTACAATTTACAAATCATAAAAATTTTCAAATTTAATTAGAAAGAACACAATAATATTGTTTAACAATTTCAGTGATTTATGATATCCTGTTGATTTCCTCAAAAACAAATGCTATACCTACCCTTCGTATTCAGTTTCAATTGTTAGTTTTTCCCGAATTTTTATTATATCGATTGTTTTCCCTTGATTATATTATTCTGTCGCCGTACCCGCTTAAATTATCATTTATTTCAACCACACAAAAATCCGTTACACATTTTGACAATACGAGAAATGAAAATAATTTTTCTTTCTAACGGTAAAATAGGAAATTATGGTTTTTGAGAACAAAAGGGATATCACGAATTGTTTGGTGTACGTATATGCGAGGGTTGTGAAAATTGCATTTTCTTATTCTGCCATTATGTTTTTTTTGTTGGATTTTGGGTATAGCTAATGAAAAACGGAAAATATATTTTCCGGCAAAAATTCATGTGAAACATTTAACTTTGATACAAAACTAAAGATGGTAAGAAAGCATTATTTGGTTATTGTTTAACGTTCCCCTTCGCATATACGCTGGTTACACACGAAAACTTTGGAAATCCTGCTGCGTTGAAATATTTAGTTGTTGGTATTACCATATTTTGAAAGGCAAATAAATTTTTGTATAGTTGTAAAAATGATATAGTTATATGCAAACATTTTATAATAATGATACTTGCCAGAATTCAAATTAGTAAGCAAGAGTAATCCGTTGTCTAATCGATGTTAACTCAAAAATGTAGGTCTTAAGTAAAAGAAGTTTAAACGGGCCAAATATAGTGGCAATTAGATTGTTATTTTATTGTTGCAGTCTATTTTCGAGCTGGATAAATTCAATTAAGTAAAGTCGACTACATAATTACAATTGCAGAATGGATTTTGAATTGAACTTAATATTTCATTTGTATTTGATTTTAAAACGCGATAGAGTTAAAACAAATTAGTTTTAAAGGCTCCACCAGTGACAAGTAACTAATCTTGTAAAATTATAAGGTTAAAACTACTGTGTTGTGTTAAATATACAACACGAAAAATTCATTTTAGTGAAATTTATTTACATTCTATTGATACAAAGCAAGTATAAGAAAAAACGTAACAATTAGTGACAACGGTGGGATGGTGAATAATAAAAAAATATGATTTTTTACTAATTAAAAATAATAAAATTGAAAGAGGAAGAATATAAGTTCGAAGATAAAAGACAATTAGAAAATCTATAGACTATAGAAAATATACAAAAGAAATCGTCAAGATTTCTAAAAGAAAGAACTAAACGAAACAACCATTGGTTGTATCGAAAAATGTTGATTTGTCATAGTTAATAAATTAAATTGTGAAGCAGCAGTCGCAGAGCAGGAATCTATGATGGAACAAATACTTTTATGAAACTTAATATGAAACAAATAATAAAAGCGTTAGATTGGAGGCATAGTGGTGACCACAAAAGAAAACAATTGAACAAAATTAAAGGCTAAAAACCGTAGCTAAATATTGCTCATCAGCAACTAATCGAGCAACTAGTCCATCTTGCTTACGTGATTACGGTATCAGATTATATGAAAAAAGAGCTCCTCTAACTGATTGTCCTATAACCATCATCCTATCATTTTAAATTGGTGGCGGGCGGTGTAGGTTTACCAATCAGTGATAAAATAGACAAGAAGAGGTCGTCATTTTCTGTAAACTGAGAAAGCACACATGATTGTCTGTGAAAACTTAACTAAAGTCGTGAGGTTCAAAAAGCTAATGGTTTAAAGCAACAAACATCGTCTGGAGAAAATGCATTGATAACCGGAATGAAGATTTTATAGAACGGGAGTTCAGAATAAACAATAATATTTCCAATAATATTAGAAAGTAATGGAAAGTAATGGAAAGTAATGGACAGTAATGGGAAGTAATGGAAAGCAATGGAAATTAATGGAAATTAATGGAAAGTAATTCAAAGTAATGCAAAGTAATGGACAGTAGTGGAAAATAATGGAAAGTAATGAAAAGTAATGTAAAGTAATGGAAAGTAATGGAAAGTAATGAAAAATAGTAAAGTAATGTAAAGTAATGGAAAGCAAAAGAAAGTAATGGAAGGTAATGGAAAGTACTGGAAAATAATGGAAGGTAATGGAAAGTAATGGAAAGTAATGGAAAGTAATGGAAAGTAATGGAAAGTAATGGAAAGTAGTGTAAATTAATGGAAAGTAATGGAAAGTAATGCCAAGTAATGGTAATTAATGGAAAGTTATGTAAAGTAAATTAATGGACAGTAATGGAAAGTAATGGAAAGTAATGTAAAGTAATGAAAAATAACGTAAAATAATGGAAAGCAATGGAAAGTAATGGAAAATAATGGAAAGTGATGGAAACTAATGCAAATTTTAGCCATTGTGTGCTGATAGTGTGTCAGTCTGATACAATTTTGCGCTCCCTTCTTAATAAGGATGATATATTATTAAAACATATTGCTTTATGTAGTAACAATCTGGTTTCTGATGAATAACTTCATTTGACTTATGCAGCGTGTTTGCAAGCTTCAAAAGGCCAAAATTTGTAAGAATGATCCAATGAAACTAAAAGACACCTCAAACAGTAGGTTTTGTTGCGCATTATCTGTATTAAATTTCAATTAAATCGTTCAATTATTTCTCAGCTGCTGAGACCAAATTGCATCAATTTTTCTATTGGTACAACAAAACTCTTTTAAGTACTACAAGTAAAAAGTGCACCTTATTCCTCACAAAATCCGGATTTTGATTATAACTAATGTCATTCGCTCGAACAAATTTCAAAACTAAAATTGCAAATTTATGATGACGAAAATATTATGACAACCGTAAAAAAAGTTTATTCGTGTGCATAGCAGTTTCCCCTGTTCGTTAACAACATCATGCTTGAGGTACTTCGATTATATGACGTCTTTGTTGATTACATGTTCAAATTGTATAATAAATGAATTTTGAGAAATTCGACGAAACCTGAGATCAGAAAATATGATTAGGTTTCACAATATCAGGAACAGAAAATTACTGTTCTATTTCTAAATAAAAATTAATTATAAATTGAAATAAATGTATCATTAATTATTATTATTATTTGTAGGCATTAGTATTTTTTTATAGAGAGTAATTTATTATAACATTCATTTCTATTTCAAATAACCCATCTTCAAAACTGAATCTATCCACCCCTAAAAATTAATGGGGTGGCTCATTTTGTTTGGTACAGTCGAATTCTTTGTATGAAACGTTTGATTTTTATAAATATTGGATATATAGAAACATAGTTTTTAGGCTGGGATCATTTTTAAGTCAAGGTCTTTTGAAGGTCAAATATTCTTTATTTTGATAGAACAGATTGTTGAGTGAATATTTATTTTTTGGTATGCCCCTCAGAATAAAGGTAACATTTAAAGGTAAATTTTAGTAAATATTTTAAGCCACAAAGAACCATCTTTATTGTGTAATAAAAGTTATTTCAGCAGTTAAAATAACATATTTTTTCCAAATGCTTTTATGCCATACGTTAGCTAGTCGATGGAATTCACAATGCCATTTTTTTTAAACATTTAATTGTTTCAAATGATTTTGTACACTCGGTAGGCAAAATATTTTTCTTGCGATAATAATATGTCAATACAATCGGTATTTGTGTTATTGCTTTTAGAAAATATTAGCAATGGGCTGAATATTTTAATTTATGATGTTATACCTTACACATAATATTTACCCCTTAGCGCTCGAGAAGGATGAGGTTTTGTGTATTTGTAGTTCGACGCTCGTTTATATGTACGTTCAAAATTATCAGGAATATGAATTTCAGGAAAAAATTATTAAATTAAAATGTCACAATAAATGGCATGGAAATTTATTAGACTGCTATTGATATTGTAGGGGGATTATGGTAACACTATATAAGCAAATATTTATAATCGAAAGTCTTTTTTAATATTCTTGCAAAATCATAATTGATTTAAATCGAAATGTTTAGTTGACTTTCATTCTGACTCTTATTACTCGAATTGCGAAACAGCATAGTATAAATACACATAGTACTTTCATGGTATGTTAGCCCATGTACGTGCTTGATGTCGCTCCTGGTATAGTTTTAAAATAATCAAAATATTTTTATATATATACTCGCCTAAATGACAATTATTTATCCTAAATTTATACGATATTCTAGCGACCCGACACCTGGAACATCAATGGGTAAACTGTTTTTATATTATGATGGTAGTACTATATGTATTAATACTATGGAAACAGTTAACACTTGCCTCAATTTCCCGATGAGTTCACTTCCATTTAACAGCAAATTAATCTATTAGTTTGCATAGATTTTGTGACGCCCCCGCAAAGGCAAATTATACGCGGAACAACTGTTCAAATTTCATAACAAAATTCAAGGGAAGAGACTAAAGCTTTTCACATATCCAATGTAGAATTCAATTTCTCAATATTCCACAACAACTTTTGGTAAATATCAATTCTGGGTTTGAAATAAGGAAAGCGTTGTCAGTTTCAGCAAAATAAAAATAAATCCACTTGAAGAACTGATAGAAAAGATATCTAAGTGGATCTAAATATTCTAGATAAACAGCTACTTCTTCAAGAGAAGTATTATTGTTTGCTTTCCAACAAACCTAATACATCTAGAGATAGTTAGTGATCTGACATCAGTCGCTTTTATAGCAGCATTTAAACTTTTTATTTCGCGTGAAAGCTTATGTCAACATATATACTCTGACAACGGACAAAACTTTGTCGGAGCTCGTTTCATACTGATCATGCTGTCTGTACTGATATATTAACACTGGTCCAGCTGTATAACGAAAACAAAATTGACCATAGTATGCAACCAGAATATGTTGATACCTTTTTTAAATCTTATTCTAGTAGTGACATTAATGGACCATTATAAGAAAGTGATCTGGAGTTAATAGGTGTAAGCTGGGTGGATCATTAGTTCGTATATAACATTATGGCCGAGAATTGAGGATTGCCTTAATTAGACAGGTTAATGTAGCAATCTCTTCAAATGTTGCAAGAGCTTAGCCTAACCTACCCAAATTTGGACTTGCTGGAGGTATATCTTATGATCTTATGATCTTATGATCTTATGATCTTATGATTTTATGATATTATGATCTTATGATCTTATGATCTTATGATTTTATGATCTTATGATCTTATGATTTTATGATCTTATGATCTTATGATCTTATGATCTTATGATCTTATGATCTTATGATTTTATGATTTTATGATCTTATGATCTTATGATCTTATGATCTTATGATCTTATGATCTTATGATCTTACGATCTTATGATCTTATGATCTTATGATCTTATGATCTTATGATCTTATGATCTTATGATCTTATGATCTTATGATCTTATGATCTTATGATCTTATGATCTTATGATCTTATGATCTTATGATCTTATGATCTTATGATCTTATGATCTTATGATCTTATGATCTTATGATCTTATGATCTTATGATCTTATGATCTTATGATCTTATGATCTTATGATCTTATGATCTTATGATCTTATGATCTTATGATCTTATGATCTTATGATCTTATGATCTTATGATCTTATGATCTTATGATCTTATGATCTTATGATCTTATGATCTTATGATCTTATGATCTTATGATCTTATGATCTTATGATCTTATGATCTTATGATCTTATGATCTTATGATCTTATGATCTTATGATCTTATGATCTTATGATCTTATGATCTTATGATCTTATGATCTTATGATCTTATGATCTTATGATCTTATGATCTTATGATCTTATGATCTTATGATCTTATGATCTTATGATCTTATGATCTTATGATCTTATGATCTTATGATCTTATGATCTTATGATCTTATGATCTTATGATCTTATGATCTTATGATCTTATGATCTTATGATCTTATGATCTTATGATCTTATGATCTTATGATCTTATGATCTTATGATCTTATGATCTTATGATCTTATGATCTTATGATCTTATAATCTTATGATCTTATGATCTTATGATCTTATGATCTTATGATCTTATGATCTTATGATCTTATGATCTTATGATCTTATGATCTTATGATCTTATGATCTTATGATCTTATGATCTTATGATCTTATGATCTTATGATCTTATGATCTTATGATCTTATGATCTTATGATCTTATGATCTTATGATCTTATGATCTTATGATCTTATGATCTTATGATCTTATGATCTTATGATCTTATGGTCTTATTTAGTCGTATTAACCTCGTGGGTTCAATTTTCGATTTCGTTGCTCAAAATAATTGGTTCTTTTATATCAATACACTAACATCCTTTACATTCAGGAGCTTCATTCCCGTACTTTGCGCTACCAAATGCGTAAAATTAGTCTGAAAACTTGCGATATTTTTCGGAATTTGCTTCGAGATTGACTATCGAAAAAAAAGAGTTTTGTAATTTGGTTGATCTGGTTGATAATTTCGTTTATAAAAGATAAAAGGATGGTTTAAAATTTTACGTAGATGGTTTGACTTGATTCACTGAACTACAAAATGGGTTTGTTGAAAGATTTCTAAGTCACTAAATGTTTTCGTCTGAATCAAGCATTCTATTTATATCATCAATACCACTAGCCGTAAGTATGGCAGCAACTGTTGAAGGTAGACGACCAATCAATAATTTTTTAGTGGATCTAGTTCCCATTCGATTTTAGAAACTTGCAAAGAAACTCGAATTAAGATTCAATCAGCATGTGAGTAGTGAGACAATTTAGACATTTTAAAACATCTGGTCGGCTTGATTGTTAGGACAAATGTGGTTCAATAACATAAAATTTGAACTCGCGATCATCTCATCATTAAACTCATCAATGGACTGAAATAATTAAAATATTTAAAAACTTTTTGCAAAACCTAAAAAAGCAATATTTTAAAATGAATACCCAATTACAAAAAACATTTAATTTGGTATCTAAATGAAATTAAAATGAACTTTGACAATATTATGTTGTGCTTTTTTCCTTTGATATTGAAGGAGATGTTGAAATATAAACTAATTTTTGGTATTTACAAAATTCTTTGATTTCATCAACCTTCTATCCCTCGTATACTCACACTTTAAAATATAAAAAACTTCAGCCAAAAGACAAATTGAAATTATCAAATTAGAAAAGTCATCAATCTAAAATTTTTTTTTTCTTTTTTTTTTTTTAAATTCAATTCCCTATCATTTTGGCACAAACTGAAAAAACGAAAAGTTATATAAAATGGAAATAGATTTCCATTTTATTTTAATTAAATGGAATATTGAATACAAAATGAAAATGTATATTTGTCTATAGAACATAACCACACACTTGATATAGTGGTGTGGTGATTTGGGAGTAATAGGAACCGAGTGCAAAACACTAAAAATGGGAACCTCCACATAATATTTTGTTAATTTTAACTACATCGAATTTCGTTTACACTAAATTCGATTTAAAAACGTCCCCCGACGTGACATAACAACGAATGATGGTAAAATTTTACAACAAACCAAATGTAATCAATTTAATCAATGAATTAAATCGAATTTTATGTAAATTTTCAATTCAATATATGTTATGTTTTTTGGATTTTTCCGGTCGACCTTGATTTTGCTCGTTTTTTCATATTTTTCCTGGCAACATTTTCTACAAACATGTCGGAAAATTGGAAGGAATACATTTATTTTGTTTAGTCGAATTTGTATAATTAAAAAAAAATCTTTTGGTTCATGGTATAATTTACCTTGCGGTGAGGATACCGCAATATTTTCAAAATAAATAATACTTTCGAGAGTTAACGAAACCGGATTTTGGTTTTCTGGAAATTATGGCGCAAAAACAACTTAATTTTGTTGGTATAGTCTCGATTCTTCAGTAAACCATAAATAATTTGTGAAATGTATACATTATTGTTTATTGTAAACACGTGTATTATTTCAAATTTTTCTAACCGATAAATATCCTAGTATTTTGAAGGTACTTTACGTTTTGTGTAAATATAGTGGCAGAAAGTGGCCGAACAGATCCACATGCTGAACTGCTACGAAAAAAGAAGGTTTAGAACTTATTGGCGAGAAAAAATGCATACATTTTCACCAAAACATTAGGCAGAGCTTTATAGAGTTGCAAAGCACTGGAAACTAATTTAAATAGCCGTTTTCTAATTGGAGTGGCTATACATAACGAGATCCTTCAAGTTTTGGAATAGTTGTTTAGAAACAAAATTCCTTAAATGAAAAACATGTTTTGATAGCTTCATATATGGTCGCAACGCCCAAAAATATATTGCAAAATTGCAAAACCAACTGACATATTGCAAAACCAACTGATAAAGTCAATAAAACTAACAGACATATCACTGGAAGTTGAAAGGATACGACCTTTCAATAACCACTTTAAATGAAACAGAGCATGAGGTTATAAAACTACTAAATTTTAACCATTGTGAAGATGCACAAAACCTTCTTCAACAAACTGTACGTGGTCTGAATGCAGAGGATTTTATTGTTTGAGAAGATTATAGGAAGTTTGATAGTAAGATACAATAACATTTGTCTTTAGTTACCATCATAATGCACTAAGATTTGGTATAAAAAAAGCCAGTAAAATGATTCAGAATCCTAGCAGAACTTTAAGTGGTCAGTCCTGTTTTTAATTGTTTAAATAAAAAAATTTCAAAATATTTGTCTGCTTTTAGATGAAATGTATGTACAATTTAATTAAATTATGGATTGTTAATTCTGCAAATTTCACTTCAAATATGGCTCTTGCTTTTTGTAAATTTCTGTAGCTTTTGAAGGGTATTATAATTAATTAAAATCTCAAATTAAAAAAAAATTATGATGAAAAAGGCAAAGAATTTTTTTCATCTTTTCACCACTGTACCATTTATCTCAAACAATTTTTTTTTTGTTTTAAAATCTTAATACGAAATATATTGGAAAAAAATTAAATTCTCAAAAGTTTTCGAAGAATTAATATTAAATTTGGGGTATACGCATTTTTTGTAAATTTCATTAATTTCGGTTTTGATTTTAAGATAATTATCAGAACAAAACAAACCTAATTCAACTGTAAGTCTTAAAGCTATAGGTCGATAATATATAGATGAGCGCACATCTACTTATTAAAAAAAACTTATGTTTATTGCTCGAGATGCTCAGTTAGCCGTGAACTATGCTACTTGTAGCTGTGTAACATGAAATACAATGGACACCCATATAAATACCCTAGGAAAAAGTTAATTTCGAAGATGCAAGTAGTTGACCGATTAAAACGTTGTGAACAATTTTCATCAACGTCTATCATTTTACCAACTTAGTGATAGACGTCAAAGGTCCAATTTCTGGATAAAAAAAAATCAAATGTCAAAAACTTGGTTACTTTATCAAGGTTTGTACAGAACCAGAAACAGTTTAACAAAAAAGCAGCTTCACAATCGGGAAAAACAAAAAACAATCGACAAAATTATGGCAGATATTATTCTTTCTTTGAAGGGAAGATGGTATCCCGTCTCATTAATAAATATTCCTTCAACCTTGCGGAGCTTATCCTGGAGAAAGAGAGAAATACCACAGGGTCACAGTTCTAAGTGATTAATTCCGCCAATACTCCAACAGCGTGATTGTCAACGGTACGCTACAGTAGAAATTGTGAACTTTTAAATTGGATACCGGAGCGTCCAAATGAGTCTCGCGTCCTGATATGGTAATGAAGATGCATCAGTAAAAGTAAAATGTTCCGTTCCAGTAACAATTGGATGTATATGGTTTGATCATCAGTTTATAGCTGTTAGTATAACCGATGAACACCAGATATCTCTTGAAAAGCTTGGAAAGTCTACTTTACTGCAAATTGCGAGCCTTGTAAGCCAAAAGACAAGCCACTACATACTAAAAAGCAATGGATTATTCGTTGTTTATGCAATTATCTCCCTGCTGCAGAATAAAAAGCTCAAAAGCTCACAAAGGCTGGCACGTCTTTGTTATCAACACGGAAAAAGCTATTCCAACCATTTCCAATTATGGAACAACCTCAAAAGTTTAACTTTAGACGAAGAAGCATCAAGATGCGTTCTTATCACTAAGCAACGACCAAGAAGGTACAGAACGAGAATTTGCATACCGCAGCTAGGAACTATCAGGACCTGAAAATAATTAGTGCGTAACAGGAAAAGAACTGTTCCTGGTAGTCGATAATATCACACACTTCTATAAGTACCTGTATGGTGATCTGTAGCGACCATCGCTACACACACAATTAAAATTATTCAGATATTTCGTTCAATTCCATATAATTCGCTAACGCTACATGTACATTGTACATAAATATATATAGAGCGTAAAGTAGCTATTACACATAGCACTCGGTCGCCATGGCCTGATGAGATGACAATTAATTTTTAATTAAATTCCTCATCAGATCGAAACTGAGCTTTGCGTCGCACAACATCTACATCTGAATAATTAAAATAATGACGTCAACCGCCGTCGTTATAATTATCAAGAATAAAAGAGCTCGGAAAGTTGCTGGCCCATTTGTGAAGAACTGGGTATGCAGATTCGGAGTACCACTGAAGATACATTCCGATCATGGAGCAATCTCAAATTTTCAACACCGAAAACAACAAAGAACTACATTACTGTGATTTTCTACGGAAAGAAGTTAACGGTAACCAGGATAATTAATAAATAAAATTTGATTGCCGTGTGATATAAAATTTTGTTCACCTTAAGCAGAATCATTTATTAAACAGGATTATGTCTTCGGCTTAAGATGAAAACTGATAAATTTTCTCGTTTCAGTAAAAGAGAATCTATAGCAAAGGTTTAATATTCCAAAAAGAACGAAGGGTAACTCTCCAAAGTTACAGTAGATTAATGAAGGTCCATTTAAGCAAAAATGATGACAAATGGCATTGTCTACGGATTCAACATAGCCCCAAGATGAAATTGAAGGCAAACCACATCGACAGGTTGAAATGTTTCCTTGTGTTGTAGTTTTTCATCCACTGGTTAATTGTAATTTCGTTATCCTTCGTGATTAAACGTTAAACAAATTTAAACGTTAATTTGACAATCCCACATGCCAACTGAATGCCGCCAAAAAATGTTCACTTCTACATAGAAACCACTAAATTTGATTAGTTTTATTAAAAATATTAAAATAAAATTAAAATCACGCTGCCTTCCGTGGACTCTGTTCTGGTCGATGGACATAACCCATATAATATTTGTTTTGTATACACCAAATATTTATGTTTATTTTTTCAGTTTATGTGAGCATAAATATAAACATAACATAAAATATAAAAAAGAAAATCCTTCACGTTCCATAGCGCGTATACACTCTGCTGTCGTAAATAATAGAATCCGGAAAAAAATTTTGATATCCTTCGCAAAACGAAAACGTATATAGAAGGTTCTCCTTTAGGGGCACTTAAATATTGTCTAAAAATAAAATACTACATAGATTTATATATTATGTACACTTTATGGAAAATGACTTGATTGATTAAATGATTTGGAGAGTACGGCCAAGTATTAAACAATATATCCCAGAAAGTGCCGGGCCCACCATCGAAACTACCACAACAACATTTTTTATACTCTTGCAATAACAGCTTCTTTCGTACTATACTTTCTTACGACCATACAATTTATGAACTCTAACTTCCGTCGATAATATTTTATAATATTAACCCCCTTTTAGAGTACTCTTCGAACCCAGAACATCCCAAAAATCATTGTGTATTTACACATAAATATGGTTATGGTGTATATCTCATTGAGATGTACAAATAAATCGAATCTATGTACTAGAATATGAGTGGTGTTAGAATATATCGCTTTTTTGTTAAATTAACTTTTGGAAAATATTTATCATTGAACATAATGCCTACACCAACGTCACGTCATATTCGAAGAAAATACGTTTTGCTTTGATTCACTTAGACATAATATATCGAATAAGAATGTACAGGAATGTTGCAGACCTTCAAACTTCACACAAGAGTATTGGAATCGAGAACTAGTCACCTCGAGGAAGCTTACTCTCCATGTGAGAAACTTTTTTTTTTTTGTAACATTTTTAAACCAGTTCCTCACAGTTAACCGCTTAAATACCATTAACACTAGAATTAAAAGAATTTAACGCTCTGTGATAAAAACTCAGTAGTAAGAAAATTCTTTCGGCACTCACCCCTATATGGAATAACGAAACTAGTCCTTCCACACAAAAAAAATGCAGTTTTATCCAAGGCGCCACTTGGTATAATTTTAAAGTGGAAAAAATGTCGGTTAAAACTAGCAACAAAACGTCGCGTAAGTAAAATTAATTTAATCTTAATAAATTATTAGGATTACATTTTTTTTTTTTTTTTTTTTTTTTTTGATATCGCTATTACAAACCAACCAAATTTATTTAAACGGAAAATGGGAAAAATAAATTATACGAATATTTTTTAATCAAATTTTCTTATTTTATTGTACTTTATTTATATATATCTACTTATAAAATATTTTCTATAATAATAAATTTATTGTTCTTTTCATTTTGTGGGTAGTCAATTTTCCCATTTTCCCATTTTGCCTGTTTGTACTTTTTGTTTTGTTTTCTTGGAAAAATGGTTTGAAAAATATTTTTATTTGTGTATTTTCAGCTTTAATATTTTTGATCGATAATCTGTTTTCTTTTTGATTTGAAGTTTCCCGGTTTTGTTCTTCCCATTTAGGTTTTGTTTAGTGTTTAAGGAAAATTTAAATTCAAATTTTTCGTGTGGAAAATGATGTTTATTTTTATAAACCGAAGGAGCATCTTTAAGTTGAATTGAGAAAGGAATATACTGTCTGCAAGTAAAAGGTATGGCAGTAAGGAAGGAATTCTTCTTCTTTCTAATAATGTAATAATAAAATAATAAAATAATAAAATAATAAAATAATAAAATAATAAAATAATAAAATAATAAAATAATAAAATAATAAAATAATAAAATAATAAAATAATAAAATAATAAAATAATAAAATAATAAAATAATAAAATAATAAAAAAGTAAAATAATAAAATAATAAAATAATAAAATAATAAAATAATAAAATAATAAAATAATAAAATAATAAAATAATAACATAATAAAATAATAAAATAATAAAATAATAAAATAATAAAATAATAATATAATAAAATAATAAAATAATTAAGTAATTAAATAATAAAATTATAAAATAATAAAATAATATAATAATAAAATAATAAAATAATAAAATAATAAAATAATAAAATAATAAAATAATAAAAAAATAAAATAATAAAATAATAAAATAATAAAATAATAAAATAATAAAATAATAAAATAATAAAATAATAATATAATAAAATAATAAAATAATAAAATAATAAAATAATAAAATAATAAAATAATAAAATAATAAAATAATAAAATAATAAAATAATAAAATAATAAAATAATAAAATTATAAAATAATGATATAATAAATAAAAATAGTACACTAAAATCAATAGAAATAACAGTTTAATGACCAAATCCTGGGTCCAGTCTAATTAAAATTCCAAGATCTGTACTAAAATCGATTTATTTAATACTAAGAACTACAACAAATTTAACCGTACATGGAGGACGGTAACAAATATCTAATCCACCAAAATTTACTGTAAGTCCATTGAATGTATCTAGATTTAAGACACACGACTGCCATTGACGATACCTTTTTTGATATAACCTCATTCCCGAAAAACGACAGTAGAATATTCTTACATTCCAATGTGTCTTTGACATATTATCTAACTACAATCCATTCAAGTCTTTGTATATAAATAAAGTTTTGCTGAACGAAACACGGAAAGCAAGAGACAAACTTAAGGAAATGGAATTTTTTTTTTTTTTTTTAAATAAAATTTTCCTTTTTAAAGCAGAAATAAAAACTTTAAAAAGTTGAAAAGGAAAAGAAAATATAAAAGGTCTGTTCTAAAAGGATAATGATATGAAATAAATTGTAGTGTATTATTCAAATTTGTTGTAAATGTATACAGCTCATGAATATTGAATTTTCATGTTTTCCATTTTCATACAGATTTTCGTCCTCGTTTAGATGATACTGTTCCTGATTCAAAACTTTTGGTTTTCCAAAACAAGAAAATTAATTAAAATACACAAAAGTTTGAAAGTCTTCATGTTGTCATTTGAAACTTTTTTTCTTCTTAGGGTATGCGTGCGTGTATTTTAATTTTTTTTTTTTTTGGGCTTTCAGATTTTAATTTTCCATTTCCATCATTGTACTTATTACCATCGATAAAAAGAGCGCACAGTATAATAGTTTTATGTTTAAGATTGTTCGTAAACAATTTATTTTTGTTGTTGTTGTTGTTGCTTTAATGTTTTTCGGATTTTTTTTTTTTAATTTTAATAGAAGAAAACTGTATGGTACAACACAACAACAACATTGGTACAACCAGTAAAGATGAAAGTTTAAATGTTTTAGTATGCAAAATGATTTATTTTCTTGTTTGGGAAAAATTATTATTCTTGGAAAAATAAATTTTCTTTTTATAGTAAATAGAAAAACCAAGATAAATTTGAGATAAGCTCTTTATGTGAAATTCACTTTGGTTGTTTGTTGTTTTAATTTTTTAAAAGCTTTTCAAATTTTTTCCTCTTATATGTATATTAATTTCTAATTAAAACTGGGATGTTCTGTATGTAAGTCTCAACCGTATATATTTAATTGAAAAGTGTGTTGTTCAGCATGTGTCAGATACAGTGGATACAAATTTTTAGGTAGGCTAATCTTTATGAATTTTTGAAATTTTAGAGATTTTAGAAGATTTTAGATTTTTCAATTTGTTTTCAATTTAATAGTTTTCAATTTGTACTTTTTCATCACATTTTTTGGAGTTTTGAAAGTTGACGAATTGTTGCATACATTTTCTGTGTAACTTCAAAGAAACATTGGTAAAGCAAACATCACTGTAAAAATATGAACTAAAAGATCTTTTAACAGAGTTAGTGAAAGGTCAACCCTGGTTTGAATGCTTTTAATGTGAACTTTAAAGTAGTCTAATTTATGCATTTATTAGGAAAAATAAATTGATAATAGGGATCTACATTGGTTGCCTTATGGCATACATTTTGCACTTTCAATTAAAGATCTAAATTTTAAGGAAGTGTTTAATCAATTTTGTTCAACAACTACATTACCCGACTAGGGTCGTCTGCACCCTACCGAAGAGCGCAACCTTGAACTACACCACCAGCCAAGAAGTTCAATTCAATCAAATTGGGAGCATTCAATCAGGAGCAGAGTTGCTTCCTACTTTATAACAGGAAGTTTGGTATTTACCAAACTAGTTGTTGATCTGATTCCATTTCTTTTTTTGGTTTCAGCTTTTGAATTTGAAACCAGATTCGATTTTGACATCCATTATTGTTCTGGATGTACATAGTACAAGAGAACTTTATCTAGTTTGACATGAAAATATAATTAGGGGACTACTATTATCGAGACCTTTATATTTGCACCGAAACTTTAAGAAGAAATGCTTCAATAAAAAATAACCGTACTAAATGAACATTTCCGGATTTAAGATCAGTTCCGTTTTTAGATCAAGAACTAGACAAATTTTTGCTTCTGAATTTGAATAATACGTTTCTTGATCTGTTTTTTGAGGTAAACACGATTCTGTAGCTTAATGCCAGGTGTGAGTCTAGTTCTGTTTTAAAGTGAAGCTATGGTTTCAGAGACGAATAAGTTTTAAGATCTGTTTCTCAAGCTTCAACAAATATTACCTTAATTCTGCATCTTATTCAAGTTTCGTTTTTGAGTTCAGTTTAAGTTCCAGAAGCAGATTAGTATCTGGATCTGAATAAGGAACATTTACGGTTCTAGTTCAAATTTTGTTTCAAAGTTTTAGTTCCAAAACCAGATAAATTTCTAAATCTGGTTTAGGACGGATCTGGTTCCAGTTTATTTTTCACTTGTCGTTCTTGGATTCGGAACCAGATACGATTTTTTCGTCCATTATGGTTCTGGTTGTAGGACAAGTATGTTATCAAATTTGGTATAAAGAATAAGGATACAAGTTAATTCAAGACTTTAAATAGTTCACTGAGATTTGTGCCGTTCACGTTTTATCCCTAATCGATAATTTTTTAGAGAATTCTTGACAGTGAAGCACATTATTGATGAAAGTTTCTAATATTTCTTCACATTTTTGCATGATTGTTCTTATTCCAATATTGACTTGAATCGTTTCTATCAAAGATTTTCCAATGTCAAACTTTCTAAAACAAAGCCTACTAATACTTTCTAAATCTGAATCAGGAATATATGAAGATTTAGTATCGGTTCCGTTTTTAGTTTCAGGGTTCTTGTTCCATTTCAAGGTTACAGATTCTGGGACACTTACAAATCAGAATCCAGTTCACGTTTTTTGGATTCCGGACCAGATATGTAGTTTACATCACCAATAAAGAAAGTTCGGCAAAATGAATAAACCAAATTGTGCCATTAACGTAAGATGTATCATCCCTAATCTTTTATTTTAAAGTGAAATCTGGACAGCCAATCAATGTGTTTCCCAAATCGAATTTCTCAATCTTTTTTTTGATACATTTCGGAACTAATTCTGAAACATATCCGGATTTGTAATCAGTTAGTTTTTAGATCTGGAACTAGATACTTTACAGCTTTTGAATCTGGATCTGTTTTATAAGTTGAGTTCCATTTTTGGATCAATTTTTAGTGCAAGAATATGCCAAGTAGGTATCTTTATTTGAATTCGAGATACTTACAGAACTGGTTCTAGTTCCATTTTTGAATTCAACGGTTTTGAAAATTAAGTTCGGTTTTAGTTCCAGAACCGAATGGGTTTTTGAATATTAATCTAGCGTATTTTTGGTACTGATTCCATATCCGTTTTTGGTCTTAGTTTAGGAATACGTTGCTGAATTTGGTCATGGGACATTTACAGATCTGTTTCTAGTTCCTATGACAGTTTCTGTTTTTGTATTCAGAACCTGATACCTTTTTTGCATCCGTTATTATTATGAAGTATTTAACGAGTTTTGCATAAGACATCAGTGAACAAGTTAAATTGGGACCTCTGATATATGCTATAACTGAAAGTTTTCAGTTCCACTTCCATTTTTGGGCTCAGTTTTAGTGTCAGAACCAGATAAGTGTATGCAATTTGTTGTTCAAGAAAAAATTCTTGTTCCGTTTTTGGTCTATTTGAATATTTTAGAAACCAGATGTCGATACGTTTTTCTATTCTAATCTATATTTCAGTGAGAATCTTATACATTTTTGGATCTCAATCTCATTTTGCGAGCTGATAGCACATACATTTTTGGCTTCAGTTTTATTTCCATAACCGAATACGTTCTAAATGAGATTCTGAGACTTTGCTTATGGATTTTTGAGATAAACTTTTCCGTTCCTAATCCAGAACATTTTTGGAATTGGAGTGCCGTTTTAATTTCAGAACAGGACACTTTTCCGGATCTTAATCTGGAACATTTTTGGAATTGATAACATATCTGTTTTTGGTTCTAGTTTTAGTTCCTGAACCAGATACGCTTCTGAATATGTTTCTTACGACTCTTAAATTCGTAACCAGATACGTTTTTGGCATCAATGTTTATTCTGAATTAACTGGAAGAAATCAATTAAAAACACTTGACTTAAGAAATCAAAATTGTCCCGTTCATGATTCACCCATAGTTCATGATTTTAATGTGAAATCTTGCCAGTCAAGCCTAGTGCTGACGTAGGCTTTATCTTTTTCTACCTATTTCAGCATGATTGTCCAGGTTTATTGTTTACAATACTACCCTATACATTTCTGATTTGAACAAATCTGGATTTGCTAGCAGTTCCGTTTTTAGATCCGGAACTTAATATGTTTCCACTTCTAAATGCAGTTACCGGATAATTTTTCGAAACAGTTTCTCAAGCCTGATTTGATTATGCATCGAATTACTGGATCTAGTTGCAGATTCATCTTTAGATTTAATTTTAGTTCCAGAACTGGAAAAAGTTCCAGATCTGAATCTATATTACGGATCCGGAACTGATTTTAGTTCCATTTTCAGTCCACTTTAAGATCAGCTTTAGATTCTGTAGTTTATAGATTTTAATCCGAAACATTTCTGAAACAGGTTCCAGATCCGTTTTTGGATTCAATTAATTTCGTGAACCGGATACTTTTTGCAATCTGATTTTGGGACATTTACGGATCTTTCATACCAATTACTGTTTTGCTTACCACATTTGGATTTGGATCCAGCAACTTTGGAGTGTCATTCAATGATTTGTAGAGTGCCATTTGCATGTTAATGATCGAGCTTAAAAGTGTTATATAATTCTGCAGTAATTCAGAAGTAGTGCACTAGAAGTATTCCGATTAACATGTAACTCCACACTCAAATCACAATAAGCTGCGCAAGATATAAACAAAATAACAAAGTAAAGTTCACTGATTGAATTGCATACAACACGACCTCTGGGTGAATAGTACAGAATTTCGGGAAAGAGGCATTGTCTAGATTTATAATCTAAACATGAGAAAATAATATTTTAAAAAAACGCTTCAGCATATGTTGAGTTAGACAACATTTTTAGTTGACACATAATAAATTACATTGCTAATGTGTAACAAACCATTCAAACCATGCTCCAAAATATTCCAAATTTATCTTATTTTAAACCAAAAATATCTTGTCTACACAAGTACACAACCAAAGTATTAACATAAAATTGTATTTTCAATTAAAATTTCATTGCAAAAGTACCTAACACAAAATAATTTTTTTTTATAAAATGAAAAGAAGATAACATTTTCCACAAAATGGAAAAGCTTCAAAAATGTTTTCTTTTTTCGAAAATTAAATCATAAAAGTTCACTCGTTGGTTTTTTTGTTTTTTTTTTTAATTTATTTTTTTTTTTTGGAAAAACATTTTCAAATTAAATGGTTTGTAAACTAGATATAAATGAAAAGAGGAAATTTCGGGAAATGAATTTAATTTTCATTCTATATGTTAAATATGTATATTTATATAGTATCACCAACATTCAGGTTATGTACTAAACTAATAATTTAATTTTTCTCTGTATTTAATTTAATATTGTTGAAAATAATTTTTTTTTGTTCCATGTTCATTTTCCAGTTTTTGGCAAAATGTTTTAAAAGTAACATCAAGCATAATAATATTACTAACGGCGATATAGATTAGTTAACATACAATTCACAACAAAACGTTTTTATATTATGTACAACAAAATGGAGCATTCGCATTAATGGTCCCAGGCATTTTGGCGTTGTATAAAGGAGAACAAAATGGTTATAGTATTCCAGAAAACCCCTTCTCTCATGGTTCGTAATAAAAGAGTGCGATAAATATCAAAAGCTGGAATAGTTTTAGTACAGCGTTTAGATATTTTGATTGGATTACCAAGGACCTAATTGGCATTTATTTTTCAATGAAAGCTGAATTTGTAGATACCATTAGTAAATTATCAGAACAAAATTTATGTAGTGTTGTAGGAGGATTTTTCAACAGGGACGTTTTCGATAGCACGGAAACAAGAAGTTCGTTTCCTCTATAGGGAATATAATCTCGTTGTATGAACATTATACAGTATGATTTTTTTGTTACAATAACTTCATTATTAGAGCTTAGGAGATAGTTGTTCTCGCACTTTTTGATGTTTCTAAATAAAAAGGGTTCCTACGTATAAAAAGGTGCTTCTATTTCAATCATAATCAGTGTGAAATTAAAAAGAGTGTGAGGACCTGATCATCCATCTCAGTACACAAAATAAAACAAGATATCATCGAAACCATGAAGCCTTCCATTTGATCCCACCCAAATTTTATGAAAAAACAAAATATTTCTTAGGGAACGGATATACTTAAACTACCCAAAAAAAAAAAAAATAAAGCAAGATTTCTATAAATGAACCGTGTGATACTATAAATTATCTATAATGGGGGATAATAAATGTTTAAAGAATCAATAAATGCGGTACAAAGCTTAAAATCAATTCAGCACTAAATTGAGTTCGTAAGTAAATTGAGTTCGTATCGCAGCTTTGTGCAATTTATCTTAAACCTAAATCAACACCATAGATATACAATTTGTATACAAATTACAAATACTACATCTTTTTAAAGGAGCAAATAATGATAAACGGGCAAAAAATTAATAAAACCTCGCTAAAAAGTCTCACTCATACAGTATGAACACAACTTAAAAAAATTATAAAACATACCCCATGACGATTCGTGTATAAATTTAAATAGTTGTTGTTGTCAATCTAGTTTTGTTGTTGTCAATCAGATTTTGTTGTTGTCAATTTCATTTTATTTTAACGATTTAATTTTGTAAAGGCATTCCATGAAAAAATTTCAAACCAGGGCATTGAAGAAAGTTTAACTTACATGTTTTAACATAGGTTTAATAAGGAAAAGTTATAATATTGTAAATTAAATTTATATACATGAATTTCTTCGTTCATTCCTTCATTCAAATGTTTTTTTGACTATCATATTGTGGCTTAATCAACACAAATCACAAATAACTTTGACATGTAACAAACAACTTTGCGTTAGGAAACAGTGTTTCCGAACCTTTTAATTCCAGAAATAAATTCAACCAGTCAGAATAAATATTTAGTGAAATACTAGAAAGGTCACATGAAAAGTGGATATGATATAATCTTTAAGATGTGCTAAAATTAAGCAGATTTTTTAACGTTTAAATAATACTTATGTTCAATTGAAAATCAAAATTTGTTTTAGATTAAATAAGTCGTCTTCGATTTTAGATTTCACCTAAATTAAAGGTCAAAATAAATTTGGATTTACAACACAAGAATTGATTTTTTTTATTAAAACTTTCATTTTCAAAATGCCTTTCAATCTACTACAAAATTCCAATCTTTCATGGTGATCTTTTAGTAATAGTTCTTGAAATATTGTTAATTATTGTATGGATAAAGATGCCCGTGATGCATTTATATTGCAAAATCCATAAACAAAATGAATATCAATTTACTCCTCACCTGAGAACTGTGCCATTATAATATTAATTTTCTTAAATTATTCAGAACTTTTAATTCACAACACTGACACAAAACTGGAATATTTGTCAAAACAAATTAAAAATAACAAATTTTGGATTTTTCCACATTTAAACAAAGGAGTGATGATAATCATCGCCTACTGTTTTACTGATCAAAAAAATTGTACAATATTAATACTAATAAAAAGAAACCAAACTAAACTTTGGTGTAGAGGAACGTTTCATACCACAAATACCGTAAATAAAAAGGCCTTTTTTACTTTAAAGCATCAAAGCAAGTAGCACAGTTTAATATTAGTGATTAATTTATTTTAAAGAACCTACATCTAAAACAAAAGCAAAAATTAACACCCTCCTATATAATTTTTTTCTCAGAATAAGACCAAAAATCACCCCTTAACGGATTAGCATCTCAAACCCTCTCATTAAGAAGATAATTTGACTGCACTTCAAAACAGGCAATTGGCCTCCAATGGAGTTAAAATTAAAATTATGCCTGGTACCATAAAAATCAACAGCATTACAGGTCAACATTTTCTCTTTATTGGTGATCGTTGTAACGAATAAATTAACACATAAATGGGCATGGCGTTTGGTTCCCAACGGGGAATTGAACTCACGACCGCAGTGTGTTTAAGGCAATACCATAAACAACTGTGTCTGGTATAATGCAGGCTTCAAAAAGAGTTAAAGCCTTTATTTTCCATTAAGTTAGTTGTAGTGTAGAGTTGTATAGTGAACCAACTCCTGACTAATCTAGATGAATAGAAAGTATACCAAAACTTTAAAATGTTCCATAATTTTTTTAAACATAAATTCCACCCAAAGAATCGATTTCTACAATATACGAAAATAATTTTACTCCTAGACGATTTCGTTCTATTCGACGATGTACGAAATGAATTAAATCCGTATTTAAAATTTTCCGTATTTTAAAATCTATTAAATAACATTTTGTGTTACACAAATCTATGTAATTACTTTTAAAAATCTCTTTTCTGTTTTATTTATAAAACTACACTATTATATGTGCCTGCACCCAACGAGAGTTCAAATCGTTTTATCGCTGGCACTCCCACCCACATAACTATTATAGTTTTCTAAACGAAAACGATACAATATACCGTTCATGGAAATTTATTGTGCTTTCCTTCGATGTTTCTTTAAAATTAAAAAAAAGATGCAGCACAGAAAATGGATTTTTAAAATAAAATTTATCGATTTGGTGAAGTTCAGTTTATGAATAGGAAATGTTGAATTTTATTTAGAAACAAACAGCATTGCTTTAAAATTGTATGACTGATTGTTAAAAAAGTCCCTTAGTTTATCAATTTTCCAGAATTATGGAAAGATTTCTCGATTTGTTAGACCTTCGGAGATGGAATTCAGCAGTCTTGAAAACTGCCATTCATTAATCTGAAAAAAATATATATCGTCGACTTGTTTATGACATGTATTAACTATACAAACAGTTTAAAATTAAAGCAGCTGCTTTTAATTACTCGATTCCCACACTTTAATATTGCCTGTAAAATAAACAGCAAAAATTAGCTATTCGAATCATTTATATTATCGAAAACATCTACCATAATCCTTAAAATTTGCTATCTAAATTACGACATTGCGGGTTTATGGTTATACTCAATTACATATCGTTAATAACAAAATCGGCGTCATTAAATTTACTCTACGGTCGTAATATCGTTCAATGCAACATAATAAAATCAGAACAGTAATTTTCTCATCCTATTTTCATTTCCGCAGTTTCCTTAATTTTCGTTTTTATTACGATTTGTGTATGTATATAGAGTTACCTATAAGAGTAACTCTATTCTACTTGTTTTTGTAACGAGAAAATTGCGATATGGTTAAATATTTTCATTATTACTATTATTACAATTACTATTATCTATTTTATATAGTTACTACCTCTAGCTACTATCCTAAGTCTTCGAAGTATATTCCTGTTGAATGCGGTTGAATGAAGCTACATCAATTTTAGCGTTTGCGATAGCTATAGACTTGCGGTGCCTCCACCATTTGGCCCTGTTTACGTTGATGATACGTCGGCTTTGATTGTGGTGGCCTTTAGATTCTCAGTGATGGGTATTTGGCCAATTTTTGTTATATTGCCGTTTAAAAATGTTGAATTACTCTTGCAAGAGGCAACCTTGTTTGTGGAAGCTTTTCATTTTGATTAGCACCATTATTTAGCCATTTCAGTCAGCTTAAAAAACGTGGTAAATGTCCTGACGACCACTGTTTAAAAATTATTGAGTTATTTGTTGGATAGTTAAATCCATCTTGTATAATGGCATTTAATTCCAACAGGCTTCGATTAGACCTAAAAGAGTATACAGCTCCTAAAAAGTTAGTAAGCCAACTCCAAGAGTTCTATGAAGATGGTGTTTCACATATTTTATTCCCACTTCCCATAAGCCACCGAAGTGAGAACTTCTCGAGGGGATAAAAATCTACTCGATCCCTAGTTCGGCAATCTTTTCGACTGCTTTTTTCAAGTTTTAATACACTACCCTTTGTATAATTTTAAATTGATTGGATTCAGCATAGTCAAACCCACTGCTTGTAAATAAAGACGATGAAAGTACTCGTTCTGGCGGTAATATACTATCAATTGTTGGGAAGTTTGCTTTTTAAATTTATCACATTTAGTGCAATTTTGTATCATGTGCTGGATGGAACTCTTGGCATGCAATGTCTAGTTGAAACGCGCTTTTGCATATTTTGTGCAGAATCTACCATAATCAAAATCATCCAACAGCAGGTTGAAACACCAATGGAAAAAATCATTCAAAAAGTCATACTAGGTATGCCTTAAATGAAGGTTCTAGCGGAAGTCTCCGGAACATCGCCCACAAAAGGCAAATCAGACAAATAGTTGAGATAGGCCCAAGATTTCCATCATTTTTTAACATACATATTACTGCACTAGTTCTGATCACTATCACGAAACCGCTTCCAGACAGGAAAGATTGGGTTTAAACATCGAACTACAAAAGGAAATAATGCTAGCCGACTCCTAGGCCTATCCCTCTTTTGAAATGAGCTAACATATATGAAGAACATATGTTAGAAGGCTTAGAAAGGGATCCACATCATAAGTGTATATCAGCCTCATCACATTAGCAGATATAGACAAACAACTGAAAAAATTTCGGGAATCAGAAGAACTGCACCCAAAGTGAAGTTTAATCGAGGAAGAATCAGCATGTGAAGAGAATTACAAAAAAACGTATAAGACGCGAATGAACGGAAGTTATGATGTAAAATTATAAAATTTTTAGGTGCTTTTTCAGCTTACTATTTGCTTCATCATTCTATTGTGGGGGAAGGCTGCACGATTATAAAATTAAAGAGGTTTCAACCTCAGGAAATAGATCAGCGCAACAACAAAGCAATACTAGAAGGTCTTCCAGACAATCTGAAGGATTCCGAACTTTACACCATAGAATTCATTAAAACAGTGAAAACGTTGTACAATTCTTCAATGTACAATTTCTAATTTAAAGGTTACTTTGCCAGAAACTAAAAAACTTCAATATCAAGATAATGATTGACAATCTGGAAATTACTATGGTTAAATGAAAAGATAAATTGACAATTTAATTCGTATGGTTTAGATGACCGTTAACATCCTCCGGGTCTTGACAATTTCGTTGGTAAACTCCCGGTAATAGTAGGCATAAATTCGTAATAGCCCGTTTAAAAATTTCTGTTAACGTTTTAATTGTCACGACTCAAACCAACATCAGCACCAACATGTTGCTCAATTACTCTTCCGAGTATCCATTTTAACGGCGAAAGATTTTTATTTTTAATTCCGACTAGGTAAGAACTGTTAGTGTAATTGGTTAACCAGTTGCCATCATTTGTTATAATTCACATTTGCAGGTTGTTTCGTTAATGGTTTTAGAACTGAATTTAGAGAACGGCCAACGGTGATGTGGGCTGGAGTAAGTATATCTTTGTTTGCATAGTGGCCTCGAGTTAAGTATAACTTTTACCTGTTTAATAAGAGTGTTTAATTCCTCGTAGGACAGAGTAACATTTCCTATCATTCTGTGGATATGATACTTGGCAGACTTCACTGCTGCTTCTTGCAATCCTCCAAATTTGTTATAACAAAACATCGTAGCGTTCTAAGAAATGAAGCCGAAGATATATCAGAAGCCAGTTCGAGGTAAACCGCCTTAGTGCAGAAACACACAAAAACAACTAAATACGGAGGTGAAATAGTGACGCGTTCAGCAGGTAAATCACCCATCTTTTGGTATACTAATTTTGGTCTTGCACATATACATAGTACAGACTCTCGGCAGACCTTTTTTTCCAGTTGTTTACCGTTTACCGATAAAGTATGTAGCCAGTTCATCTGCTGAATTATAACGCCAAAAAATATAATAATTTTGCTGATGGTTGGGATGTAGAAGTATTGGGCAATACATTTTGTAGATGTCGGCGCTTAATGCACTTCACTGCGCAATGGTGTGGTAAATAAAAATTGCGGATTTTGGATACTTTGTATTAATTTCATATGACCCGATTGTTCGTATTCCAACATAAATTGACTATAAACTACGCGAAGTTCATTATTTCAGTCCAGTTTTCTCTCTAAACTAAGAAACTGTTTTCTTGCACGTGATACATAATCGCCTAAAAATGTCATGTGTTAGCGAAAACGGTAAACTGAGTACAAATCTTCCTAAAGTATTTTTTGAAAACGTTTCTTTAAAATGTTCTTCGCATTCATTTTCAGGCAATGGAAGTTTTAAAACGGGTTCACAAAGGTCATTATCCCATAATTTCTCCAACATCTTGTCCAGTCGTTGAGAGGTAAAATATGTCCATTATTGGAACTATTACAACCCATCGTAATACTGTATTTTACAAGAATGGCAACTTCCGGCCCCTAATTTCAGCCCCTAAAAAAAAATCACTTGTTCGTGAGTCGAAAAGTTGGGGATCACCCAGCTTGATGTTAGATGGAAAATATCAACTCATTACGTCCACACTGATTGAGGGTTGATAAACAGAAATATTTTTCAACGTATGAGCTTCTATATAATTGATGGATGAAAGTTTATTTACTCGAGATTGAATATTCAAAATTGCACCGCGGGACGACACTGCTATACTGCTTCCAAAACCACTAATATTGAAATGTGATGCTGTAGGTTTGATACCCAAACAACTGTTCAGAGAATCATTCATGAAGCCTAGATGTGACACTGAGGCCAGCAAAGGTCTTGCCTCTATTTTTGAACCCTAGTGGTTAAAACATAAACTGATGCGGTAGCTAATACAATAAATTAAATTTAAACCGATAAGTCGAGACCTCCTTAGATATAGTGAATTCAGGTATTGGAGTAGCATGTAAAGCTGTTAATTTCGTTTCACTAATTTGTGATATGTTAGATTTATGTAAAATATAGTTGACTTCGAAGCTGAGCCCAAATGCAGAACAGTATGATGTCTCGTTTGACATATACTGCAGTGTTCTTGAGTACTACATTATGCTCAATTGTGTGAAGCTCTCAGGCAATTTATACAGAGTTTTAATTTTTCAATTTTCTTTCGTCGTTCGATAGCTGACATTGATAAAAATTGATAACAACGTAGAATTGAATGTCTTGTCTTCTTACACAGGGTTTGTTAAAATCTGTTAGGTTTTATTGGGTTTCAAAAAGTAGATTTCGAAGCACAAACCATCGGTATCGAAATGGAATCGATTTTAATCAAGTCTAAATTTTGACTTCGAATTTGTAAAAATTCACAAATATCTTTAAAAGTTGGTAAAGCATTCCGCGGTGCTGTATCTCTCTATTTGGCTTTAGAGGCTTTATCAAAACGTTGCTTTATCAATTGGTTCCTTGGAAAAATAAGGCCTAAATGTAAATTTCTGCTATATGATTTGGTGAATCGAACCTCTCTAACAATATTCATCGGGATTTTAAATAATTTGCACCAATTAAATCCAATTTTTTTGAATAATAGTTAATGTACCGTTTTTATACTTTAAGCTCTTCAAACTGCTCTTCTCCAGCAGACCGTAGATCTTAATAGTATCGAGATACCACTGAGCGGATATCTGATTCGAGCTACTTTTTATCAAGCGATTTTAGTTCTAACTTTGATCGAATGTGTTAAAGTTATTGATTAGATAAATTAGCCGCAATTTAATTTGAGACAACGAAGCATTGGCTAATTTAGTTTGTACAAATTCCGATAGTTCAGTTAAAGAATCTAGAAAATCGTAATTATTTTATTCGATCTCTTTACGTTCAACATGATGAACAGTTCAAGAAAACTAATAACAAACCCCAACAAAAACACTCAAATAGTTTTGCACTAAACTTGCTAATAAACAAAATTGATAATCCACACGAAGCTTTTGAAATCGAGATACAGCATTTAGGCGCAAACAAAACATACCAAGGAGTTTCATTTAATGAAAATTCATGATCTCGTTCATGAAATAAAAGAACGTCGAGTACACTTTGTCTTCTTATGATTTATATTCATGTCATTGAGGCATTGAGTATCGATACAACAATTTAGCTCCCAAAGTTTTAATCCCGAGCTTACTCTTTGCATTGTTAGAAATGAAGAAGACAAGAGTCCAGTTCTGGACTGTTGTTCAATTGAACTGTCAAAATTTATTTAGGTAAATTGTTTTGTTCCATTTTGGTTGCATTCGTCTACCGTTATATCAATGTTTATTGAAAAAGTCCTTTTATTTAAAATAATCAAAACTAAGTGGTTTTTGTTAGACAGGACCAACTACTAAATATATCTCCTATGTACATCCGAAGATAAAAATTTTAAAAATAATTTTTAGATTAGTCCTCAATAAAATCCACTCAATAGAATAGACGACAAACACCAGGTAAATATAATGTTAATATTTGTTTGGTACAGTGTCAAGGAGGAACTTTTAATCCCACCCTGAATGAACATTGATTTACTCTTATCAATTTTAGATTATGTATTTACATAAATAAAGTTTTCAATCCATTATGCATGCGAACACAATAACACAAAAATTGAAAATTGAATGGGTAACTGACACACACACACACAATACGAACAATCGATGAAATCTTGTTTTTCCTTTTCTTAGACACATACACACAAACAAATAAAATCACTTTAATTCGATTTATACTTTAAACCCACTTGAGATGCTATATACACAGTAGAAACAACAATAGCAGCACAAGAGAAAATAAACGGAAACAAAACTTTAAAATCCTTGACAACACATTTTCATTTTCATTTGACATTGAATAACATATTTTTGTGGAGAATCAAAATCTCACGCCACATTGTTTAGGGTTTCAGGGTGATATTTTTGAGGTGTGTATGTCGTGCTGTGTTTAGTGTAGTATATAAGAGTATATAAACCTTTTTAGATATACGTAAATAGAGTATGCCAATCGATTTTGGAAATCTACGATGTGTGTCTTCTTTATTGAAACATTATTATCCGAATACATATACACATGAAATAGTCATCAAGAATGATTAGATTGAAACCTAAGGAGCATTAAGCCGTAACGCGATCAATAACTTGATATGATATCCATATTCAATGAACATTTGAAATTTTTGTTATTTTGCCCCTGTGGTTGAGTGGCAATCGAATTAAGTCAAATATACATTTAAAGGAACATGAAAGTATTCTTAAAATTCCATCACATAGTGTAAACAAGCTGGCATTTACTATAACGAGCTTTTTGCAGTTATTAATCATTTTCCAGTCGATATATCGCTAGAAAACTTGTCCACCTAGCGATAAAATTTTTCCTTTAACATAGTTCATGAAAAATTACTAAAACCTAACAAATAGCTAAATTAATGAAGTAAAAACACACACCATAGTATTTTAAAGTACTTGTGGAGGTCGACTGTACATCGCATATTTCTTTCCTTTATTTATTTTGGTTTATGATTTTGAGCCACAGATAATAAATACCAGATAAACATCTCGTATAAGAAAAATTTTCAACCGAGAAATTGATGTAAATTCAAACGAAATATTATTTAATAGTAGGCTCAGTTTAAATGAATTATGTCTTATTGAGTGGAAGATCAATTTGCGATTACAGCCAAACTATGATTAGAAAATTAGCCTCTTTTGTACTCCAATCTGTCGGATCATTGTCAAAGTTCGGCACGATGTAAAGTCTGGCATACAGACTGTCTGAGGACTGTACATATTTAAGCTATATGAAGACTATACATACGTCAGTTACCAGCTGTATTATTTGGAACTATGTGCCCTGAGAACTCAAACGAGTGTTCTAAGTAATAGATCACTTTTAGCGCCCTTTATTTATTCTCGTTCATTAAAGCTCCTAAACTAATATCAATTTCGTTTTTTTTATTTGGATCTTTTAGTTGCAATAACTTTAGATATTCAAAATTAACATTATCAGTTGTTGCTGACTAAACTGTTGCCAATTTATTTATTATAAAAGCGTTAATTTCAAATATTATTTCATCGTTGAATCGTTATTTAATGGATTTGTAATGTTTAATCAATTTTTTTTTAATCTAATTTATATTAATTTTAAAGTTTTTTATTAAATAAAGTGTATATAAATTAGATTTTCGGCGATTAAATGACATATTTGTCATAAAACGGTTAATTCAATTGATTTTACTCTTAATCTAGTTGATAAAATATATTTTATTGTAATGAAATAATGATTAAAATAAATAAATAAATAAAATTTATTTGATACAAAACGTTAAAATAATACAAATTAGATTTTGAAAAAATTATTTAAACAGTAAATTTCAATTAAATTAACCGTTTTATGACCAATAGATAACCACTAACGTTGATTTCCACGATGAAAATAAAATCTAAGTAAATTGAACTATCAATCATGTTTCTGCTTTTGCCAATGTTCATTAAAACCCATTACACTCGAAAAATCACTTGGGGAAATTAATATATTCCACTAAGGCGACTAAAAAAAATCCGAGAAGAGCATGAAGCATTTTTGTGGGGACTGTACTTTATAGCAGACAATAATAGTATTTGTTATCTCTCTAAAATTAATATCTTACATCTTATTGTTTTTTTATCATAGTTGGTTATAAAACACTTTATTATGTTTAACTAATTTAAACCATTCCACTTAAAAAGCTCGTTTAAAAGCTCTACTCTATTCTATTCGCAAATTAAGTGAAACCACTGTAACCGTAGCAAGAAAAAAAAGGTATCATAATAATGACAAAAAATAATTTTAATTGAAAATTTCCTCTTCGCTTTCTTGGTAAAAACTAATATCATTATGAGCTTTAAAGTTGCTCTTCAAGAGAAATGCTATATATAGTTAGTTTTTTTTTTCAGGAAAAAATGTTATATCGAAAAAATGTTATATTTTCAATCAACTTTGAAAATTTTAATAGGTGTTCCGTTTCTTATAGTAGATCTTAAAGTAAATCTAAAACGTCTGAAATATACTTGAGTTATATATTCGCCAATTTAAAAATTATATTCAGTTTCACTTTACAAAATTGATAACCATAGATAAAGTAACACCATTCCAAATTGATTGTCAAATAAACGTTATTATAATAATCTGTTCAAATAACATCACATAAAATGTTTGTTGGCTGATATATGCTTTTACATTTTCTTGCTCAAAGCTTTGAAATCTCAAATAATTGTTCAAAGCATACGCGTGCGTTTAAAAGCAAACAAAAATTTCATCTGTTTGTGTTTCTTTTGATGTTCTTTGAATTGAATTGTGATTTTTGTATGTGTATCTAAAGGAGGAAAAGAATTTTCATGTATGATGTAACAATTTATTGTCAGTTATGACAGATAAAACAATCCTTCACATGCATTTTTATTATTTTCTTAGTCTCCTCCACGGTCTGCGCGGAGTCTGAGGCATGAATGACTTTAAATACAGTTTTATTTACCGTCTGCGTGTAAGTAATAATTCCAGTTATGGTGGGTGTCCTACTGTAGTTATGTATAAGTTATTGGGCTTTGCTTAAAAATAATTCTTTATTAGTATTTAGCACAAATTTGCTAGGTCAAAAAATTAAATTTTGTCATGACAGCATTACAGTATTAAAGACTACTGTAGCAAAAGTTGCTCACTGCTATCACAAAATCCAGGGATTTCAACTTTGGACTTAGGATTCATATCATAAGAATCTGGACTTCCTGAATCGCTTGACTTCCTGAACTTCAGATCTAAGTTTATTCCAATGGTTTGCTCTGGTGGTATCGGATCATTCCAATTTAAAAGAACCAAAGCAACCGCATAATAATTTTAACTACGACAGGGGTTAGCCAACCAAGTGGATCGAAGTACTGCCTTTAATACAAACTGGTCAACCTGTGGATCCCAACTTGCACCTAGAAGTTTAACATAATTTGGACCGGTGGTTTTGCTCTCAACTTTTTCTTTCACAGGTAGAGTTCTAAGGCTCAATTAATATTGATTATTTTTTTATAGTTTCCATTTGCTCCAATAAGCAAATCAATGAGTCCTGATTGGCCATATCCCGGATCAGCTAGCTATACTGACCGTAAAATAGTGTTGGTAATCATGATGTTAATTGCGATAATATCAAGGCGTTGACTTAGAGTTTTGAACTTTCCAAAATCATTATTGAAATTCGACCTCTAGTGTGGCCAACTTTGGGTAGAACGAGACCGCTCACTACTGTTCGTATATTATTTATGTATTTGTAGATTTTAGACACATGATTCGGCTGTAATCCTGGAATGGAAACCAGAATCTAACAGGCTCGACCAACTTGTGTTATTCCATAAACATCCATTAATGCAATTAGATCGGTTAGTAAAATTGACTGGAGCGTTTTTGGTTGTGGTAATTGTTTTCTCCTGAACTTCTTTTGGATGTAATATCAGACCTAACAATTAAAGGGTGGCCCCTAATATTACCACCGGTATCCGCTAAATTGATGCGAAATGACGATTCCAATTCATCGATTCTTAATTGCAGGTTCCAAAAAAAACTTATTTGCTGGTTGACCCATAAATTATACAAAAGTGGGAGTAGTGCAAGGGCGAAAAATATATCTGTACTTAGGTCACCCACCAGCTCAATATAGACCTTTTTTGTGTTAAAGCAAACAAAAATACATATATAGCTTTTACTTGGCTTCTACCTATGATCCCTCTTCATGTATATCATATTTGGCACAGCATAATCGAGCCCAACTTTCAAAAAAGTCCTATTTGCTTCACTATCACGGATAGTAATTTCAAACGCTTGTAGTACATTTAAGGACTACTTTTCGAACCAAATCACGGCAGCCCAAGATCAAGTAGGTTTGACGAATAGTACTGATTAGAAACGACTGCCCAACATGATGGTTTTGAAGATGTAATGTAAAGAAATGTAACAATTAGGCAATAAAATAGAGTGCATTAGTTCAAACGATGTCAGCGAGTACTTTAGTCTTCCTCCAATTCTTATGGATGCAGATAATGGCCTTTGGTGGTTCAAACTTTGTAGATCGCCTGGAAAGTGAATTTTCTGTATTTGTTTCAGAACTAATTTTCGACATAACAAAATGGCAGCTAATTTAATATTTACATTCGAATGTTTTTTAGGGATTTTATCTCCGTTTTGCGATTGATTGCTTCAGTATTAGGTAACCATTTACTGATTGATTACCTAATACTGAAATTTACTGATTGATTGCTTCAGTATTAGGTAACCATTCCAATTGGTGACCTTCCTCATGAAGCTCAATCAGTCTGTTTGGTCTGCGGGCGGACGTGGTACCACTGGACGCAACTGGTGGTTTTCAAGAATTGTGTAGTCATATTTATAGTCATAGTCCACAAAGGTTGGCCAATGTGAAGAATGTGAAAAAAGCAAGCCCAAAACTATTTTAGAGTCAGACCATACATATGTTCTTTCAATGATCTCAACAATACAACTGCACAGAAGTCTAGCCGCGATATCGTTGTTTTGCTTAGAGCGGGGTTACTTTGGTGCCACGTATGCCTATCCTGATGCGATGGCTATTATCCATTCTAATAGATCAAAACCCCGCGAGGGTTCTAACAATTTTTGACATTTAGTTGCTCTTGGCTTGCCCTGCAAAGTTACTTGAAAGTAGAAACTATCATCTAACTTATTCCACTGCAAACCTAGTAACTCTATTGATCGGTCATTTTTTTTTATAATATTTTTGAGGGCCACCTTTCTTTTATTTTCAGGAGCAGGTCTTCGTGTATCATCGAATGGTTGGGTGTCGATTTCCTGAATTTAAATTTTAATTTCTTCTGCCATTTTTTTGTATTGTCTAAAGTATTTTGCTGTGGTAGAGTACATCTCCGCGCGAACTCCAGTGACAACCCATCCAAAATTCGTATTGATAGCTGGAGGCTGAAGGCTAGCAGTAGCAATCTTCTTATCGCAAATTATTTGAAAAAAATTATCCGCTTCTATCAGAAGATCAACACCACGAGGAATGTTAAATTTAGAGACCTCAAGTTGGAGATTTTGTAGACCTTGAGCTTGAATGTCTGATTAACGATAATCTTGAAGTAATTTTTTTTTTACAAATTATGCTATATAGAGATAATAAATGTTTAGTTATTACTTAATTTTACGATAAAACCACCTTACTAATACTACGTAAACTTAATTGACGCTTTAATCGATCAACTATGTTTATAGACTTAAAAACAGATAGCGCTTTCAATCATACTGTGTGATGGTGTGTGACGGTGGAAAAACTTTCTATTTTCGTAGTTTCAATAAATTAAAGTGTTAGCAAACATCACAAAAAACCGTTTAAAAACAACTCAACAACCAATTTATCAAAAACTACAAAGGTGGAAAATTGGGTTAAATTTTTAGTTGGTTGGTTAGATCTCTCCTAAACACATAAACGTAGATGAATTAGGTGAACAAATAATTTTTTTTTATTCTACACCAAAAACGTGTAGATTTTGGATATGGAAAATTTAAATATAATGTCAACATTTGTTAGTGAACAATAATCTTAGTTCAAACAAGAAACATCTGACTATACTAATAATTCTATTACTATAAGTAACGAGGATATGAACGATAAATAATAAAATACTATAATTCTAACAAATACTTCATTTAGAAAAGGAGTAGAAATTAAAATGTTCATAAATGTGTATATCCTTTAAATCCGATTTAACAGAAGAATATTATATTGCTAAGATGGTAACAAATAATAACAAATTATAAGGACAAAAATGACAAATTATAAGGACAAAAATGTGTTAGTTGGATGAAGCAGTAACTTATATCAATGACATTAATGTATTTAGGGAAATTAAACCAAAACAATGCAATTTAAATTAAGGTATGTGTCCATTTGAGGGCAAACATATGTAAATTGTGACTGTCTAGGAAAAACTGAAGTGAACACAACACTCGGAGAATGCTCTCCGAGATACACTGCTACGAATCTTAAGAGACGAAAATCGATCAACCAAAAATCTCCGAGAGTAATTTCCAACACGATTTATATTTCGAAGAATATACGCAAAAATCAGTATAACCACCGTTTTAGGTAAAAAAAAACATTTAAATGATTAAGAAAGCACTCAAAAATGAAACCTAATATGATTTACAGTTTATTGGCAACAAAACCCGGAACAGATAACAATCGGTTTTACACTATATAAATAAAGGTTTTTCTGTCAGTACTGTTGTACTTGTGTTACAGTTTTTTAGTAACCAGAAAATTCCCAAATTCCATTTAAGTTTGTTGGCTTTGTTTTTTTTTTGTCTGCACCTGTAGTCTTTTCTGGGGCCGAAGCTCTCCTAACTCTTTCGCGGTTAATTTTTAACTTCTTACTTTACGCCATTACCAGTCAAATCCAGGACGCACGACTACAGGTTTACTTTAAATCCATCGGCACATTGCATTGCTCCCTGTACTGGCATGGACGATGGTTCTGCCAATGGATTCTGCAATCCAACAGGAGGTTATAGTTGTGTTTATTGTCATCACCGATCGTAATCAGGTGATGGATGAAAAACCCAACCCTCTCCCGTTGGGACTCGAATCCGGTACCTCTCGTCCCACACACCGCAGCTTTAACCATTGTGCTAATTATTCGGTTATCTATTCATATTTAATACTAAATTATTACTTCTAGTATGAAGATAGTCTCATAAAAACTTTACCTTTATAGCATAGTGATGTAGATATAGTAACATAGGATAGAAAAGATTTTTTTATTTTCCGAATACATATTTTTAAACTGCTACAGTTGTAGGTATTTGTCCAAAGCCATCTTTATTCCCTTATAGAAAGCCCGAATGTATTCATACATAAGCTGTAAAAAAATGGGAAAAATTTAACCTATTGAATGTATTTGTGAGATTATGTCATATTTATATATCGCTCATACATGAAAAAAGTGACAACAAAAAATCGTAAAAAATTGTAAATACAGTATAGAAAAAAAAACAAAACAGCAAACTAAAGAGAAAATAAAAAAAAATGAGCGAACTTGTAATTTTGTTTGTTTTATTTCAACTGTTTGTTTTTATATAGAGAATATGAAATAATACGCTCTCACTACGAGTATTATGAAATGCTCAAATTATGGTAGTGTAGGTTCTTTAAAACCATTCAAATAATATTTCTTAATATTTTGTAATTTTCAGATTTTTCGAATCTATTTTCAAAAGTATACAAAAATAATAAATCGAAAACTACCGTTTGGATTTGTTTATGCTATCAGCTATTTTAATACTATTCGAACAATTGGTAAAGGATCGTATTTTGTGCCTTATTAAGAATTTCATCTCACTATATCAACATTAATGCTATCTCGAACGTTCAACTTTGCCAACTAATATTGTATTGTTCATTTGTTTTTATAAAAAAATGATCAAGATTTGATTAACAGTAAACAGAATAAATTTAGTTAGTAGTGCAACTTGAACAAACTTTGTCTTAATGCCTCGACATGTAAATTTATAAATTTTTGTTGGGTATCTTGTGCACCCATAATTTCTCCTCTAAACCGCTTTTTGATATAGATGAGTCAATATAACATTATTATATGTGTAACGTATAAATTAAATTAATGAAGAGAACAAAACTTAAAAATTACACCGGGCCTGTTAGCATGCCTTAAATCGAAATTAAAATAATTATTAGATAAAAACGAAATAACGCAGGTTTACCAAATAATGTCAATCTTTTCCATGGGTCATATTACTCGTATAATGGAAAGGAAAAAAAATGTTCAGAGCTGAAATTTTTGGTAAACCATTTCTCACAAAAAATAATCACATCATGATTATTGACCAGAACACCGCAAGCAAAACATATTTAGCTATACCACGAATACTAGAGGCATTGTAGTAGTAAAAGTAAGTAAAAGAAACTGATAAATTTAAATTTCAGGTGAGTTCACAATCCCATCTGGTATCCGAAGTTTTAAGTTTGAGGCCACTGAGTGAAAGTTTCGGTTAAGGAAGGGTTTAAGTTTAAAGAAGTTGAATACGTATACCCAATTTAAAGCAAATTTATTCAAGATCTTGAAAAGTTTTTATTTTAGGGATGAATTCACCAACTTTTATTTTGGCTTTTATTTACCAAAATATCGTCTTCAGTAGTTAAAGGACTAAATCTGGATAAATGAAACAAAACCCTAGGAGCAACATTTTAATTTCAAAATTCGACAAAGAACAGGTACCTGAAATAGTTCTGGTATATTAATAATCAAACTTGACTGTTTTTCAATAAATGGACCGTTAGCCCATTCTATGTATTTCTTAAAAAAAAACAGAAAGAATTAGCGCACAGGTAAATACCTCCAGATTTTTTTCAAATTCAGATTAATTGGGTTGATCCTTTTAGCACTGGTTAATCTATTAGGTTGATTATGAACTTGAGACAAATTAGCAACATTTAACTCATTACTAGGTAATAAGAGTAATGCAGATTTTAGCCATCAGATATAGGATCATCAGATTCTGAACGAGCTTTAGATAAAATCGAATGTATAATAGAAATTCTCACAAGAGAAACTATTTGAGTTGGTTTATTTAATTAACTATCCTCATCATGTAAATTGTAGCACGGTTATGTTGAATACTTCTAAAATCATTTTTGCTAATCATTAACCGAGACTCAAGAATTTTATTAGATTATATGGCCAATTATTAAATTGGTTCTCATTTTAACAACAGTATTTTGAAGCAACTGATGCGTACAATTGTTCATTCTTTACTGTTCATTCTCTATATTAATGATATTTCAAAGTGTAGTAAAGCAAAGCTACTTATACTGTACAAGGACGATTCGAAGATCATTACAACGATTCAGCAGTAGAGGAAAGGCAAATAATTGCAACAAGACGCGGAAACTCGTGTTTGTTAATCACCACACCTTTATTAAGCTTAAATGTGTCGCTGTAACATTAACCAGGAAGCCCAATAAAGTTCACTTTTTTACACAGTTGAAGGAACTATTCTCGATAAGCTTGAATCAGTTAAAGATTTTAGAATTATTTTGATTTGATGTGTCGCAAATAATATTTAAAAATATTAAGTTTCATATTTAGGAATTTCAGAAACTGCCCATTTGTAATTTTTTTTAGTTTTTGAATACTTTTGAATCCCAGATTTAGAATTTTTTTATGGAGAATACAGTATTAGAATGGAATGCATTCAGAGCCGATTTACAAAATTTCTATTATTAAAATATTACGTTCTGTAAATTGTTTATATGATTTTCGACATACAGTGTAAACAGTTTGAATATATTCAGTAGTTTGGCTCTGGGGTTTGATCCTGTTTCGATGAAAAGAAAATGAAAAAAAAATTATCAATTTGTTTTCATTGGCTTTTATCGTTTTATTTTATCATCAACATCGAAAATGCGATTCCCGTTTACCAAACTGATAAAATACATTAGTTCTGAGTTTTTTACGCATGATGTCAGTGAAAACTGTTATACATTTTCAGTTCAGTGTTATATATGTTTATATATCTAAATAAAATATATGTCAAAATTTGAAATAGATATTTTGTATACAGAAACTTATATAAATTTATGTCTTATAGAAAAATTAAAAGCACACTATTACGATTATTATGGTTAAATTAATTATTATTTAGTAAAATTGAAACTCGTGATTGACTTTTAAAATTTGTCATTAACAGAATCACACAACACACATATAGAATACACACATACTGGAATAAAAACTTTTACACTTTTACATACTTTTTACACTAAACACATAAAAAAGGAAAAAAAAAGTGTCACTTCTTTATATATATATATATATATATATATATATATATATATATATATATATATATATATATATATATATATTTATATAAATAATTTGTGATAAAACTGTCCGATTTAAAAAAAACTGACATATGGGCAGCAAAATGTGACATTTGTGTGGATTATTTGGTGAAGCCTATATTTTGACGTATTTCTCGGTATCTTGTTGTTTATTAAATAATAGCTGTATTATCAAATAGGAAACCCTCAACCCCATTTCTTAAAAAGATCAAACCAAAAAGTGTTTATCTTCTCAGAAATACTGTGATACCGGTACAAATATTGTTTGTGATATTCCTACTATAAAAAATGGCTACCTGCATCAATAAAAACCATTAGGAACAAAAGCAGTTTCATCTCTTAGCAAAAAAATGTTAGGAACTTTTTCAAAAGTAGTAGGGAATTACATCACTATCGTTGTTTCTAGTTTTTAAATGGGACCAACCCCTTATTTACCGACCCTTTATTTAAAAATGTATCCTATTATATGTAATCCAGTTAATATTGCGAGATTATTTAAAACGTTTCGTTTAAAGTTCTATACGATAATATAATCAGTGAGTTAATGATAGTCGATATCCTTGTACTCTACCCAAAAAAAGGATGAAAATTATTATTTTGGAGTCAATTCAAAGTTTAATCCTCACTTCGTTTTTATGTATATCGTGTGTGTCCCTCATGACCAATTTTGAAAACAAACCGATGACGAAAATGAAAACGATCTTAAATGTGATATGTTATCATACTCGTATTCATGAATCCTATAATATATGTTTTTGTTTTGTTATCGGAAAAGTTCTTTTTGTTTTACGTTCTTTTATGCGTAAACTTCCTATAACATGATGCTAATGAATGTTTGTATTATGCTAATTTTATAAACAAAAGTGTTGAAAGGTTTGCGTATAGTAATGGTGAATGGATTTATTTTTTATCACTGTGAACACAATAAAAAAAAATGAATACATTTTAACACTTTTGGATGGGTTTTTTTTTTTTGTTTTATTTTTGGTTTGTCCTTTTTAGATGGGATTTCAAATCATCTCGATAAAAATTTAAATGGAAAATGATTTCGTGATGAGTTTCAATTTAAACGGTTGCTTTATTGTAAAATGAAGCCAGACTGAATAATGAAATGACAGGTATAGTTGATTAGATATTTGGTAATTTATTTTATTGTGTTAGAGTTCAAGCCAGTGAAAAATATGGCGTTAAAAAGGAGTAGGAGGGAAAAGAGGGTTGAATTTTACCACAGTACATTAACCAATAAACTTTAAAACTTGTACAGTGAGGCTAACAATAAAGAGTACGCCAATGGTATAGATCGTCTCCTATGATGAATCATCTTACTCTAATGAATACTGCTATTTTATTTGACAATTTCGTAGGCACTTTCTATCACAGTTCTTCTCGAAGTTATTGCTGGTTTTCCGACTTTCTTCTCGACATCAGTACTAAAGCTTTCGATATCAGTATTAATGCTGCTATGAAATATTCATACATTTTCACAAATATTTTTGAAGCATACAATTTTGGAAATGGGTAAGCAAAGATTTTCGAAAATTAATATATTGATGGTCCAATTTTGATAACCGATAATCGAAAGCTCTCTACAATTTAATTATTTTGTTCCGTTCAAATGATACAATTGTTCCAATGCTCCGAAGCCAAACATATTAAAATGTCTTCTTTAACGCGTACCAAACAAAACACTGTGAGTGCGAACATATACAAATCAAATAATACACTTTAAAAACAACGTTTTAAACTGTCATTTTGATGTTTTACTTGTTTTTATTCTTTAGAAACGGACACAAATGAAATGACAAGCAAAACTGTGTAAGATTCTGTCGTATAAATAAAAAAAAAATGTTTTGGTTCTAAATGTCTTTGTTTACGATGATGTCGCCAAAAAGTCTTCTTCGAATAAATTCAAATGATAAGACAGATAATATAATGTGAGGTTTTTTGTTATATATTTTATATATAATATACGGGGTGCGACATTTCAGTTGTAACCAAAAATAATAATGTAAGAGTTCATGTTGCAAAAAAATTCATTTTGTTTGAGCAGAATATTTTGGATCAACTTTATCATAAGCTTTGGGTTGACTAACATCTGTGAGTGCATGAATACAAATTATTGACAGGTTGGTTAGTTGCATTCGCGTAATCATAGTTTAAACAGGTTCGATAATCGATTACTTTGACATCTTGAATATGACTTCTGACATTCAAAAAAAATCTTGTATATAATAAATTGGTGGGGAAGGCGACCATTAAGGCTCAGAATTACTCATTTGTAACAATGAAAATAACGCACTCTATAAATTATATGATATAAGCATAAAGGACAGTTACGTAATAAAACTTGACTATAGCACTTCATACGAACATACAACTTGTGATTTTTTTTTACTCTCGCGCTTTTTTTTATCGCAAAGTCAACTGACAATTCGATTTCGGAGTTTTGTATCGTAAATGTCATTCTGTCGCTTTTCGTTGCTCATTTTTACACACATACACACATACATAAAAAACAATCACGATACATTGAAAGTAAAGCATGAGCAGACAATGAAGTCAAGCATATCGAACGACAAAACAAAATTCTATTTTTCATTTGAAGAACATAAAGAAGATGTCGACATTGTAAGTTCACGAAATACGATATTTTGATATTTATATTTTTGTTACTGCTGTATTCTTATTCTATTCTTGTTCTATCTGTTCTCTATATATATTATAAATAAGACGAAACAGAAAGGTATTTTACTTCTAATGATTACCGTTTCCCTGTGTTATTCCTGTTTCTCGCTGTTTATAGATATAAATTGAATGTCAATTATTGAATCTGACAGAAAGATGAAAGTTAATTGTTGCTGTATATTTGTTCTATACACGTACCCAAAGCTACAACAGTACGTTTTGAAAAAAAAAATCACGTTTGAAATTTAATAAAAGCTTTGATGTGAGATTCCTAGAATTGTATAAGATTATAGCACAGGTATATGATATCTTAGCTGTATATGTATAAGGCATCGAGGCAGATTTCAATTTAATTTTAATTAAATTTGCTAACTCAGTAATATATAGCTTTAGGTTATTGAAAATTCGAAAACAATAAATGTTTCTGTAATATTTCATAACTTTTGAGCCATCGGTTCAAAAATTAATGTTAGTATGAAATATTGTGTTGTGATTATTTATAGAACTTTAATAAAATTTAAAAATAATATTTGCTGTTTTTGTTGATGGCAAATATATCAATGATGACAATAATTTATAGTAGTTTTTTATGTCCCTGGGAATATGGGATTTGTTCAACATTGTTTACAGATAAATCTTAATCGAATCTCTTGCGTAACATTACTAATTCAAAATTTCAAAAAATGTCTTCAAGAAAAGATTAAATACATGCATCAAATTGAAATATTTTAATACTCAAAAAAGAACTTTGCAAGTCATTAGCCCCTAAAATTACCTTTTTACTCATCTACGTTAAAACTAAAATTTCGAATTATTAATAAATTAATACTTGGTGTAGGTCGCGTATCTTCTACTTTACTACTTTTCTAAAGAAATATTAGTTTTGGATGGTACCTTCCCGCTTACTTTTCTTAATTACTCGACTAGGGTCAGAATTACCTTGGTTGTAATGTATTATGTAAGTACAAACATAGCCTATTCCGTAATTAAAATATTAGTATTTAAACTTTGTTTTTTTTTTAATCTAGTCGCCTTTTATTTCAACTTTTATTTTTATTTAGTTTCAAAATAATTGACAATCATCCTTTAGTTAAAAATTTATTCTACAAGTAGTGTGGTGTGTTTCATTCTCAGTTATTTAAATATAAATTAAATTAAACTATTAATTTTAATTTATAAATAAAAACTTATAAAATGACAAGTTTTTCAAATGAAGAATATGCGGATTTGTGTAATGGATGCGCTAATCAAGCAAGGAGTAAATATCAAATAAAATATCCCCATCGTCGTTTACCAAATGCCCAAACATTTACCAACATATTTAGAAGACCGCGTGAAACTGAAACAATCATCGGGTAAATGAAAATATGGACAATCATCGGGTGAATGAAATTTATCAAAATCAGGCAAGGGGTTAGCCTTTCCTAATTTTAATGCTCGAAAATAATTTATGGGAAAGTGCAAACATTTAACAGCAGTATTATTGCTGTTGTCAAGAGTTTTTGATTAAGGTATGGACAATTAATGCGAATTAAAATTTATTAAATCAGGCAAGGAGTTGGACTTTCCGCTGCCATCTTACTGCAGCCATCATAAATGGTCCACGGCAGTGACTAGAAAATCATCATATTATTTTTAACACTGTACACTTCAATCAGTCACAAATTAATTACCTTTTAATATGTATCTTTAGTTGTATCTGCCTTTTTTTTTTTTTTTTTTTTTTTTTTTTTGTAAAGTTCTGATGTACACACTTTATACCTATATATTTTTATTATATAGCTAAATGGGTTTTTTTTTTTTTTTTTTATTTTTTATTATTTATAATTTATTTTATTATTGAAGTGTTTAGTACAACTTCCAAACAGGAAATAATAAAAAAATCAGTTTTTTTGCTTTACACCAATGACCACTATCGAAAAAAATCGATAATCATCGAAAATATTTGATAAAGGTGATTGGGCAACTACAACACCATCGCTGTCATTGTCATGTAGGAAAGCAAAACCCTACAATATTTCCATAATCTGCATTTGTGGGCTGATAAAAACCAAAACATTAAATCCTTCGTATTATCTAGAATTTTTACGAAACAAACTTCCAATACTTCTAAATACAGTACTAGATTCTTTTGTAACGTTAACAATGAATCAGTTTGTTTATTGATCTGAAACTGTAATTATAAAAGATAGTGACATATCTCAGTTAACATTGGGAATGGATATTTGATTCCTCTTCCATGACTGATCCATTATATTTCGATATTGGATTGAATATGCATCTAAAATTGTTACAACATGGAGTAAACTTAGACTAGTCGTGTAACGCAGTTCAGCTATCACAAGCAATTTTCCCATCTCTAAACTACATAATTTGTATGTAGCCTCTTGAAATTATTAGCAAATGGCTTCCCGTTATCGGAAATCCGAGTTTTCGGAGCTCCAAAATAATACTAAAAATTATAAGTCCTCCAAGTTGTCAATGATCAATCTTGTTTTAGCCCATCTTGTTGGACGTATCATGAAAAATTTTGAAAACATTTGTATCTGTAAACACTGACTTATTTGACTTATTCTAACGTATCATTCGACGTCTCTATCCATTAGGTAAATTGTCATTTTCCTTGACCTGTTGCATAGTACACTCACTTTTACATATAAAATTGGAATTACAGGACAGGATAGGTTTCAAATAAGGTTGTAAATTGTCTGTCCCATCCTGTGAGTTCTAGTAGACATCGAAAATTTGTGTTTCTCTGTAAAGTTTAACAAAATTGATAGTTGCTGGATCCACCTTTGATTCAAACTCATTTAAAATGAAGCCTAAGTATTTCCTTTTCTTAAGACAGAAGTATTAATTCTCGTTTATAGCTTAGAGGTCTATAGCTTAGACTTGTAATTAAAAAACTGTTAAAGTACTCCCTTCTCCCCTTAATTATATATTTTACTTATTTATTGCAGCTCCTTCAGAAGCAAATATTTAACTGAAGTTTCTTGAGGCATCCCAGACCAGACTAGAGCGCTTCGTGTTTTGCCTCGTTATATGTATCTTTTCCAGTCGAGCACTAAACGATCCATTTGTTCAGCTGCTTATTCATATTTACCTATATTTTATCGTAACCTCAATACTACCCTTTAACTCATTGGGTCCTATATCATTGTTTTCAACTTTCCTTATAAGTCTACTTCTAACGCACCCTTGTCTTCAATCGAGCAGGTCATCTATACCTTATTAAAAATTTGTTGTATTTTTTTCGTCATCATCACTCTTTATTGCGCTACGTTCTGGGGCAATTTTTCTATTTATTAATTTCTATATCTAAAATCTGGGTACTGGTCGAAACTGGATATTTTACAACTGGATTTGACGAAACAGGATAATTCAAAACTGGCTATTTTAAAACAAGATAAGGTACAAAACGAGCTATGGTACAAAACTGGATATTTCAAAACAGAATATTTCGATCAATGATTATTTTAACAAGATGAGAAAAGCAGCAATTAAAAAAAACATTAAGTAAAGGAAAATTCTATTTCTCTCCTTAGAAATATTCAAATATGGAACCTTACTGGCCTTATTCCAGAACTTTCCCAACAAATCAATCAAAGTCCCATTTTCATCCTACATATCGAATTTCATCATAATCGGTTAAGAACTCGCCGAGTTCCTTTCTAACTGGCAATATTTCAGAACTTTCCCAAAAACTCATTTTTAAATCCCATTTTCATCCTACATATCGAATTTCATCAAAATAGGTTAAAAAATCACCGAGTTTCTTCCTAATTGGCCATATTCCAGAATTCCCCTAAAAAATAATTTTAAGTTTAAATCACATATTGAAATATCCGGTTTTAAAATATCCAGTTTTGTACCATATCTCTCGTTTTGTACTTTATCTCGTTTTGAATTATTCTATTTTGAAATATTCAATTTTCTACCTTATCTCGTTTTGTCAAATCCTATTTTGAAATATCCAGTTTTAAAATGTCCAGTTCTGAGCAGTTCCCCTAAAATCTAACATAGGATAACCAAGACATTAATAGTTTTTTTTTCCTTCTTTTGTTTTGAGAAACTTGATATTGATGATTTAGAAAAAAGTTACTAAACTTCTTCTGCTCAACTGATGGTTTTAAATTTTCCAGGATCTTAAAAAATATTACAAATCCAAAAGAAATTTAATAACTCCCTCTGAATTAATTAAATTAAATTTTCATTTGCTCAATATTTTGACGCAATATTTTCAGTTGGTTGACAGAATTGGAGGTCAAATTAGAAGTGTTTGCATTTTTGAGAGGTAAATGGTTTTAGATCATTTTATAATTACTAATCCAGACAATCACCAAAAATCATGCACTGCTTGCAAAATAACTAAATAATAATCCTTTTTAAAGCCCTGCTTGTTTGTCTGACACCATCAGACGACTGTAAATTAAAATCCTTTCTAAGTTGACAGGGCCTTGTAGACAGAAAACTGTTGAGTATATTGCCGTATATAGAAAAGTTTGCAGGAAAACATTTCCAGAAGCCATGGGTAAAAAATGTGTGATGTAATCGGATCACTTTGGTGATACAACCAGAATCCCGGCGACTCAACGATTTAGAAAACAGTGCAGCCATACTAGATAAACTGTACGTAGCAATGTTTACAACTCAAACACTTCTGCCTAATTCAAGATACAATCGTGCCCAACAGATCGTATAACTTCGAAAAGTAGGCTACAGCTAATAATATCGTTACCAGCTTGCAAGAATTGAATGTTAGTAAAAGTAACTATCCCAGTTACTGTAGGAACTTAGGTATACACAGTTCAACAAAAAACACCAACAGCTAATCCGCTCTAGGTCAAGGATTTTCTAGGTCAAAACATAAACTCGCTTTCATACTAGCATCAAAAACCGTCCGATCATTGGTGTCAATTTCCTAAGCCAAACGAGCTCTGCTGTATCAAAAACAAACGGCTTTCATAATGCAGCAAAAGTGATGGCAGTGCATCTAGAATAGCGGCAGGTGTCTTCGCCCAATATGGCTTGACTTATTCACTAACAAACTGGCTGATGACGAATTCACCCACGATAACTTGCAATAAATTTGGAATTGTGAACTTGTATTTTAAATAAAAGAATTCACCAACACTTTACTTAACTATTTATTTTATAGCTCTAATTGTTTATAAATTTATAATTTTTAATTCAAATATACTTATATGGGTTATTAAACTCCAATTTCTTCGGCTTGTTTTAATATAAAATTGTTCTTCTCGGTTCGGATGTCTCAAACAAAAGTGACCAAGCAAAATTAGATTTTTTTTATTGTAATAAAATTAAAGCGCGAAAAGAAATTACATCCGCGGCAAAATGATCGATTCAAATAACCGCTGACTTAAATTATTTAACTACTCAAAAATAGATGGCAGTAGAATCTAGCGTTATACGAGTATAACACTGACCTTGATAATGCAGGTTGCTTCTTTATATAATTCAAATGTCAAAATTCAATTGGAGCAATCGACTGTCATTTACGAGTTTTTATTTACATAATAAATTGATGACAGTCGATTTTAAATATTTACAATATGATTGAATTGGAAACAAGTTAAGTACTATAAAGTTTACATAATTCAAAATATACATATAAATCTTAATACTATTTTATTTTCTTTCAGCTGATGTTTCTGAACCGCAGCTAATGGAACAGCATCTGAGGAACAACAATAATTGCACTTGTAGCCACTTATCATAAGTTAGTGGAGTTTGACGTCCTCAAGGAATATGATAAATGTATATTTGAAATATAACAAATATCGAGTAAGCCCCATCAGTTCAAACAGAATTTGACTAACGTGCCTCTGAGGCGCTACTTTGGTGAAAAAAAAATCCATCAATACGTTCTGAACCCCAAATCTTTCACATAACTTTTGCAGAAGAAAGGATTTAACTATTAGCTGAATGGGTAACTTTCGGAACTCTAAACACAAATTTAAGCAAATTTTTTTGCCAAGCAAAATAGTTTATCGGTTCATTGGATTATTGTTGCAAGGGCTGAGCTAATTGAGAATAACAAGAATCAAGTATAACAAATAAGTTTTAGCCTTCATGCATTAGTAAATCGGAAGAAGGGAGATGTTGAATATCCAACTATTCAATTTCCATCTTTGAAAGAACATCCGGAACTGCATTTTATGAACCATTGCGATATTAAGTTTCGGAATTGAAACTCAGGAGTTTTAGCCTCCAGTAGACCAATCTTCTAAATTGATCTTGCAAAGGCATGAGCCACTTTAAATTTGTATGGTCTGTTATGACTATAAAGGACAAACATAAGCCCAGAACTTCCTTAAAGTCTCGATTACTTCTAACCCCTTCTGTTCTCTTACAGAATAGTTACACTGAAACAAAGTTAACTTTTTGGACGTGCGTATAGGCTATAGTCCTATCATGTTATTCCTTATTACGTTGAAACAGATCAGCGCCTATTCTCTTTGACTACAAATCCCAAGTATTTAATCCCTTTCAAAAAAAATTGGCTCTTTTGGACAGTTATTATCAGCCCAAGTTTTGACACTCTTTGAGCAACATCCTTAGCAACGATAAATAATCGTCAAAATCTACATTTGTTACTAACTGACCATCAAGATAGCCAAATACCTATTCTTGTAAATGATGAGGAATGCTCATCATTGTTGCACATTACAAAGGCCAAAAGGCATAACTTTAAACTAATATAATGGTGGTTGTGAAACCAGTAAACAAAGTAATTTCTTTTGATGTTAAATCCAAAAGAATCTGCTTTCTAACAGAAAGTCGGCTTTTTCCTTGCCACAATTTAAATTGCGAGTGCCAAGACAAAGACCAACGCCATCTGATTTCTTCTTTACAACCGCCATTGGAGATCATAACCATTATATTCTGACCCCGTAATTTTTAGAAAACCCAAAAATTAAGTCAAACATAAATGATTGACAGTTGGCCTAACCACATGCACAAATGTAGCTTACAAATATGATTATCGTTTTGAATTCCAGAACAACTTAATTTATCTGAGACCTCGTATCCTTGAGAAACCTACTCTTAAAATTTTTAACAATGCTTTTTGAGGTAGATGCTAACCAAATTATACGATAAGATACTCTCTTACAATTATCAATTTAATTAACGGTCTTATCGGACAATGAACATTATTTGAACTGCTCTAGTGTATCGTGTTATCTTGTAGTTACAACAGCTGCGTTGTGGTATGGCTTAAAAGGAGCTGACCTCACATTCTAGTAAGGAAACGAAATTTTGATAGAAACATATATATGACCTCCTGTTGGATTGTAGAATTTAAGGATGGGACGATTGTTTTTGACAAGATTCAGTGGAACGTAAAGAGTTAACTTTCCGAAAAAAATAAGGTTTAGTCGTAAGGTCTCTCTTTTATTGGCGTTAAAATAAAGGACATCAAAAAATATTGTAGAAATGGATGAAAAGCACTTTTCAAACAAAAATTCCCAGTTTTAATAATTGTAAGGAACCTTAATTTCCGGAACATAAAAGTGATCCACTTAAAAAGTAAAGAAATAGGAATTTAATAAAAAAATCGAACTCAAACATTTTGCTGTTGTCCTCTACAATAACGAAAACCTGTAGCAAGTACATCAAAAATATTTCCCCAGTAATTTTCATAAAAAACTTCCATCATAATTTTTTTTGGTCGTTATCGTTATTTTTCTACATTTATATTCATTTTCACTAACCTGGAAGTCGAAACGAATTGGTTTGATGTTTTTCATCATAATTTTCCATTTTCATTTTTATACTCAGTTTTCTTTTGGATTTTGGTGTGAATGGAAGTATTTTTAGTTGTCGTTACAGTAGACGTTGTATCGATGGTACTCGATTATTTCGGAAAAATTAATAAAAAATTTTGTGAATTTTTTGTACGTTTTCTTAATATTTTTAAGTAATTTTCCAAGTGAAATATAGTCAAAGAAAAAAAAAGTGTGTGTAAAATTTCTTTTAAAGGTGAAAAGTGATTTCTCATTATTAGCGTCATTACAAAAATTGTACAGCAAAAAATTGTGTGATAAAAAGTTTTAAGTTAAAAAGTTAAAATAATTAAAAAAATGTGTGGAAAAAGTTTCGAAAATTTTCGAATAAATTTTCAAAACTATGGAAATTCTATTTTACCGACGTCATCATACGGTTTTGTGATTACAACAGTTAAACTGTTAATATTTTTGCAAGGTAAGAATATTACGTTGATTTTCAATTTTCGAATTGATTTTCCATTTTCGTTTCTATTTCGGGTATAATAATCGAGATTTTATGTAAATTTTTTTTTTGTTTTACTCTGTGTCTTAACAAATTGATTTATGCTGTTGTTGTGTGCTTTTTTTCTGTTTTGGGGTTTCAAGATCATTTGTATTGCGACAAAGTACCGAACATTTTCATTTCCTTTTTGGACATATTTTTTTTTTTTTTTTTTGGGCAAAACGATTAATTCCTTAGATGTATTTGTATGAAGGATATAAAAAAAAGGTTTCTGTGTAAGACATTTGTATGGGATTATGTGTGTGATTAAGAAATTAAAATTCTGTCAATGGGCAAGAATTAAATTGTCGTTTAAGAGTTTTGTGGTATTTACATTGGTAAATTAGTCACAATGTTAAATTAATTACAAGGGATTGGCAAGGTTTTTTAATGAGTTTTATTAGGCTGTAAATTTAAATTAAATTTATAAAAATATATCATGCGGTTATTCATACGAAGTTTTGATAAAAATGTCAATTCATAAATAATCAATCGGGACTCGTAGATTAATTGACTTGTTTAGTTTATAGCTCAACTGAACAATCACTTTTTGAAAAAATCTACATAAAATACATTTAGAAGTAATTGAGTCCAGTAAAACTGTGTAATTGTAAGTTACTTATAACGATTTCGTTTGAAGAATAAAATTGCGCTGAGTGCAAAAGTTCTCCTTTTACCATGATTTGGTAAATTTTATACAAAAAAAAATAGTTTTTTTCAATAGCATAATGAAACTTTTAGCAAGTTCATACTGAACCTAAAACTCATCAGAGTTACCTCTCGTGCTGCATCCTAAATGCTGATAATATCGGTTTTTCTTATGTGATACAATTAACAGCCAAAATAAAGATATTTCTCCTTTTTTATGAATTTAAGCGTGGGTTTGATAGTTTTGGTGTGCAAATTTTTTAAAATACTAAGTACAAATAAGTAAAAATTTAACCTTAGAAATAATTTAAAAATCGGAAATGTAATAAATTTTGATAGATTTCGGAAAATCTCAGTTCAGAGTGCTAAATGCAGAGCGTAATAAGAAAAGTTATGAGTCACCTACTCTCTTTTTGAGAGCTCATGTGCTCTCAAAAAGCAACGCGGTATTAATAAAGGTAAATTAACAAATTTTCTAAAATATGCAAGGGAAGATCATTCAGGAACCAATCTAACAGATTTAACTATTCGCTTGCGACGGGTCGAAAAGCTAATGGAATAGTTTACAGATCTCATATCTTTGAAATAAATCCAGACAAGCCCAGTGACCTAGCATATGAAGAAAATTATTGCCGTATCTTCATTCAGCAATTGGATACGTTTGAAGAGTCTAAGTCAAGGCGTAATCAATCTTGACACCTCCAATAATACAACGCAGAACGGTGAGCATTCAAAAATAAAGCTACCAAAAATAAATATACTTTTTTTCTCTGGAGAGTACGGTGAGTGGCAATCATTTTTTGATATTTATACGTACACCATACATAAGTCACCTATTCTCAATTCGGTTCAAAAGTTTCAGTACCTGAAGTGACTCCTCAGAGGAGAAGCAGCAGTATGATTGAGGCATACAACCTTCTTGGTGATGTAGCAGAAGGACGAGATCCTTAGCTCGTGTACATTATTATACACAAATTAGATGATAAAACGAAGGCACTATGGGCAAAACATACAACAGATATCACCAGTCTCGATTTTTCTAAATTGCTAAAATTTTTAACTCGACGTATAGACACGCTGGAATCATTGATTCCGAGTTCCAAAATATACATCACAAAGGTTGAAGTAAAAATTCATGTCGCAACTGGTTTCAGAGATGATAACATTGTGAGCAGTGCTGAGAAGAGAAAAGTCTATGCATTCAAATACCCGATGTGTGATAAAAAAGAATTAGTTTTATCAATGTAGCCAATTTAATAGTTTGAGTGTCGATGCTCGAAGGGATTGGGTGAAGAAAACGAGTAGATGTTTCTTGGAACCCGATTATTCTATCCTAAGATTCTCATCGAGACACAGGCATAAAAAAAACAAAACACTACTACATCGCATTGAACCATCGAATTCAAATGAGATAACAAATCAAACAAAATCCTCATCAGGGCCAGATAGTAAAGTCGTGTTAGTAGCAAATGGTAAATTATCAGCAATACTACCCACCGCCATTATTGATGTTATTGAGCCATCAAAATAATGCCATGCCGAGCGCTTTTAAATTCAGGCTCCCAAGAAATATTCAGGCTCCCACGTATTTCAATTTGCTATTCACCACCAACCAAGATGAAATCGTTGACATCGATAAAACCCTATACACCAGTTTTGGGAACTGAAATCAATTAAAGAAGGCAACATTAAAGTAGCACTAGAAGAAGAGTTTCTTGAACTTCATTTCCAACATCATCAAACAAGGGAATCAAGGCCGATTTGTGGTAAAATTGTCATTTAGAAGATCTCCTACAATCTTAGGTGAATATCTTGCCTGTGCTATTCAAAGACTAATAGGAATGGAGCGTCGGTTTATTCAGGACCATAATGTTTTTAAAATTGTACCATCAATTCATGCGTTGTACCATCAACAACATGATCGAGGTTTCTCCGCTGAAAACATTTGAAAATGAATTCTATTTACCACATAATGGGGTTATGAAAACTTCAAGCAGTACAACCAAACTAAGAGTGGTGTTCGATGGGTCGGCCAAATCTAGCTCAGGAATCACATCAGCCGAGACGGTGGTCATCTCGGCTGATGTCGAAAAGATGTATCGACAGGTAAACGTCTCGTTCGAGCTCTGACCATCAGTATGAATCCTGCTATAAAATGTATAAACATTTCAAAAAATAATTTGCATGCAAAAAAATAGGAAATTAGCAAAGGGGTTAGCTAGTTAAACTATCTCGTTGGGCGTAACAATCATATTAACGTTCATGGACAATACTTTAATTTTGCTGGCATAAATTTGAAATCCTATGCTTATCTTATATGGCATGCTCAAAAGCAGAAACTAGAAAAAATTTATATATTTTAACTCCGGGAGGAAAATCAAAAAAACATTGATAGTCTTACAAGGTTTACATAACAAAACTTTTAAATTTATGAAAGGCCTACATCGTAAAAGATACTAAAAGAAATTATAACAGACAGAAACATTTGCAATATTACTTGGTATTTTTTTCAACAAAGCCTTTTTATGTTTGGAACTGTTAAAATATATGTAATGCTCGGACATTTTACAACCAAGCATCGGAAATTCTCTACTAACTACAAATTGTGTAAAATAACTTAGCAATATTTTCGAATAACTTTCACGTCACTTCTCATCAAAGTAACTTTTTGTACAACCGATACTAATGAATTATAACCCAACTACTCACAGTTAAGAGTCCATTTTGCTAATGTAATCGTAATTAAATTATAATTCAATATTTACTCTAATTGCTTTCATGAACAGTTTTCATGGATATTATAAATTGAGTTGATAGATCCACTCCTGAAGATTTTGATATTGATTTAAATAATGAAAGTCAAATAAAACCAATAAAAATCATACAGAACATAATTTTTGCCATACAGACATTTTAAATCTTGGTGTTAACATATTTGTATGTTCATTAACTCAAAAAAACTAAAAATAACTGAGTAGGCCGGAAAATATAGCAAACAATTTTTGTTTATTTAAAAAAAAATCAATTTCTTGTGTTCAGTATTTGGTTTTGTTTCTTTTGTAGGAATTTAAATTGACGCGTAAACAAGAAAAGTGAATATTTTTGCAACCCGAAAATCCTATCTTTTTTAAAGTCTAATCAGTAGATACCCAGAAACCTTCATAAGTAACGATAATTAAACAAAAGTATACAAATAAAAATGCAAATGAAAAAATATTGTACTAGGCTCGTATTCAATGACACACCAACAGCATTAGGCTGCGAACAGAGTAGACACGAGAAATTTGAAATTTAAATAGGCAGCCCAATTTTTTATTGCAGATTCTGATTCTAAAAAAAGTTACGTAGGATTTGTAACATTGATTCATGGAAAATGGCTATAGTTGTTATAACCACCGGACTTCTCTTATATACCTTACCGATTAATTGTTATATACCGGGTGTTTTTTTTCAATTTGACTCTTTCAAATATCTCGGAAAATAAGCATTTTAAGAAAAAATGTCCGAGATCAAAATTTAATTATTTCGCGGAGAAATACATTAGAGTTAAAATTATAATCTCCTCCCCTACTTGTAGGTGGGTGATGGATAATTTTGAAATTTAAATAAGATCCCGTCTTTTCTATTACAGATTCGGATTCTACAGTTTAAAGAAAAGTTTAAAAGAACTGTTCAGGTTATAAGTGACACAATTTTAGGGATTAAGAATTAGACATTATTGCAATACTCTACCAAATACTTTGGAAATATTTTTAAAGTTTAATTATCTTAAATTAAACCGAAGTAAGATCGCCTAAGGAGCGATTCTTATGGAACAAATATAGAAAATCTGACAAAAAAGCTTAATGTTTATGTTTCGAGACAGCTGATAAGGTAAAAACGCATTATAGGTTTCATTATACGTTGAACAAAACAATGACAACAAAGCTATTTTGGGAGGTGATTATTGGAAGGACAAATTTGACTAACTTTTTTAGGAACCGGTTAAATATTAGTGGTTTTCCAAATTGGAGAAAATCAGACTTTAATTGATATTTACTCTGCTAAAGAAACACAAAACAGCCAAACTTTCTCAGAAAAGGCCGTGTCGGATCAAAACTACAACAGAACAAAAACACAAGTTTGGAACTTAGATTCGTTTCCAAGGAGACTGAATGAAAATTCCCTGCATTTGACAGGAATCTACTTGCAATATATCTGTGCAATATAAATGTTAAATATCTGTCAGATATTTTGTAGAAGGTCGGGATTTGGCCATCTAAACTGACCACAAACCTATGACGAGCTATTCAGATTAAAATTTAACGTAACCGTAGGTTCTGTATGAAGATGACACAAGTGGTATTATTTTACTATCATTTCAGATCATACGTTATAGATACGTTGGCTAATCTTCCACCAACTCGAAGTATAGGCCTGTTTTGTCAATAAATGGATTGAGGTGTCCTATAGTCTGGTTGATCGCTGGTTCAAATTATTTGAACTGTATATGAGGTAATATAAGTCACCTAGATTTTTTCAATTATCAACAGAAAAGGTCCGGTGTCACGTTTAAAATTCGCATAAGTTGTAGATTGATAAATCGAAAAACATATACCAGAACTCGAACAATTTTGCCTCTTTGACAGTTAAAAAGAGCCTAGTTAATAATCATTCTCCATAGAGCTCTAATCGAGGAATATAAATACTTGTTTATTTGGAGCACATTAGTTTTTGCTATAAAGAGCTTAATGACTGAATCGTTATTCAGTTTGGTTATTTTTCTGTATATAACTGCTGCAAATGAATGTTTAGAAGCATCTGATAAACCAAACAATGTGATTTTGATGCTTATGTTTGTTTGTAATGTTTTCAATTTTGGAAAGATAATTCCGTATTTTAAGCCAGTTTGTTACTAAAACGTTCGTCAGTTTACCATTCCACCCTAAGTTATCTATCCACAAAGCTTGAAAATATAATTTGATAGTTACTGTTATCGGTGCAAGCTATCCTATAGAGGTTTAAATAAGCGACTTGCTTTGAACAAAATCCCTCTTTCACTTTATTTAAAGCTCGTATGGCTAAATAAGATGAACTTGCTGTGCCGTAAGTGACAGTGTTTAGTTAATATGAGGTGAATGACTAAGTCGTTGCATCTCTCCACATTATTTGTTAGTATTTAGTATCGTCTACTGCAATACGAACTTGCCGGTACATTTTTCTACATGAGCTGTAGTACCAATTTTATACTTCCTGAAACGACAAGAAGTAGTATCCAACGAACACCACTCTTTGTTTTGTGGCTAGGCTTGAACTTTTGAGAACTCCATGAAGTAGTATCCACGCAATCTTAGTTGATCATCATTAACAGATTTCATATTTTCTAATTCAAAATATTTAGACATGAAATGTTTTATTTGAAGCAGACTGAAAACTTCGTGTCTCAATCAAATGCATTTCGCTTTAATGTTGTTCGAAAAGAGTGAATGGTAACTTCACTTCAAATCTGTCGTTGATTTTGGTAATATTGGTCTCGTTAATGTGGTTCTCACAAGACGTCTATCCACAATGAAACATTTACTGTCAATACTTTGCTGTGAAACCAGAAGGAGAAAAAAATCCAAAATTACTTTAGAGTGACAAAGACAGTCGTTTCTGGTTTTTTGTTTTATTTTGTTACAACAAAAAAAACAAAAACGATTGTCTTTGTCACTCTAATGTAATTTAGGATTTTTTTTCTCCTTCTCGTTTCACAGTAAAAAAATATGGACAGTAAATTTTTCATTTTACAAAGCAGGTGTTATTGTTAGCCTTCCTTTCGGCCAATGGACAAGTAAAAAGTTTAGTTAGAGTTAAATGACGGATTGTTAAGTAAAAAGATGGTATTTTAATTTTATCAGACATTTAGGTTAAGGGGATTGAGTAAGGAAGAAATAGGAGAAACTATAATACCTTTTGAAGGGTGGTTCTATAATAGACAAACATACAGATTATCGACCCATTCATCAAATTAACAAAAACCGAATGGTTAACTATAGTTGAAAGGGGGGAAATACTAGTAATGTACAATTAATTAGTAATACTGCCTGGGATTATGACCAAAAACGATGTATGTAAGAATGTTGAAAAGATTTCTATTTACACTTGGACGTGATAATATGATAATTAATAATAATGAACATAAAAATGTTTTGTAATTAATTACGTCAATTGAAATATGAGTAACTTCCTATTATTTATTATATCCATTTTTCGTAGATTCGTATAATTAAATAAATTAAGACTTCGTATATAAATAAAGTTTGTTAATAAAATTAATTTTACGAATTAAAAAACTTTTTCATTTCTTGGATTTGCCACTTTAATCCATCGTTTCGCAACACCGATTTACACGAAACAGCCGCAATTAAAATAATAAATAAAAATTCGTCATTAAAACTCTGGCACAATTTTATTTCAAATATTAAAATTATATATAAAAAAAAACACTTTAACTGCTTAAATCGTCTATGCTATAAATGTGTATTCCAAAAAAACATGTACAACAACATTGTTTATGTTTAGGCTCAACTTAATCATCATCATCGTCGTCATCATTATCATCATCGGCAACACAATATATATAATTGCTCGAATAAAAATAAATTATTGTCGCGTTTTTCCTCCTAAACAACAATAAAAGCACATTCATCACCCTTTATTACGTTAAACATTTTTTTTTTGTTGTATTCAAAACAAATTTTTCATCTCATTTCCACCGTAACAATATGATTGAATTTTCAATACAACAACAAAATAATTTAAGTACCTCAATTAAGATTTTATTGCGACTTATGTACAGTATAAAACTGGGTAAGAGACAAGGACCAAATAATGTACGTATTTTGTCAATCGAACGTGTTCGGCGTCTTTATTTTGTTTTATTTCGTTTATGTATATACACAACAACAACTTTGTTAATCTTTATTTTATGATAATAAATTTATGTATACACAACAACAACACCGGTATATAAACACAATTGATAATTAATTTTATTCTAATTAATTAATTATACACTTGTTATAAATAATATATATTTTTATTTGACTTCTATTCGCTAATAATTGATATTTTAATGTTGAGCACTTCTTTACAATAAACTATTTGTGTTGACCACCCTTTTGATAAGAAGGTGACGTTTACCTTTGTCAAGATTATATAGACGTGGATATGTTCCAACCAGTACTAATATTGTAAACTTGTACCAAGTATAGCTTCCATAATAATACATTATGTAAACGTGTACCAAGTACTAATATTATGAATGAGTACTAAATTATGGGTTGGAGTCGACGCTATCTGGAACGCAATATGGATTGTGGATGTAGTTGATATTAAGATTGTGACATTGTAGTTAATATTCTCAACAGAACGGAAACATTTAAATAATTTTGCGAATAATTGTATCTACATATTTGAGCATCCAGTCAAAATTAACGTAGATTTTTTATCCAGTTGTGAGAAGTGATTGATTTTAATGAATATTCAATATGCCACAAAACTGGATTACAATTTGTGGATGGTTGTTATTTATGAACCAACTATTGCTAGATTTTACCGAAATGAGTCAAAGTTTACCTAACCACTTTCAAAAGAGCAATTTTAACCAGAATTTCTAGGAAATGTACTTTATATACTACACACGAGGACGAATTAGCCAGAGAAACTTAGTGGTTACGAGTAAAGAGCGAAAAGTAGAAAAGAAAGCTGAATATTACGCATAATCCACCTAAACCAAATGAACCTAAGGAGACAGCATCAATTAACGAACAAAAATCACCTTACAAAGGATTTCCACTACCAGCAATAATATTTTATGAAATAAACGATTATGACACTTCTAATGGAAAAATCAATACAGCTTTCCAATATACAAGTTTAAAACCAAATTTAAGAGTGTTAACAAAATTTTAAAATTAATATGGAAAATTTTAATCTAATTAGAATGAAGGCATACATGCTTGGCATACTTATGAAAAAAACCCACTACTTAGGCCTATTTAGTAATGGCTCAAAATTAACAATCGAAAATTGCTTAGTTTTAGCAGTATTGGTTTCGAGATAGAATTTTAAAATTAAAAATTCAGTCATCAGCAGTCAGGCTGCAGCGACCAAACTACAAAAATGAATATTTTTTTTTTTTTTTTACATAAAAATATTTAATTGGTTAATATTTACATAAGTTTTTCTTAGTTAAGATTCTTAGCCTAAACTTTATCATCTATTATTAAAAAGTATTGTAGTATTACATCTATTGTTTTAAAAATTTCTTAAGTAATTTAGATATATTTATTGGCTTAAAACTATTTTGACTACTACTACTAAAACTATTTTGAAAAATGAATATCAAAAACTTTGTATTTTCATACTTAGTATGGACTTTTTGATCTAGTGAATTATTATTGAAAAAAAGCAATTTACGGATCTTGTAGTATACTACAATTGATTTTAAATTTGATAATTTAAGATCTTCTGGACATAAGAGCCAGCATGTTTTCATTTCGAAAAATGGGATGAGATTTGAGAATTGCTATTAATTATTGAAATTTTTCTTAAATGAAAACATATCGCTCTTATGTCCAAAAGATTTTATAATACCAATTTAAAATCAGCGTATTATAGAAGCTCCAGAGTAGCTGCAATTAAACAAAGAGAACCATAAAGACACAAACATGAACAGCAAAAGATAGAAATAATTATCAGCTTAACTTTCACTTATATAACATAAATAATAGTACAAATAATGGCTGATGCGCTGAATCCAAGAAACTTGCTGAACAAGTATTAGTCAAATACTCAAAACAATACTAGAAAAGCTTAATTCGTTTATCGAGCGGTTACAATGACTTGATTAAAGATATAAGGAAGTTATGTTGTAACAAAGAAATGTGCAAGTATCTAAAAAATTTAATCCTATCACCCATCAGCACCGAAGTAAAAAGCTAGATGGCAACTGGATAAGAAAAAATAAAGATTAAGCCGATAGGTTTGCCCAATAGATTTGTCTGAACAGTCAACGAAAATAAATCTAACGATATCTAAATTATTCTGATGTACCACGGTGCATTTACAAAACCACTTAGCACTTTGTTTAGAATCATTGTATTCTTTTCACATTGAACTGCTTGGTGCCTCCTCAAAGCTGAATACCGGATCCATGTTTATTTTAGAATTTGACTATATAGCAGCAGTTTATTATGTAGTGATAGCTCGGAATTCGTACCTATAAGCCAAAACATTTTTCTGTATTTGATGTTAAGTACTTCTTTTTTCTTTTTGACATGCTCTTTCCAATTAATATTAGTGTCAAGTATCATGCCTAGATATTTTGCTGTATTTGCATGTGGAACTTGCTGTGAGTTGATTTCTACTAGTATCTAGTTAACTTTTTTGTTGGTGAAGTTCATATGAACTGATTTGGTTTCATTTAACTGGATTTGCCATCTCTTTGTCCAGTTACTCAATGTGTTAGGGGCTCTATGCACTTTTCTCACTTTTCTATACGATTTTTTGTCGTTAGGTTGTTTGCTTGGTTTTGGTTTCAATATCACTTCTGCCACTTTCTATTGGTGTGGAATATAGTCTGAATGCTGTAATATTTCTATTCCCCTATTTCTAAATGCCGACAAATAGTCCAAAATCGACTAACGCAGTTTGCTTATGCAGCTTTTGTTTTCCTTTGAATTACAAATCCTGAAAGCAAAGTACTACCACAATTGATTTTATTGAAAACAGAGGTAGTGGAGGTATTTACTTTCACTTCGATTCTCTAATAAGTAGTTCAATCAAATGTTAGCCAAATTTTAGTCATTTTGGAAGCTGCAAAGAGTATTGAGATATATACTGTGATTTGTTACCAATGGTGCATTACATTCCAAGTTCAAAATAACAGGTACCTTTTCTCGTCCGGAAAAACCACTCTTCAATCATTGGAAATTTTTCTTGATTACTTTGGGCTAATTCGAGTTCGAAGACAACTCCACACCAGCATGGCATCCTATTCTATCAAGCATTCCATTGAAATATCACTGTCTATAATAACGATAGTTCTACTTGATTCTGCGAAAGGTCCATTTAGATAATAATCACTCGAGACTTTCGCTTCCTCTAGCACTAAATTGCCACAAGTATTAAATTCCAAATAGCAAGGAAAAAGAAAATAAACAAACCACAAATGTATTACCTACGTTAAATTCAAGGTCAAATACCACAGGTACAATTTATACGACTTTGTTGCCTACGGTTTTGGATTATACGGGTTCCAAATTCATTCACCTCACAAATAACTTATAAATCTTATATTTGTCTTCTAATATGCATGAGTAACAAATGCGTTCATCTGAAGTAGGTCGGAGACCTAACCAGTGATGCATTTTAACCGATTTAAGAGATCAACATGTAGGCGGTGCTCACTGCTTTAACCAACGAGGCTCTGCCGACCGAGACATGGTGGAATATCTGACCATCAAGAACCAAGTAAATGAAGTTCTCATCTACCACATCTACGACTTAAAATTTTTTTAAGCAAGTTAACGAAAATGATGAACAAAGAAGAGAACTAAGCGAAATTGAAAAGGTAACGTTGCAGCTCAGCAACGAAGTGGTGCTGCTTAAAGATAAAAATGAAAAATTCAAAAGGGCTTTACAAGCTAAAAAATATGAGGAGCCTCTGCATACTAGCAATGAGGTAGACACAATTGAAAGATATTTTACTGATGAAGAAAAATTAATAAGAGAAGCAGATTGGGTCTTAAAAAAGGAAAGGAAAAGCGGAGTCGTCTCCGGAAAGTGGTGAGACTCAACAAAACGCCCTTCTAAATATTAATAAAGCTGAAATACAACTTAAAATAACTGATAAAGTAAACCAGCCAGGCAAACCTAAGGAGGGGCCGAGAATGAATCAAACATTTAGAATTGTCATCTGGAATGCAAATGGGCTAATGCAACATATTCCAGAACTAAAAATATTTTTAAATACAGAAAAAATAGATATATTCCTAATATTTGAAAGTCATTTTACTAAAACTAATTTGCTAAAATACGTGGGTATTGTTGTTATCACGCCTTCCAACTAGCAGGAAAAACGAGAGGGATCAATTATATTTGTAAAAAAATATCAAATACCACGTAGGAACAACTGTTGAAGAAGAAATTATGCAAGTAGCAACTATCAATGTTCAACTAAATGATGGAAAAGAAGAGTATATTTCCTCAATCTATTGCCCTCCGTGGCATAATTTAGATATATCGGACTACACCTCGTTGTTTAAATCGTTAGGGTTTATTTTCATTATTGGCGGTAATTTTAATGCCAAAAATACGTTTTGTGGATCAAGACTAACAACCTACAAAGGAAAGAAGCTACTTACCGCAGAAAGACTATCGTCAGATCATTCTCCTGTAATCATGACACTCAGTGCAAAGATTGTTAAAAAATAGTTGTTGTCTAAATTAACAAACAATAGAACAAATTGGAAACTGTTCCAGAAACTAGTTAGTGATAATATCAATCTTCAAGGGCCACTTAAAACTTCGGCGCAATTGAAAGACCATAATTAGAACAAATTAATAATATTATACAACAAGCAGCTTTGAATAATACGCCTAATAGTCAAAAAGAAATTCGAACAAATATCAACTTCACTTTGAAAGTTCGAGAATTGGTTAGAGAAAAACGTAAAACACGAAAAACATGGCACAGAAATCGGGCTCCACAAAGTAAAACGTAATTATCTTACTGGTAAAAAAGATACCAATTATTCCTTCTGAAAATCAACACAAAGCCTAAAAAAAACTAAAACTTAAGTACCTGGGCTAGAAGTGCAAACGAAAAGCTGATTTGTTTGCATCATATCTTGGAGATACATTCAGAACTGTCCCAAGACAAACTACATATGAAAACATAACACTAGTTAACAAAACTAGAAGCCAAACAACAAGAGTGCCAAACAACAGTCTTTTTTGTGCCAAACAACAGTCTGACTGTTGCCAAACAACAGTCTTTTTTTACAAGAGTTAAAAGTTGAAATTAGCAATAACTTAAGCTCAAAAAAATCTCCTGGCTATGATCTAATTAAAGGACAAATAGTTAAAGAACTATCTGAAAATGGATTACAAAAGCTACTTCAAATAATTAATGCAGCATTTAGACTATGTTCCACACCAATGGAAAGTGGCAGAAGTGATATTGAAACCAAAACCAAGGAAACAACCTAACGACAAAAAATCATATAGAAAAGTGAAAAAAGTGCAATGTTTGTTGAAGTGAATCGTCGCAGCCTAGGTTGCCAGCCTAAAGCATCTGAAAAAATTTAATTTTAGCACAACCGAAGACAGCCACTCTAATGAATAGAATAACCGACTTGATTTGGATAGCACGATTCTTTTCATACAGTTTCTTAAATCAGTTAATTGAGTCTTAAACATAAACCTAAATGTCCTTTGCCTTGTTCCAATAAATACCCAACATCTTTGTAGCTCCTGCTTCTTGCTGAGTATATGGTCTAGAATTTCATTAGATTTAGTTTTAGAGTCTTCAAATAGCATTCTATAAAGCCATAACTGCGGAAAATTATGGTGAAAATTTCGTTTAGGAGCAATATTTCGCCTTCATTATCAGCACTAAACATCAAATCACCAACATAAATATGTTTCCGCATGATTTCAGAAGCTTTAAGAAAGGATAGCAAAGTTTTTCCTTAGTAACTTATTCAATTGATCTGATAGCCAGACATTACGGTGCAACTAAACCATTTTAGTGGTAGGAGACAACTAAAAAATATCGACGTTTAGAACCAATACCCTTTATTGTAAATGTTTATGTTTATAATATGTTGTTAAAATGATAAGAATCAACACTGTTTTTAAACGGATTGACATTATGTATAATTTTGGGGAATGACTGCTCATAATATGATGTTAATTGCACAGTGGAAGCTTTTGCAAAATCAAATAATTCAAATATTTCTGGAGACAATGAAACTTTTATGTTTGCAAATAACTCACTTCACAAATTATTTACAAGATCATAAAATTGCCCTTTTTGCGTTACACAAACAGACATTTCCTACAGAATCCTCATGTTTGTTTATTCAAATTTATTCTGCAAATATACAACATCAAGTATCATAAATCACAGTAAAGCGAACGTCTAATTTAATTAATTAAAATGCTTTGGTATTGTATTTATCCGTTCGAATCCATCATGTCAAATAAAATCGAAAGTATCGGATTTGTTAATTTTCAAAATGTTACAGCAGAAAAATGTATAAATCAATCAGAGCAAGATACCATTTCTTATATTTACCACCCCATCAATACACATATACATCCCAGATCAACTGATTACCAATAAAAAATATTCAAGAAAAACAAAAAAATTGTAAGATGAAAATGTAATAAAATTAAACAACAAAATAATCGGAAAAACAGAAAATTGGAAATTTTATTTTTTGATCGTTAATCGATTTATATCGTAATATTTTGAAAGGACTACACTAAAAGTGATTTTATAGGATTTTGCAATTTGACTGTTTGTCCTTTTTACATATTTTTTTGTCCATGCGTCCTCTTGAACAATGTTTTAATTCTTGTCCGATTCTTTAAAATGGAGCTAACTTTAAAATGAACAACACTGAGTAACGATTAAAACTAGTAACTGTGTATGTGCTTACTTAAAAAGTCCTAACCAGAAAAAGGACCTTAAATCACGAAAATCGATAAAATCGTAGTCCTAGGAGGCGACTAAACGAAAGTTGGATTGCTGAGTTGTTTACCCGCATCCTTAAAAAAATTTAAAAAAAAAAAACAAAAAACAACTGAAAATGGTTTAGGATTATCATATTGCTGAGGAAACTAGGCACATTTAATGGCACTACTATATCAGCAATTAAAGCTCAATACTATCCAGTAAACTCGATGGCCAAAAAATGGAGACCATGTGTCTGCTACATTTTTTAATTAGGCCTATGAACCAATTAATCACTGCTTTGGTCCTTGTAAAGTGATAAAACTTTAAAAAATGTAACAAATTATCTTCCCAACTAATTGATCATCTACAAAATCACCAATACTGCGTACATAAATTCACTCATCACCGATGAGTCTTAATTTTTTTTTAATTAATCGTAATGATTTACTAAAGTTACATTGATAAATTACAGAACCTTATGCTTCTGTTTCAGATTAATGTTTATAAAAAAATTAATTTGATAAGAATTTTTTTTTTTTTTTTAATTTTGTCAAATACAAAAATAATACGAAGAAATTAAAAAAATAAAAATAAAAAAAAAGTTAACAAGATAAAATTCACTCTGCTTTACGATATTAAATGAGTAAATGAGTGTCTCACCCCAATTGGGGCGTCACTGTCGTATACAATACACATAATTACGCCCGACAAAAAAACGGAGTCGAAAAATGAATTAAAGTAGAGAAAATCATGTTTAGATTTATAAATGTATATTTTGAACAAGAAAACTTAAATTTTTAGGTTTTTCCTAACAAAACAAGAAAAATCACAAATATTTTCATTTTAAAGTTGTTTAAACTTCGAACAGTCATGTATCTTTTTCTTATTATTTTTTGGTATTGTCTTCCGAGATTTATATCAATAAATTCTCATGATTCAGAATATTACAACTTTAATAAATGTTTTTGTTCTGTTGCTCTTCGTTGTCATAACTGTTGTTGCCTATACGTTCCCTTTTTCCTATAGGGAATTAAAATTAATGTTTATGGAGAGATAAAATGTCTTTAAGATAACGATGTATTTGTGTTTATCTTAACTATGTCGCAGTGGGTGATATAAATTAAGTTTATGGTTTGTTAATTAATGGGTAGAATATGTGTAAATTTATTATATGATTACATTTTTGAAGTTTGGTTTAAGTATAGTGGCAGTTGATAATCTGTAATATATTGAATCATTTACAGAATCTTGGATCTTGAATCTTGAGTCTTGAATCTTGAATCTTGAATCTTGAATCTTGAATCTTGAATCTTGAATCTTGAATCTTGAATCTTGAATCTTGAATCTTGAATCTTGAATCTTGAATCTTGAATCTTGAATCTTGAATCTTGAATCTTGAATCTTGAATCTTGAATCTTGAATCTTGAATCTTGAATCTTGAATCTTGAATCTTGAATCTTGAATCTTGAATCTTGAATCTTGAATCTTGAATCTTGAATCTTGAATCTTGAATCTTGAATCTTGAATCTTGAATCTTGAATCTTGAATCTTGAATCTTGAATCTTGAATCTTGAATCTTGAATCTTGAATCTTGAATCTTGAATCTTGAATCTTGAATCTTGAATCTTGAATCTTGAATCTTGAATCTTGAATCTTGAATCTTGAATCTTGAATCTTGAATCCTTGAATTCTTGAATTCTTGAATTCTTGAATTCTTGAATTCTTGAATTCTTGAGTTCTTGAGTTCTTGAATTCTTGAATTCTTGAATTCTTGAATTCTTGAATTCTTGAATTCTTGAATTCTTGAATCTTGAATTCTTGAATTCTTGAATTCTTGAATTCTTGAATTCTTGAATTCTTGAATTCTTGAATTCTTGAATTCTTGAATTTTTGAATTCTTGAATTCTTGAATTCTTGAATTCTTGAATTCTTGAATTCTTGAATTCTTGAATTCTTGAATTCTTGAATTCTTGAATTCTTGAATTCTTGAATTCTTGAATTCTTGAATTCTTGAATTCTTGAATTCTTGAATTCTTGAATTCTTGAATTCTTGAATTCTTGAATTCTTGAATTCTTGAATTCTTGAATTCTTGAATTCTTGAATTCTTGAATTCTTGAATTCTTGAATTCTTGAATTCTTGAATTCTTGAATTCTTGAATTCTTGAATTCTTGAATTCTTGAATTCTTGAATTCTTGAATTCTTGAATTCTTGAATTCTTGAATTCTTGAATTCTTGAATTCTTGAATTCTTGAATTCTTGAATTCTTGAATTCTTGAATTCTTGAATTCTTGAATTCTTGAATTCTTGAATTCTTGAATTCTTGAATTCTTGAATTCTTGAATTCTTGAATTCTTGAATTCTTGAATTCTTGAATTCTTGAATTCTTGAATTCTTGAATTCTTGAATTCTTGAATTCTTGAATTCTTGAATTCTTGAATTCTTGAATTCTTGAATTCTTGAATTCTTGAATTCTTGAATTCTTGAATTCTTGAATTCTTGAATTCTTCAATTCTTCAATTCTTCAATTCTTCAATTCTTCAATTCTTCAATTCTTCAATTCTTCAATTCTTCAATTCTTCAATTCTTGAATTCTTGAATTCTTGAATTCTTGAATTCTTGAATTCTTGAATTCTTGAATTCTTGAATTCTTGAATTCTTAAATTCTTGAATTCTTGAATTCTTGAATTCTTGAATTCTTGAATTCTTGAATTCTTGAATTCTTGAATTCTTGAATTCTTGAATTCTTGAATTCTTGAATTCTTGAATTCTTGAATTCTTGAATTCTTGAATTCTTGAACTCTTGAATTCTTGAATTCTTGAATTCTTGAATTCTTGAATTCTTGAATTCTTGAATTCTTGAATTCTTGAATTCTTGAATTCTTGAATTCTTGAATTCTTGAATTCTTGAATTCTTGAATTCTTGAATTCTTGAATTCTTGAATTCTTGAATTCTTGAATTCTTGAATTCTTGAATTCTTGAATTCTTGAATTCTTGAATTCTTGAATTCTTGAATTCTTGAATTCTTGAATTCTTGAATTCTTGAATTCTTGAATTCTTGAATTCTTGAATTCTTGAATTCTTGAATTCTTGAATTCTTGAATTCTTGAATTCTTGAATTCTTGAATTCTTGAATTCTTGAATTCTTGAATTCTTGAATTCTTGAATTCTTAAATTCTTGAATTCTTGAATTCTTGAATTCTTGAATTCTTGAATTCTTGAATTCTTGAATTCTTGAATTCTTGAATTCTTGAATTCTTGAATTCTTGAATTCTTGAATTCTTGAATTCTCGAATTCTTGAATTCTTGAATTCTTGAATTCTTGAATTCTTGAATTCTTGAATTCTTGAATTCTTGAATTCTTGAATTCTTGAATTCTTGAATTCTTGAATTCTTGAATTCTTGAATTCTTGAATTCTTGAATTCTTGAATTCTTGAATTCTTGAATTCTTGAATTCTTGAATTCTTGAATTCTTGAATTCTTGAATTCTTGAATTCTTGAATTCTTGAATTCTTGAATTCTTGAATTCTTGAATTCTTGAATTCTTGAATTCTTGAATTCTTGAATTCTTGAATTCTTGAATTCTTGAATTCTTGAATTCTTGAATTCTTGAATTCTTGAATTCTTGAATTCTTGAATTCTTGAATTCTTGAATTCTTGAATTCTTGAATTCTTGAATTCTTGAATTCTTGAATTCTTGAATTCTTGAATTCTTGAATTCTTGAATTCTTGAATTCTTGAATTCTTGAATTCTTGAATTCTTGAATTCTTGAATTCTTGAATTCTTGAATTCTTGAATTCTTGAATTCTTGAATTCTTGAATTCTTGAATTCTTGAATTCTTGAATTCTTGAATTCTTGAATTCTTGAATTCTTGAATTCTTGAATTCTTGAATTCTTGAATTCTTGAATTCTTGAATTCTTGAATTCTTGAATTCTTGAATTCTTGAATTCTTGAATTCTTGAATTCTTGAATTCTTGAATTCTTGAATTCTTGAATTCTTGAATTCTTGAATTCTTGAATTCTTGAATTCTTGAATTCTTGAATTCTTGAATTCTTGAATTCTTGAATTCTTGAATTCTTGAATTCTTGAATTCTTGAATTCTTGAATTCTTGAATTCTTGAATTCTTGAATTCTTGAATTCTTGAATTCTTGAATTCTTAAATTCTTGAATTCTTGAATTCTTGAATTCTTGAATTCTTGAATTCTTGAATTCTTGAATTCTTGAATTCTTGAATTCTTGAATTCTTGAATTCTTGAATTCTTGAATTCTTGAATTCTTGAATTCTTGAATTCTTGAATTCTTGAATTCTTGAATTCTTGAATTCTTGAATTCTTGAATTCTTGAATTCTTGAATTCTTGAATTCTTGAATTCTTGAATTCTTGAATTCTTGAATTCTTGAATTCTTGAATTCTTGAATTCTTGAATTCTTGAATTCTTGAATTCTTGAATTCTTGAATTCTTGAATTCTTGAATTCTTGAATTCTTGAATTCTTGAATTCTTGAATTCTTGAATTCTTGAATTCTTGAATTCTTGAATTCTTGAATTCTTGAATTCTTGAATTCTTGAATTCTTGAATTCTTGAATTCTTGAATTCTTGAATTCTTGAATTCTTGAATTCTTGAATTCTTGAATTCTTGAATTCTTGAATTCTTGAATTCTTGAATTCTTGAATTCTTGAATTCTTGAATTCTTGAATTCTTGAATTCTTGAATTCTTGAATTCTTGAATTCTTGAATTCTTGAATTCTTGAATTCTTGAATTCTTGAATTCTTGAATTCTTGAATTCTTGAATTCTTGAATTCTTGAATTCTTGAATTCTTGAATTCTTGAATTCTTGAATTCTTGAATTCTTGAATTCTTTAATTCTTGAATTCTTGAATTCTTGAATTCTTGAATTCTTGAATTCTTGAATTCTTGAATTCTTGAATTCTTGAATTCTTGAATTCTTGAATTCTTGAATTCTTAAATTCTTGAATTCTTGAATTCTTGAATTCTTGAATTCTTGAATTCTTGAATTCTTGAAATCTTGAAATCTTGAAATCTTGAAATCTTGAAATCTTGAAATCTTGAAATCTTGAAATCTTGAAATCTTGAAATCTTGAAATCTTGAAATCTTGAAATCTTGAAATCTTGAAATCTTGAAATCTTGAAATCTTGAATCTTGAATCTTCGTTTTCTTTTGCTTCGCTTGCTTTGAACTCATCCTGAGGCGTTTTTCGTTTAGATACGCTATCCTTTTCTGAGTTTTCGAAGCAGAAGATTTGTTTGGCCCAAGCAAAGGACTGCCTCTGCTCTACTGTAAGCTGCTCTTTGGTTGCAGTTCATTTCTTCAGTACTGTTTTGTCAAAATTGTCCTCTAATTGGAATATTAGTTTCCTGCTCAAAAAACATAAAGCATTTCTGCAAGTGTCTAGTATTTAAGTTATACCCTACACCGTAGGAACATTTTTAGTTATTTTTATAACTATGCAATTTTTTTTGTTACTAATAATTTTGTTTTTGTTTTTTAAATTTATAGTTGCAACTATCATCATTTTACCAACGGCCACTGAATATTCAACAGCAAAATTGAAACCTTATTTTGATTTCGACATGCAACGCAATGTGACACTTACGTTTGGCCAAACCGGATTTTTACATTGCAAAGTGGAGAGAATTGGTGATAAAGATGTAAGTATATTAGCAAATATGGTTTTTAGAGATATTGATATTAAAAACATTTCCAAATCAGATAAATACACATTTTGCAACAATTTCAATGATCTGATGGGATCCATATCGGAGCACGACATCAGAGTAGTGATTGGTGACTTTACTGCAATAGTTAGCAAAAATCCAACTGACTTATGTAATAATATAGGTTTGTTCTCCCATGACGAATGAGCAAACGATAACAATGAAAGGATGATGTACTTTAAAATCGTGCATTATATCTATGTTCTCAGGTAGCGATCACTCAGATGGTAGTTTTTTAGTTTTGCCATTTGGCAGTCTCAGAGGTTGCTGTTTTGCTGTTTCTAAACGTTAGTTGCATAATTGAAATTGTCTATTCTCCGAATGGTCGAAACAAAAGCCATTAAAAGCCGTTCCTATTTTTATTGTTTTCGATAGAAACTTGCAACTGTTATTAGAGAAGATATTTGTTGTTTTTTTACAATTCATAAGAAAGTTGGTAGTACCTCACATTCGAAACCGCAAATTAACTGACAACTGCGCTCATATAATTTTTTTACTTACTTCATTAAAACGGTACAGAACGCTCTTCAATGTCGAAAAAAGCTGTGCATTTTATTTCCTTTTTTTCAATTATAGAATGAGTCACACCCAAAAAAATTTAAAGCTCCTTTAAATTTAAAATATACAAAAAAAAATCTTTTTTTTTTACTCCTGAAAAGAAAATTCATTTTCCAAGAATATTTATTTCATATTATTACATCTAAATCATTTTGAAAAGTTACTTTTTTAGCGGTTTATACGATTTATATCGCAGCTTTTGTTGTGCTTTAATTTTGTTCTATTAATAATATTAACAAAAAAACATCAACAACATAAAAAAAATATTGCTTCAAAAGAAACTTAAAAATAGACGATGGCACAACCTCAGTATATGATGGTAAATATATGAACGAGGAAGATATCTAAACTTATAAACTCATACATATACAAAAAAATACTTTAAAATGACACAACAGGAGGAAGGAGGGAAAGAAATAATAATTTTCAAACTTTTGTAAATTTTAATTAATTTTGCTGTTTTTAGAAAACCAAAAGTTTCAAATCAGGAAATTAGCAACAGAGTATAATAGGAATAGAAATTTAGGAATGATGATATCAACATTTTAAAGGACAAAATTTTGTATATAAATGTAAAACATGGGTCCAAAATTTATGAGTATTTTGCATCGTTGTTCTTTTTTTTTATACACATGTTGTATGTATTAGAAAAAACAAAAGTTGAAAAGAATATAGAATAATTTATGTAATATTATATTTTTGCAAATCAGGACTGGTATCTGATATTATTTGAAAGAAAAGACATATATTGTAGCAATTATAAGGTGCCATTAAAGTTCTGGACAATTAAAAAAAAAATTGTTTCATTTCATAATATTTCCTTAATAATAAGTCTAGGCTTGAATTTCCCAAAAGCTTTTTGGCAGGCACGATACTTTTTTTAAGTATTTGAGAACAAGAAAAATGTTTGAATATTGTACAGTACCCTTTAAAATTTGCACCTTCTATGAATGCATATAAATTATAGACTTTTCTTAATTAATGACTAGTTGTTCTATGCACCAACAGGTACTTAGACTATACAAAGAATTTCAAAAATTAATTGTAATATTATTTTTAGAAAACAATAATATCAGACAGACATTGCTTGTCTGATTGCGAGTATCTATATGCTAGCTTAAGCCGATCGATAGTGACGTTCGTTTTGCGATTAGGTAGCCAGAAGCAGATATATTTTGATGTTTGCTCGGGCACCATGGTATAGAAATTTTTTTATTGCAATTCCACACCGTCGTCGTTGGACGAATGTCGCTCATTACATTACGCAGATCGATAACATGTTGCGTTGATGTGTTGTTTGATGACCGCTTCTCGAAAAATTGACCAGGTTTGTGTAGCATTGTACCGAAATCGAGTTTGGCCGGTGAAGCATCCAAATCTTTTAAGTAGGTTAAACGAAGGCCGAGCAGAATTGTTTCTAAGAATTTTTCAGTTTTGGGGGAAAAAATTGCTTACTTTCTCATCTGTTGCCATATTTTGATGAAGCCATTCGATTGGGGATGATATGCGTTCGTCTTAAATTACCAGTCCTTGAGTAATGTTTATCGCCAAATTGTGTCGTTTAAATAGTTCAAACAGAATTCACAAGTTTTAGTGATGCTCTTTGAGCGAAATCTAGAAAATGCATGAATCGTCAGTATAAGCGAACACAAAATTGAGGTTGCAACTTACTTTGTATATTAAACGTTAGAAGATTTGCGCCCATTGCCAATTACAAATGTACAAAATTTAAATTCAAAAAAACCAATTGGGCTTGATGAAATGCATTTTGCAAGTCGATTCTTGCAATGTGCTGACGAAGTCGTTATTATGATATATTTAAGGATAGTGAATTAAAATCGTAGGGTACCTTTCAATGTGCAATAATCACCGCATCGGCACCACGATCCATCAGGTAGTCAAGCAATAAAGCAGTTGTTGATCGTCATATATTATGTTTGGCATATTTTAGCGTATATCAAACATTTAAATTCCCTTTGGGCTGCCTTAAATTTATCAAAATCCAACCGTTCGAAGTTCAATCGAAATAAAAGCGAATTTATTTCATTACAAAAGTATAATATATATTTTTTGTCCATTTTACCCGATGTGGTGCAGCATATAATTTGTTTGGTATTCGCGCATCGGAAGCAATCGGAAAATATGGCATAAATCAGCTAAATAAATTCAAAAACGACATTAATAAGCTAGAGCTTGTTTTACCAAAGATAAAACTTAACAATCAACTATTTATGCAAATGTTAAAATAAAAAAGAATGTTAACAAAATCATGAGCAATTAATATATTTTACGCTGTAGTACAGTAAGTTTTTTTGGTACAGTTAGTTATTTTAGTACTGTTCTTAAAGATCTAAGAATAATATAGTTTATACAGTTAGTACAGTTAATACAGTTAATACAGTTAGTATAGTTAGTACAGTTAGTACAGTTAGTACAGCTAGTACAGTTAGTACAGTTAGAACAGTTAGTACAGTTAGTACAGTTAGTACAGTTAGTACAGTTATTACAGTTAGTACAGTTAGTACAGTTAGTACATTAAGTGCAGTTAGTGCAGTTAGTACAGTAGGTATAGTTAGTACAGTTAGTATAATTAGTATAGTTAGTACAGTTAGTACAGTTAGTACAGTTAGTACAGTTAGTACAGTTAGTACAGTTAGTACAATTAGTACAGTTAGTACAGTTAGTCCAGTTAGTACAGTTAGTACAGTTAGTACAGTTAGTACAGTTAATACAGTTAGTACAGTTAGTACAGTTAGTACAGTAAGTACAGTTAGTACAGTTAGTACAGTTAGTACAGTTAGTACAGTTCGTACAGTTAGTACAGTTAGTACAGTTAGTACAGTTAGTACAGTTAGTACAGTTAGTACAGTTAGTACAGTTAGTACAGTTAGTACAGTTAGTACAGTTAGTACAGTTAGTACAGTTAGTACAGTTAGTACAGTTAGTACAGTTAGTACAGTTAGTACAGTTAGTACAGTTAGTACAGTTAGTACAACTAGTTTAGTTAGTACAGTTAGTACAGTTAGTACAGTTAGTACAGTTAGTACAGTTAGTACAGTTAGTACAGTTAGTACAGTTAGTACAGTTAGTACAGTTAGTACAGTTAGTACAGTTAGTACAGTTAGTACAGTTAGTACAGTTAGTACAGTTAGTACAGTTAGTACAGTTAGTACAGTTAGTACAGTTAGTACAGTAAGTACAGTTAGTACAGTTAGTACAGTTAGTACAACTAGTTTAGTTAATCCAGTTGGAGCATTTAGTTCAGTTAGTACAGCTAGATAAAAGTTAGTATAGTTATTATGCTATTGCAGTTAGTACAGTTAGTACAGTTAGTACAGTTAGTACAGTTAGTACAGTTAGTACAGTTAGTACAGTTAGTACAGTAAGTACAGTAAGTACAATTGATAATACAACACAATGAGTAAATTTAGCACAGTTAGGACATTAAGTACAGTTAGTAAAGCTAATATAGTTAGTTAGTTAGTATAGTCGCTAGTACAGTTAGTATAATTTGTTCAGTTGGTATAGTTAGTGCAAAAAGTGCAGTTAGTATAATTAGTATAATTAGTACATTTAGTACAGTTAGTACAGTTAATACAGCTAGTACAGTTAGTACAGTTAGTACAGTTAATACCGTTAGTACAGTTAATACAGTTAATACAGTTAATACAGTTAGTACAGTAAGTACAGTTAGTATAGTTAGTACAGTTAGTACAGTTAGTACAGTTAGTACAGTTAGTACAGTTAGTACAGTTATCTCAGTAAGTACAGTTAGTGCAGTTAGTATAGTTAGTATAGTTAGTACATTAAGTACAATTTCAAGTGTTACTACAACCGTTAAATGTTGCTAAGTTCAGTTCAGTTCAGTTCTGTTCAGTTCATTTTTAGTTGATAATTCGAAATGTTCAGAAACCAACCACAATACTCCAAATGCGTCAAAGTTCAATTATTTTGGCAAAAGTATTTTCTTTATTGTTTATGCTACTTCACATGTTTCTACTGCGATGGTGGTTCGATTCGCCTTCGAGGTGACATATTAATTTTGAAACCCGAGATCGATTATTATCATTAATTTGGAACAGGCTAATGGAGTTCTTGGAGTTATTTCGATTCTTACTAAATAAAGAGTTCACAAAGCACACGAGGTTGCTAAGCAGTATTTGTTTGTTTGTAAACTAAAGCCATTGGGCCATTTTATAATATAACCTTAGAAACATTCATCGCCGCCTACAAAATATTTACTGTATCTAAATAATTTTTATAGCAGTAAATTAACTAATTAGGTTAGTGCTAAAGATAAAATAAAGCGAGACGTTCAAAGAATCAACGACGGTCAACTCACATATAATAAGCACTTCTATCACCAATAATGAGTAATACCACCTGTGCCGTTTTTTAGTGCTTGAATACTTCTTAATTAATTCATTACTTCTGTGCCAATTTTAAAAGAAAACATAGCAGTTTCGGAATATCACCATGGAGACAGACAAAATTTAGCAAACGATTTCTGGAAGAAAAAACTCGTTACATTAAGATTGACTTTTCCCAACCTTTTGTTCACATAAATACTTGCCGAACCATTTTATACAATGTCGGGTCCCGACCGGGATACCTCTGGGTGTGATTACATCTTTGACATTTTTGCATTACGGTATGCGTGTGGTGCGTCGTCTTTGTTTGGGATCTTTTCTATTATCTTTTTCTAACAATTTATACAGCATCTAAAAAAAGAAAGACATAGAAAAATAAAGTTTTCCTCTTGTAAACCACTGGTATTTCTGAGTTCTGAGCCACTGGTTACGCCCATAAAATTTAACAGTGACGATTCACCATTTATTTCACTGAAATAAAGGAATTGTCCATCCAATTAACGGAAGACCACTTGAGGTAAAAATTTGTTGTGTTGTGATCATTGCATATGTTCTTAAGGGCCCGCGGAAAGTCCTTTTTTTCTCTTCTATTTGCGAGGACTAAGGGCTTTGCATATATCTGCCACTCTGGAATGAGCTTATTGGTTCCAAGCTTCCTCCATGGTCGATTCTGGTTGAGATTTAGTGATAGTGTTGATTCGATGAAATCTGAAAACATAAAAATATTAATTTATTGCTAAATTTTGAACTAAACACACTGTATTTAGTTATTACATCCCAGAGGTATACTGCATAACGTGTCACATCATAAATCTTCTTCGTTAAAAAAAATCCAAGTTCTAATACATCAAAAAAAAAAATTTAAAATCTTTAAAATCCTATCAACGTTAAAGGCTTTATGTAATAAGATCATTAAATTTTCTCATCCAATTGAATTTCACGCCCGTCAACAATAACAACAGTACTCAAAAAAAATGTCATTAAACTTAAAAATTTACGTCAAAAAAAATGTTATACACACAATCATATACATCACATACGTATATACGTGAGTACCAAAACAAAATGTATTTTGACATTAAAATGTTCACGGTGTCGCTCAAAAATTCACATTTCCTTCATTACCACCATCAAACAGCATCATCGCATTACCATCATAATCATCAACAAAAAAAAAATCGAAAGGAAAACAGAAAGGAAAATGACATAAACAAAAAAAAATTATCTATTGTGTGTATGTGTGTGTGTGTATAAGCTCTTGTCTCATATTATAACGAAAATTTAATTTATCTTCTTGGTGCGTTGTTGGTGTTGATAATTTATTAGTTAAAGCACAAATTAAATTTGGTTCAACTCAATTTGTTATGACAGTTATAGGAATTACAAGCTAAAATAAATGAATTCTAATACATTAGGATTAATGTTTCATGTTTACCTACATTTCAACACACGTCATTAATAATTACCGCACAAAATACAATAAAAGTTAAAAAAAAACACTCGAAACTGTCACTTTTTCAGTTTAAGTGTCAACCTTAATACGTGATCTGTAGTATGAAAACTGACTTATCGGTCGTTATTTGGAAAGTTGATTCCGATATACAAGCTCACATCTATGCAAAATATTTATCGTCCAATGCTGTCGAGTGTGTATTCTAAAATAACTGTCTCCATTTTCTTTTAAAGAAATAAAAGTTCTGTTATGTTTATTCAGCCTTTAGAGGATGGTAATACTCTTCGCAATTAATTAAAGTTGGAAAAACAATTTCGGAAAAATTTTGATCATATTTAGTGTGTTTTTTCAAACTCATCTGTGTTTTTCATGGCCGCCACAATTTAGACCATACTATATAAAATAAAACATTGGTTTTTCTGTCAAATGTATTGTGGAGTTCATGATGAAAGCATTTTACTTATTGGTGCATGTATAAAAAAATCTTTTCGCCAGTTAAACAATTCCGTAATTTTTCCAATGGTTGTTTCTATGTCAGTCTGCATTCTATTATTTTTTAATTCTTAATTGTGTTCATCATTGTTTAAAACCAAATGAAAATCATTGTCTATCGTATTTCTTGCTTAAACTTATTTCATGCAATATGTCCGCAAAGTTCCGCAACTAAAAAAGGTTTCTTGAACCATGAACAATTAAAAACATCCAAAGCAATATCTTTTGTGTATCTATGGTCAATGGAAATAGAAACATATGGAGCAATTCTAATAAGGCGAAATAAATTTCACAGTAGAATTTTTTTGCTCCATTTTCTTAACGATTAAATGTAGCATTTTTGTGATAGAGATAAGGAAGATGTACATATTTGGCTTAGAAAGAAGTGTCATTTATTGTTTTTATCACCCAAAATTATGATGATGATGACAATTCGAAAAAGTAGAACAATACAACAAGACTGTAATACATTATAGTCACTTTTACGATGACATTAAATTAACAGTAAATTGATATTTGATTAGTTTTATGCTGGTCCACGTTTAATAACAAATCGAAGCCAAGTTTTCCTACATTTATGAGCTTACATCGCCATTTTTTAGGTCAACGGCTATAAAGTGGTTGTTCTGATCTCAGAGATCACTATACAACATTCACAAACCACTTTTCCAAATCTAAAAGTCTTCCAAGTTAAAGGTTGACTGGAAAAGTCCGAAATTAAGTAGCTGGAGTTTTGTAAACAATTGCAAGAAATGACAAATTTAGAAATTAATCGATGCGTTGTACCATATAACGCTACAATTTCATGGGTGTTGTTCTCAAACAGATTGAATGGTAATTCAGAGAACTATACTTGTAAAGAAGGAGTATTTCAATTGGCGGTTTCTGGATTTTGAGACTGTTGACTTGATACGGAAACCTGTAAAAACCTTTTATTGTTATTAGTATTATTAAATTTCGATAGCATCGTATTGTGTACGGACTCCTCAATTGTGTTCCCAATCATCCAATATGAAAACCTTTGTATTTTACCGAGACGTCACTGCCCCGTAATTTTTCTTATTTAGAACTTTGTGTAGATTACTTCTTTTAACTATAATTGTTTTAATTTCTATTAATTTTTGCTCAGTATTTTTCCAGCTTCCTATTTTCGTATCTAAGAGTTTCAAAAACTTAATCTGTAACGACTTTTCCTTCATCAAATATGGAGCTCCAGTTTTTTTTTTCTTTTTTGCTTTTCTTATTGTACCAACGTATATATGACAAAATAAGACCCTGATTTTAAAAAAAAATTATTTGGCGGAGAATGCTGAATTGTGTTCAGCAAAATCACCCGCAATCGGAGTATGTTCAGCTATCAAAAGTTTGTGTCAAGATCTTGCTTCTCGGCGCGTGTTAAAGTTTTCTTTGAATTTCTTCAGGAAATCCTTGTCGGTTGCCAAATGGTAGTAATAGGAACAATTACTTTGTTTCATACGATGGTGACTTAAAAGAGATTTGTTTTAGGTATTTCTTAACCGATGAATCCAAAATCTTTCGCGGATACTGGATATGACAGTGTCGATTTCAATGTGCTTATTTTTTCATGGTACCATTTAATGATCAAATTGGTGATAGGATGTGTTGCATCTTCAAACAATTGGTTTTTCTTTGACATTTTTCTTGTCTAGTTTGTATTGTCCAGGCACCTTTTGATTGACCGATCAGTAAAGTTGTAATTCAGTAGAAAAGCTGTCGGCTTATATTCTTGTTAATAATAATTTTTCAGCTTTGGCGATTTTATCAGGTTTCAGAACGTCATTATCGCCATTCGCACTTTGTTTTGTTCTCCATCTGTCATTAAAAAGAAGCATTCAACAGTTAATCGTACAAATTCCCAATACTTGATCAATTTGTCTATGTCAGGAATTGGATGGATTGTGAAATCATGTGGCCAACCTAGCAACCATAACAGAGCTGCTTTTGCATTAACCAATGTACACTGTACACGTCGTTTCTGTTTTTGAATCGCAAATATTCAACTGACGCAAATGCGTCTTGAGATGCATCACATCACGTGAAGATCGATTTGACTGTCACGCAATATGAACAACGTTTATCTTCTTGAAATTTGGAGTGTCTTAACCGTCAGTATACGTGTGATCCAAGTTTTCCACATATCAAATTTTCGGTTGGTAATTTGGTCGTTCCAATTAGTCATATATTACTTACCCATACTTGTTGCATGGAAATTTTCGCTCGAACTAGAATATTTTACAGTAATCCTAGAAGGTGGAAGAAGGACATGATTATTTTCGTTGTTCGAGTTGATAGGTGGAACAGTCCCTGTTATAGTTTGTTGAAGTTGTAGAGGATACACCAATTTATTTATTTTTTATAATCCCGTCACATTCCTAAAATTCGATCTTTTGTTAGCTGTCATAGAAATTAAGGCTATTACCGGTGTGAGCATGCAAATTGGGATCGATATCTTCTAAAAAAATGTTGAAATGGAAACTCAATTGCAGATCACGAAGCTACATTTACTGTAAACAAACTTTACTGTAAACGAAAATGTATCATGATGTTCCGCAAAAAATCATGCAGGCGTATTTTAGCATTGAATTTAGATGTAGCATCAAATAATATTTAAATTTTTAGTAGAGTAACACTTTAAAGGATTTCGTTGCATCATTTGTCATTAATTTAGAGACAATCCAAGTCTTGTTTCAGATTTTGTTCGTTTAAAACGTTGATGTCATCGTATGACATTTGGCTGGAACCCGTGACAAGTATAATTTAAGTTGTTATTCGAATTCATAAATATTTCCTTTAGACATCCGCAACCAAGAAGGTTTTTGCTGATTACAGGATCGTTCCAGGCACGATAAATTATTTTACGATTGACTATCATGAGCTAATTATCTTGTCAGGTTAGTACTACTGGTTTTCTGTAATTGAATGAAACTTTTCTTATGTTGGGAATATTTGACTTTTAGGTCAAATTTAATGGACTGGATCGGCAACATGGACTTAGTAGGATGGTCGGCTTTGCCTAGTCGAGAGACTGACTGGTGTTGAATAAATTTGCTGGTTTTCTTGGTTATGTGTTCATTGAAGTTTGAGTGTAGGTATAGGACCATATAATGCTAATTGATTGGCAATATATTCGTTTATGGGTGATACCGTTGACACAGCCACCAGCAACGCAAATGTTTTAATCGTCATTTTATGATTTTTAAGTTTAATTAGCACTATTTTGAGCAAGACGTTGAGCATGGTATTCTTTTCAAGACAATTTATGTCTGTCTTCATCTCATTAACTTGGGCTTCACTGCCGTTTTTGGATTTATGAAGCAACTGATGATAAAGTCGGTTGCAGTTTTTGGTACTACAACTTTTACGCTGTTTAAAAAAATTTTACTTGTGCTACATACTGAGACTTAAAATTCCATTTTTGATTACCATCCATTTTTTGGAATTTGAAACCATCATGATGGTGTATTCAATATGTATAATGCATTCTATCTATGATTAACTATAATGTGTTCTGGGCGTTGTCCTAGAAATAACGTGTTTTGACATTTGAATGTCTTTCGGCCTTTGCTCCATTAAATTTTCTTGTCTAGAATTCATGCAATTGAACTGCCCACTTTTACTGTGGCAATCAACATTCAGGATTAGGATATTGCCCAAGGTGACGAGAAACTGTTTTACCGGTAACCGATCGTTTTCCCAAAAATTTAACAAATGGTTTACATGTTGAATGATTATCGTCAGTACTTGGCTCATCCAGCTGTCGATATTACCGCTGCTTTTTTATTCAATTATTGACATTAATTGCAGCATTGATGAAATTAATATTATACAGGATCATAATAATACTTATCTTACAAATCACTTCAAACCGATTCATCTCACTTATGTCAACTTATTGTTATTATTTTGTTTGTTTACTCAATTTTACTAAATTCAATTTTTTTTATTATATTACTTCATATTTTAATGCCTTATCATACTATTATCTGAAGAGTGCATTCAGATAATAGTATGACAAGTTGTGGGAAGTTATTCGTACAGATGGTATTAGATCAAGGCAAAATAGATAAACTTGAAGACATCACCATACCAGGAGATGCACTTAAAAATGCTAATACAGGTTATTCAACAGATTCCGAATTAATGCAAAGAAAAACCATTGTCGCAGCCGAATGCAGCCACATTAACGGAGCCCGAAAATGTATTGGAAGGTCCTATTGTAATAGGGCGCCAACATCATTCGAATTCAGTCTAACTCATAAACCATGAGTTCACGACGCTAGAAAACTGGTTAGTATCAAAATTAAGTAAACTCTTCAGTATCGGCGGTTAATATCGCTTTATATCGAAATGCCAGCCAAAAAAGTAATTCCATAAATTCTATTCCATATACGCTATGAACGAATATATTCTCTTCATTATACATACTGACATCTATATCACTTCTTATGTCCAAAATAAAATTATCTAATACATGATAAGAAACGATCCATATCAAACTACGTACGAGCCAATGGAAAAACTTTCTATCTGAAACAAAGGAAAGTCAAAAATACCGTCGGATAAGGATGTACGTACAGAGTAAATAAAAAAAAAAAATTGGTAGGTTTTTTTACGTGAATTCATTTTCATTTGACATATCAAAGCCATTGTTGTTACCTGAAATTATATGTCTGATTAAAAAAAAAAATTCGAATTTTTGAAATGTTTGTAATAATTTTTGCTAGATTTTCTTTATCAAATTAATTACTTATATGATTTTCGTTGGATTTTTGTCAGGTGTACTATAAACCAATATGTAATTTACCTTTTACTACCTGTTTTCGACAATTATTCTAAATGAATAAATTTGGACTAAAAATAGAATCGACTTAAAATTGTGATTTACCCGTAAATTGCCTTTGTTCAATTATGAAGAAAAGTTATTATATGATTCTATTATGCAGTTTTCTACAAGGTCATCCAATAAGAATTTTTATTTGTAGTGTGCAATTTAGTTACTTTAAAAGTTCCATTTCAAATTTAAAAAAAACAATTGCAGGTCTATTGACTTCAACGACCGACGATGATTACTCTAATATACCATAAAACACTTTTTTTTTATTTTAGGTCTCATGGATTCGAAAACGAGATTTGCACATATTAACCGCAGGCATCCTGACATATACATCCGACCAGCGATTTCAAGTCATCAAATCGGATGATTCCGAAATTTGGACACTACAAATAAAATATTTACAATTTCGGGACTCGGGAGTTTACGAGTGCCAAATAAATACAGAACCAAAAATTTCTTTGTCGTATCATTTGCATGTGATTGGTGAGTATAGATGGAAATATCAAAAAAATATATATAGATACACTAAATGTAATTTTATAAATGTGACATTCAAATTCCAAAACCCTTCACATCCACCTTGCGACCGGAACAAATATATCACAACGAAGTTTCTTCCAACAATATGACAGACAAACAGTTTTATTATGCATGTCAAAAGCAGGTTTACTTCATCGTTAACGTCTTTTATTGGAAAATTTATGTTGTATCTTAATTAAATTTGGATTTTGTTTTTTAAATTTGCTCCTTATGGTGACAAAGATATGAATCCATTCGTTCGTATCTCATTTGATATGCGGTACTTGGTAAAACGAGTAAACCAACAACAAAACGTCGTCGAAATAGCAATACGACAAGCAACATATTTTCATAAATCAAATAATTTTATGTTTTTGTCAATCGTTGTATTGTTATAGCATGTTTATGAAACTTGCTTTAGGTGGTGCTTTGTTGTATAACGAAAAATTGTTGAATCGCATGATGACAGTTGTTGGAGATGATTTTGATGTAAAAAAAATGTATTTCGTATAAAAAAGTGAATGCCAAAATTTTAGCTTTTATTTTTAAGTCAGATTGATTGAGACAACAATTTATGATGTTTGGAAAACTTATCAGATGGTATGTCTGCATAAAAAGTATAAAATATCATTTACACTACCGCCATTGCCTCAAACCATTTAATTTGAATTCTATAGCATTAAATTTGAATTCAATAGCATTTATATCCATGGTGGTCATAATTAGATTAGTCACTATAATTAAATGTATCTTTTCATATTGAGATGTCATTGTATGAGTAAGTCCACTTATTCGATTGGCTCGCTGGCCTCTCTAGTTATAAATATCAACAGACGAATAGTTATAGTTATAGTTATAGTTATAGTTATAGTTATAGTTATAGTTATAGTTATAGTTATAGTTATAGTTATAGTTATAGTTATAGTTATAGTTATAGTTATAGTTAAAGTTATAGTAATAGTTATAGTTATAGTTATAGTTATAGTTATAGTTATAGTTATAGTTATAGTTATAGTTATAGTTATAGTTATAGTTATAGTTATAGTTAAAGTTATAGTTATAGTTATAGTTATAGTTATAGTTATAGTTATAGTTATAGTTATAGTTATAGTTATAGTTATAGTTATAGTTATAGTTATAGTTATAGTTATAGTTATAGTTATAGTTATAGTTATAGTTATAGTTATAGTTATAGTTATAGTTATAGTTATAGTTATAGTTATAGTTATAGTTATAGTTATAGTTATAGTTATAGTTATAGTTATAGTTATAGTTATAGTTATAGTTATAGTTATAGTTATAGTTATAGTTATAGTTATAGTTATAGTTATAGTTATAGTTATAGTTATAGTTATAGTTATAGTTATTATAGTTATAGTTATAGTTATAGTTATAGTTATAGTTATAGTTATAGTTATAGTTATAGTTATAGTTATAGTTATAGTTATAGTTATAGTTATAGTTATAGTTATAGTTATAGTTATAGTTATAGTTATAGTTATAGTTATAGTTTTAGTTATAGTTATAGTTATAGTTATAGTTATAGTTATAGTTATAGTTATAGTTATAGTTATAGTTATAGTTATAGTTATAGTTATAGTTATAGTTATAGTTATAGTTATAGTTATAGTTATAGTTATAGTTATAGTTATAGTTATAGTTATAGTTATAGTTATAGTTATAGTTATAGTTATAGTTATAGTTATAGTTATAGTTATAGTTATAGTTATAGTTATAGTTATAGTTATAGTTATAGTTATAGTTATAGTTATAGTTATAGTTATAGTTATAGTTATAGTTATAGTTATAGTTATAGTTATAGTTATAGTTATAGTTATAGTTATAGTTATAGTTATAGTTATAGTTATAGTTATAGTTATAGTTATAGTTATAGTTATAGTTATAGTTATAGTTATAGTTATAGTTATAGTTATAGTTATAGTTATAGTTATAGTTATAGTTATAGTTATAGTTATAGTTATAGTTATAGTTATAGTTATAGTTATAGTTATAGTTATAGTTATAGTTATAGTTATAGTTATAGTTATAGTTATAGTTATAGTTATAGTTATAGTTATAGTTATAGTTATAGTTATAGTTATAGTTATAGTTATAGTTATAGTTATAGTTATAGTTATAGTTATAGTTATAGTTATAGTTATAGTTATATTTATAGTTATAGTTATAGTTATAGTTATAGTTATAGTTATAGTTATAGTTATAGTTAATTACATAGTGGTTTTCTAAGCAATGCTTCTTGTCTGTTTAGTTCTGTGTCTCCATTCAATATGGGTGTATTCAGGGTTTTGTAAATTTCTATGTTTTTTCATTCAAAAATATTTTAACCAAGACTTTAACTGTACTATATGATTAAAAATTTAACAATATCTTTCTTCCATTTAAAGAAACCAAAGCCAAAATATCTGGACCACCAGACTTATATGTAAAATCAGGCAGTGACATAAATCTAGTTTGCAAAACTTTACAAGGACCACACGAAATCGGTAACATATTTTGGTTTAAGGAATCCGACCTTTTAGATGGCACAACGTTTTTTAAGAACGACATGCTATCGAATGAATTAACGAATAGGATAAGTATCGAGACAGTATGGTCAGAGGAGTTACATTCAAGGTATCATAAGTCTAGAATAATATGTCAAATTTGGTTTGCTATAATTGTATATGTGGTTCCAGATTGCATATTAACAAAGTGGTACAAAACGATACAGGCAATTATACATGTGTTCCATCAGTTGCTCGATCAGCCAGTGTTTATGTCCATATAATTAATAGAGAGCAGCATCCGGCCGCAATTCAACGAAATACAGCAACAATTAAGTCACATCTACAACAAAGTTTACAAATTATTTTTTTAGACATGCACTCAGCTTCATTTTGTCTAAATGGTATTGAAGCACCATCGCTGCACGAATTGAATCTTTAATTATAGTTAAGGTGAAAGATAAGTAAATTCTCAGTTTTGAATGCAGCAAGCAATACTGCAGATTTGATATTTAAGTCGAATACAATTTAAGTAATTTTTATACAAAATATAATTTAAAAAATAAAGTTTAAAATATTTTAATGTAAAAAAGTTAAATAAAATAAAATAAATTTTTAGTGAAAATTTTAAGGTTATGTGTTAAAATATATTTGTAAATTTTGTTCATCCGTCCAGAATATAAATATGAGGATTATCTGCACTATACCGGTAAGTAGGTTATACAACTAGTTGAAGTTTGATTTTAGCTAGAAATTAACTATGGGCTTTTTAGCTATGCAAACATAGATAGAGTTAAGAGATATCAAGTTGAAAGTTTAATTTCGGAAGGTTGTTCAAAGTACTTTTGATTTTGCAATGAATTTCATAAAAAAATAAACGAAATGAGAGATTGTCCAACCTTAAAAGGAAGCGCAGAATTAATTTAAATTCAGAAGAACAATTTGTTGCGGATGTACAATAGGCAGCAGAGGAAAGTACACCATCAGTGTATAGAAGCAACCAAAACGAGTAAGAAGACCTCAAATGTTTGACCCGCCACTAAACATGCGAGATGATAAGTAGATGGGTAACCTGAAACTGATATAATTGCAGAGCTCCCCAGATATAACATTTTAGAATTACACAACTTTCATATCAAAAGAGGACCGAAAAGAGGACATAAAAGGAACTCAAAAATATGTGCATGCATAATCTGAATAATAAAAAAACCCAGGCTGTCCTTATTACTGGCCAAGTGATGAATAATTGCTAGATGTAGCTTTTAAAAAACCACAACTCATTATAAATGCCTGTTTAAATGCATGTTAGAAGATTGAGAAAATAGCTGATGCACTTTTCAAAGCCAGGGAAGTCAGCATCAGAGGTGAAATCATATCGGCCAATATCACTATTCCCTGTGATGTGAAATGTGTACTTAATCCCACTTTTTACCTATGGTTCAACAGAGATATTCCAGAAGATGTCAATATTGTGATGGTCACATATGCAGATGAAACTGCAATTCTTGCAGTCGATAAAACTATAAAAAATGCTGCAAATAAACTACAGTATCAACCTAATAAAATAAATTCGGTAAAAGCGGCCTATAAATGATTTTGGAGCTTAGAAATTAAATTAGGGTAATGATGATGTGCTGAAAATGGATATGTGAAAGTAATACAAGAATATTTTCAACTATACGTCATATGGAAAAAATAAAAACCAAAAACATTATCATGGCAAATTTTTTGTCATAGCAAAATTTCTAGACCAAAAACTTTGGCTAACAAACATTGATTAGGATGAAAAATTATCTGAAGAAAGCAATAGTTTGGAATCATTTAAAATGTGAGCTAACTGGATGGATTCTAAAACAGTATTAGCCAAGGTATCTGATCATCTTGCGAAATGTCCGACATTTGTTGCCAACAATATGTTTCATACCTCAGAACTCGTTCCACGCAAACATTGGCATCATGTGAAGTCATTACATTAGCACATCATTAGCACTTTGATCATTTCCCTTTTCCATTTAAAATTTATCCACAATTGTCCTTCCTATATTTTATCTTATTCGTCAGTGATAATAGGAAGTAATCGGAAGAGCCAATGTAAAAGATCAAATACACAAATGCAAAACTTGGGCTAAACAAATAGTAAATTTTTTAAAACCACTGATGGCCAACTTACCTGCAGTTAGAATAAACCCTGAAAGAATATTCACCTACTGTGGAATGTTACTAGCGGGTAAACAAGAGGCAGTAAGCAATCTTCAATTATATGGTTGTGAAGGCTAGTCGCACTGAAGTCATCTCAGATATGAGTAGTGATGTTTTCATTGCAGCAAAAAGAGGAATTTTCAAATAATGTCTTTTTAGCTAATGGGAGTAATTCATATGAGCGGAAACATAGTTTAATGAAGAATATACATACATAAAACAAATTTATGTATGTATATTCCTATCCACGTTGCACATCTTTTTGGAGGGCTCTAGGAATCCACTGTGAAATCCATCAAAACTCCTTTATAAAAGCGATTAGTAACTATATCTCACGTTTGAGAATTTTAAACTTAATGCCTTTATGCCAAATTACTGAAGGCGATGCATTCTTTGAAGTGCTGATGCCATCACATTTTTTAATTGGTTCTATGGTTGCAATAATTCCTGAAGCAGATGTTACTGAAGTTTAAACAAAGCGGCCCCTGAACAGATGTCATGGAATAAAAACTAAAAAATACATTTGGAAAACGACATACCCAGTGCTAGGCTGCACGCTTCGCTGAATGACAAAACTTCGGCATGCCCAGATTGCAGCCTTGCCAGCGATATCACTAACCTATGCGCTTTTATTCACATTTATGTACGTATTATTCACATATTTATTCACGTATTATTGCGACTTCCGATTTCAGTTCGTATATAGTCTGAGATAGGAGGTCTTGTGCTGCTTCACAATTATTTAGGTTTATTTTCATTATCTATGGTTTATCCTTATCACATTTTGCTATTCTGGACACTTACTCCCGCCAGTAATGTAATTTCCATCAGGTTTTTCCATCTTCCGTACAGCAGAATGCACATTGTGGATCACTTATACAGTCCTTTGCCTTGTGGCCAGCTTTACAACACTTGAAGCAAAGATTTGTAAGATCAGTTTCACTCTTACATAAGGTCATTTTATGGACGGGCTTCCAGCATTTAAAGCATCCCACTGGACTTTACGAATTCTTCTAACCTCCGCCATTTTGTGTGCTTCGACTGTTGGTAACTTAAGAACTGCGATTTGAGTTCCTCTGTGGGCAGGTCTTAGACTGCACACAATATTATTTTCAAGGGTGCTTGCTTCCTCCACTTCCTTGGAATTTCGTTAAAGACTTCTTCTTTAGTTTAGACCTCATCTATATCCCAGATCTCTAGGGTATTCTCGTTGGAATCGGAAAAGGTCGTAACCTTCATTTACCTTCAAAGTTCGTCTCGATTTTACCCCACGTTATTTCCAATTCCATGTATCCGCTCGAAAACGTTTGTATTTGCAACAGCAGGTCCTTTCTCGGTTTTATAAACACGGGCCACGCTATCTCCAATTCTCTCTAATAATAGACGACGAGCTCTGGTTTTGATCATCAATGCTGCTGCCCTTAATGGTCTCCCATGGCGCTTCTTTTTCTTGGTCTTTGGCGCTGCTTACTTTTTAAGACCTGCCACTCGTTGTCCCGTTTAACATTACTTGCGTCTTTACTATTTTGCTATCATCGTAAAAGAAGTCATACTTGCAATACTCGTGAGTAAGATGCACCAAAGCAGTTTGGATTTCTACACCAACCCCTTTTGTTGGCTTGATAGTGGTTTTCCGGTGTGTTGTTTTTAAAAGTCCCACAATTCGCCTTATTTCGTGGTGAACAATCGTATTTTATAAACTCGACCAGCTCATCGATTTGTTTACCCAAATGCACTATCGGTGTCAAGATATCTGAACTGGAAAATACTATCAGATTTGTAATTGATTGAGACACATGGCGGCCCTCATCAGAACGGTAACCCACTGATAAAGAGGAACTTGTAGTTCTATTTCTATTTGCAACAAAAGCCAAGTTTGTCACGTTTGTTGTAATTCAGTTACTTAATTTCGACGGTTGCAAGCCGCCATTTGCACTCCATATGGCCGTTGGTGCTGGGGTTTCAGAAATCTGCACCGGACCGTCGTTTTGGTTAGTTAACCGCACCTTATATTTGTTTTTGTTTTTGTCTATTTGTTCAGATTCCATAATTGATCCTACGAGTACCATGAGAAATAAAGGTCACCTACGACCGTGCTCTGCATTATCTTAGGAAGGCTACGGGTTTCAACCGATTGTTGACACTACAGCGTATGTAGTGCCACTTTTGCTTGGATCTGCTAGTTTTTGGTTCGCCACAACTACTTGATTTACCCGGTACCTGCCACATTTGTCGGGCGTTTCCTTATCCATCACCTGGGGAGATGCCCTTGAATATTTTCATAAGTAAAGATGTATTTAAAAAATACCTTTCCCTTCCTTACCTATTGTTATATTTAAACTTCAATAGGGATAAATTCATCGGTATTTGGGAGATAGGTCAGAGCTTCATCCTACAGTCCAATTAATCAAACAATGATGTTTTTTATGATAATGACTTTCCAATTTCGGGATGTCTATGCTAAAATCATTTTAAATTAAAATTAATGAATGATTGGTTCATTAAATCCAAAGTAGTTCCCAGGCTTATGGATTTTAAGTAAAAAAGCAAAATCCATTGTCAATTTGGAGTGAACTATACTACTGCAACATAATTGTAAGATAAGTCAATCCTAACCTCTAACTGAATGTGTCTATTGTTTTAGCTATTTTCTAAATTAAATCTCTTGAGAAATTATGAATAATTTATTGTAGTTGTGAAAATTTCTCTACAGACAACAGTACATACACAAATTTTAAGATAATCTATAAAACTTTCTAGAATTTGTTTTTTTTATAACTTTCTATTAAAGTACATTTATTGCTGCAACATGTTGACACATAGTTGATGGCCAGGATAACTTTAAGATTAAAGTAACTTAATTTTAAATTTTCACAAAAAACTCTGAGAAAATACTTGTTCCAAATACTTGTTTTCGTATTTTATTTTAATTCAGATTTGACATTTAACATGTTGTAACACAGAAGAACTCATGAAAATATATTGTATTTTGTAACAACATGATGTCACCAGGATTAGGTGAAAAAAGTTGACTTCAATTTATTTTAAGACAGTTAGGACAATTACTGAGTGTATTTTACAAATATATGACTTAATTCGGTATCAAAGTATATGGAAATCACCTCCAAATTATGTAATATGTGATTATGACTTTGGAACAAAAATTTGGTAGCCAACATGTTTATCAATAAATAAAATTTTATTCCCAAGCAAATATAATAAACTATATCTGTTTGTTTATGTCTTATGTCGTTCTAAAATGCATGTCATAAATTGATTAATTTATTGCAGTATTCAATTTAATCTTCTCATAAAATTGTTTTTCAAACATAAACATTTTAAAATCAGGACACAAAACCTTAGCTAAATAAAGTTATATGATTTTGTAAATGTTATTATGGATTTTGAAATATTATGTACACATAATTTTGATCTTTTCTATAAATTTGGGATTAGAACAATTTATTGGAACATATTATGCAAAATGTAAAGGTATATTGAGAATGTCTTTTTAAAAGGCTTTCAATTGAAAACCAATTTATCCTTTTATATGCGAAGCTCGCACTTGGAAATAGTGTATCTGCCAACCCTTAATTGTGTTGAGCAGACTTTTCAAACTTTACTTTAAAAAGCTTAAATATCACGTACCAATCACAGCTCAACCATGAAAAATGGTAAAAAGTAAATTATAAATTTAGCATTTCATAGCAATATCAAACCATCGTGTGTCGAAAAACCTAAAAATTATAACCAATGGTATGTGCTCAGGTGGAAATGGAAATACATTTCCGCCTACAAACTTGTTTACGAAGCAATGTAAGTAAACAAACATAATATTATTTACACGGACCATCAAATTTTTCCCTAATCTTCTGGTATATGTTCACGTACCTTTTGTTTTTTTAGAAATCTTCACAATAAAATCAGTAGGTCCTTTTTTTATAAAATTTTCCATTTCGTTTTCTTTTGTTCCTTTAACAATAAAAATTTAGATTCTTTACAATAGTATAATGCAGACAATGTATATCTAAAACACACACCGACAGAACGACTGCTGAAAGTATAAATTGAGTTTATAACTTGACACCAAATGTGTTTTTCTACTTGTTTAGAGATACTGCCGGTGAAAAGCGTTTAATTATTTTTAGTGTCGCAATATCAAAAGAACAATGCAAAAAGTTGGATAAACAGGAAAATGATTTCCTTTCTTAAATATTTATATACCTGTAGCAGTTTATTGAATAAATATTGATTTTACAGGTTGGTCTTCTAAACCGATTATTTATCCAATTTGTAAATATTAAATTGATAGCTTCATCAAAACATGCATGGGTATTGTTAACACGTATGCTATTTAGCGAAGGTAAGCAAGGTGAATTTATGAATTCGATTGATAAAACTCTATTATTTCTAAAATGAATAACAGTAATCTGAAGTGGTCAACATTTATACCGAACTAAGCAGCTCAGGCCTTTTAACTGTGGTATTCTTCAACGATCAATTTTGAGCCAATCAATATTTCTGAACTTTTTTATAAATTGACTTTTTCTGACAAGCCACAGCTGTGAGTGACAACTTCACCCTATGCAATGAATAAAAGCTTTTCTAAAATTATAGGATTATTGGAAGCGGACCTTTAGACTTTAGTGGTAAAAAATCCTAAAAGTCTCAGGGCTTTTTTGTATAATATTGTAAGAAAGTATAAATATTTAGACAGTTGGCTGGCAACTTAATTTGAATTGCAAGCATCGACAGGATCCAATTACAGCCAAAACACGAACTTTAAAACTTACTTTTCCATTTTCTTAACTTACTTACCATTTTCCATTTTCCATCTTCCATGCATGGTGGGATTAGGGATTCACCATTGCAAATGGTTCAAACCATCATACACCTTATAACGATTTAATGCAATCGTATATTTTGATTAGGATATCAAAGGAATCTTCGCCGACGCAATTTGGACAATGCGCAATATGCTTGTGAATTTGTCTTGTTCACAGTGAGATCTTGCATCGATTATTTCTGGTTTAATTTGAAAACTTCGACTACTAAGTTCAGTCTTTAAGTTGAGTGTTCACAATGAGTTTTGTAAGTTGTCCTTTGTCTTCCGTTTGTAATGGCTGCTGTTGCGAACTTTTTTCCATTTCGAGGCGAAGTACGATCTAGATACGTGTTCAAGCTTCATTGTTAAATTTTTCATTGAACAAGCCATTTGCAACCGGTAAATGCTCAGATTCGGCCATTAACTTAACTTAGCTAGTGGTGTTTCGCCGTAATTGTCACTCATAGTCATAATGTTCGAGACTAGATAAAAGTTCACTGGGGAGAATTTCCGCTTGAGTCATTTGGATTTTCTAATTTGACTTTGCCTTCTGAGCAGCTAATGGTAACTTGGCAGTATTATTTGTTGATTCAAAGAACTGGAAAAGAAAAACTTACTCATCGCAACTGTTTATTCATTTAAGTTTCGTCAAAAGAGAATCTGTTCTGATGAACAATTTCGCTTGGTTCCAGGTTTGCAGGACGTCTATAATTGTCGACAATTGGTGCACCAATTTGTTAACGATTTAAATGGATTGAAAACGAAAATAATTCTATTATAACTATAACTATAACTATAACTATAACTATAACTATAACTATAACTATAACTATAACTATAACTATAACTATAACTATAACTATAACTATAACTATAACTATAACTATAACTATAACTATAACTATAACTATAACTATAACTATAACTGTAACTATAACTATAACTATAACTATAACTATAACTATAACTATAACTATAACTATAACTATAACTATAACTATAACTATAACTATAACTATAACTATAACTATAACTATAACTATAACTATAACTATAACTATAACTATAACTATAACTATAACTATAACTATAACTATAACTATAACTATAACTATAACTATAACTATAACTATAACTATAACTATAACTATAACTATAACTATAACTATAACTATAACTATAACTATAACTATAACTATAACTATAACTATAACTATAACTATAACTATAACTATAACTATAACTATAACTATAACTATAACTATAACTATAACTATAACTATAACTATAACTATAACTATAACTATAACTATAACTATAACTATAACTATAACTATAACTATAACTATAACTATAACTATAACTATAACTATAACTATAACTATAACTATAACTATAACTATAACTATAACTATAACTATAACTATAACTATAACTATAACTATAACTATAACTATAACTATAACTATAACTATAACTATAACTATAACTATAACTATAACTATAACTATAACTATAACTATAACTATAACTATAACTATAACTATAACTATAACTATAACTATAACTATAACTATAACTATAACTATAACTATAACTATAACTATAACTATAACTATAACTATAACTATAACTATAACTATAACTATAACTATAACTATAACTATAACTATAACTATAACTATAACTATAACTATAACTATAACTATAACTATAACTATAACTATAACTATAACTATAACTATAACTATAACTATAACTATAACTATAACTATAACTATAACTATAACTATAACTATAACTATAACTATAACTATAACTATAACTATAACTATAACTATAACTATAACTATAACTATAACTATAACTATAACTATAACTATAACTATAACTATAACTATAACTATAACTATAACTATAACTATAACTATAACTATAACTATAACTATAACTATAACTATAACTATAACTATAACTATAACTATAACTATAACTATAACTATAAATTATATAAATTATACTATGAGTTTTTGGTTATCTAAGTAGAATCGCCAAATGAGAATGGATTGGGGTTAATGTTTCAGCTAGTTTCTGTATAAACCTACGATAATAATTTATCATACCGATGAACTGCTGTATTCTTTTAATCGTTGTTGGAGCTGGGAGTTTCGTGGCAATAATTCGCTCCTCTGAGGGTAGAATCAGGCGAAATTTTGAGGCTCAGAAAATCAAGAGTGGAGACGTTAAATACGCATTTGGAACTCATTATACGGAAGCCGATCTCGGCAAGACGCTTAAACAATTGTTTTTGTTGGATTTTGTGCTAATTTTTACTGTTCGATGCCAAAATGTCATCAACGTAAATAAAAGCAAAGTTAAAGTCGTGGACCACTTCGTTTATGAATCGCCGAAAAGTTTGTGCAGCGTTGTGTAAACCAAACGGCATTCGCGTAAACTCATACAGTCCAAATGGTGTTATAATTGCCGTCTTATGCACGCCTTCAAGTGTCACGGAAATAAGGTGGTACGCTAACCATATCGATTTTGGAGAAAACTATACAGCCATACAAGTACATGGAGAAACTCTGTATGTGGGGAATAGTATAACGATCCGGTATAGTAATCGCCACATGGTCTCCAATCAAGGTCTTACTTCCTAACCATGTGTAAAGGGCTTAAAACCAGGAATGCAAAACCAGGAACGTCTGCAAATTCCTATAATGCCACCATATGCTGGAATTCTATGAACGCAGCTTTGTGTCGGACCGAATCTAGTCTACGTGGTCTTGCCACTAGTATGTGCCCAGATGGTGAACCACGTTATGTTTTACTGGAAAATTACAGTTCGGCTCAGCAGTGAGCGAAGGAAACTTTTTCAGAAGTGTTCTGTAACTATTAGTTATGGAGTAGTGAATTGGTGTAGGTGTGTTGACATTTATTACCATGGCATTGATTGATAATTGAGCCACTGGATCAACCAGCTTTTTATTTTTTAGATCGACTAAGAGGCTAAATTTGCTCAGAAAATCAGCGCCAATTATCGGACGTTTCACATTAGCAATAATAAAAGCGTGGGTGAAATTTCGCTTTAGTCCTAGATTTATACCTGTAGGAGTTTTGTGCCATACGTGTTTATTGTAGATCCATTGTCTTCCGATAATACTAGATCGGATTTGACCAAATTTGAATTTTCACACCAATACAACTAGTGTATAACTAGTGTTACCTTACATTTTATGAACTTCGACAATGCGCTACCTTTTCTTCCTTTCCGGGTTGCTTTGAAGACTTCTTGAGACCTAGGCTTGTCTGAAATTTGATTCATTGCTGGTTTGGAAAGTGTATTAGTAGTCTCATATAAAGATCGTAAATGCTGTTGATGCATTCATAAACAAAATTTTAATTATTAGCTTTCACCTGCAGATTCGAAACGATTTTGCTCTTTTTAAAGTTCATTCTGTCAATCCATCCTGCTTGTCATAATATTTTTCACTACATTTAAATGCACACATCAATTTACCAGTTATCAGTTTCTCGAGTTAGTTACCCAAAACAGGTAGTAGCATGGTTGACCTATGAGATTTAAGGCCATTTGGATCTCGTCCACCTCTGTTCCTAATGCCTTTTTTCAGACCGTTGTTCAAGACAGATGTTCAAGATAGTTGTTCAATACATTCGTTCAGGAAGCACATGATACCGGGTCCTATTATACGCAATACAGCTTCGCCATATTGATTTAATAATGGATAAAATATCGACCCCAAATTTGGGCTTAGTATATCTATATTAATGAAAAGTTGTTGCCGGTATCCTAAATTTTTTTGGTTTAACAATTCTTGACGTTCGAAAGATAGCTCATCGTGATTGTTTATTTTAAAGCGCATCACTAATTAACCTTTAAACTTTCATCGTGAGTAGAATACATGGTTTAAAGGTAGAAATTGCTCCTTAATCCATTGGCGGGGTTATTATCCAACTATAAAAACTCCTTATTCTGTATGGTTTTTTGTTAATGATATTATTTATGATATGATAAGAGATAAACACGTTTTAAACCAGGCCACAAAAATACTTGATTGGTTATCAAATACTTGATAAAACGGTTAATTTAATTGAATTGTAATATTCAATCAATTTTTTTTAAATTTAATTCGTATTAATTTTAATATTTTGTGTTAAATAAAGTGTATATAAATTAAATTTTCGGCGGTTAATTTTTATGAAATAATTTTCTAAGGAAAACTACTTGTTTGCAAGAGAGAAACCGTTAAATTATGCTATTGTATTATAGTAACGGTCAGAATAACGAACAATATTTTGCTTTTGGCAATGGAGGCTGTTTTACTCTAAGATCACCAAAAAGTGAATTATCAGAAGTTTAGTTTAGTTTTTTGGACTTTGAAAATTCTTAATTTCATCGCTATTAATTTCCTTTTTTGAGCAAAACTATCCAAATGGACTTCGACCTTAAAATGTAAAGGGTGGCTCTTAAATTATACTATTTGTTATGATACATATTGTAACCACTTGACTTTAGTAAACTGTCATCGCTTTATGAAAATATTTAACGCTGGGCTGTCTAAGTTAATCATCAATTCTTTCCATTAATAATAATAAATGTTAAAATATTAATTAAATTTCAAATATTATAATTAATAATTGATTTATATTTTTTTATGATTTAGAAAGTACATTACTCATATATTATAATATACCAATATAAATTTTCCAGGGGAAAATCTTATTTTATCAGAAAATTCATTTATCAAAATTTAAACGTCGACATGCCTACACCAACGAACATATATACAAAAAAAAAATTAAAAACCTGGAATATGGAAATGGAAATGTATATTTCCACTTTGAGCTGTGTAATGCTGTTGAAACATAATAATAAGGAATGACGGCGTGGAAATGAGAAACTGCTCGTTTTCGTTTGCAAAGGAACAGAATTGATTTATTTTTGTTGCTGAGTATATTTATGTTGCCATAATTGTTAAACACTATATTGTTTTTTTACATAATAAATTAATAGTTATTTTGGTCAGCGTACTGAGGACGATAGACCTCCCACAACTTTGATGAAATTTAAGGCATGTCCAACGGTGACTAATCCAATTGTAATGAAACCAATATTATTTTAATCATATTTTCAAATTAACTCCGTCAGTCCGTTTTTATTTGTAAACCTTTTATATTTCAATTTTTGTCGTTATCGTATTTTCCTTTACAGTTTTTCCCTAGAAAACGATGCTAATGGATGTTTGTATTAATTCCATTTTGACACTTTGAATAACACTTTGAATCACAAGATTCACAAAAAAAAAGTTAACCTCTTTTCTGCGAAAATTATTATTATTTTTTTTTTAATTTTGTCCCTTTTTTAATGTTTAAGGAGAACAAACATTTCAGTGTATCGCTTCAATATGTTTCTCAGTTGTTGGAATCATGAAACAGTTTTTTGGATGGGTTGCTTGATGTATGCTAATAATCGTAATCGACTAGATAATGGATTATTCCATTGGAAACACAAAATTTATCAGTACAGATCAAATGCCTTATTTCAAATCGGTTTCAAATTGTAATTTATATGTTGGTTTCAATGAGTAAGGGGAGAACGCGTGTGCAATAATAAATTGTATTGCATTATGCTAAAATATGGTATAGAAGGGTGAATTGAACTCAGTTAATGGAATTGCAATCTGGAATATCTAATGTACAATTAAATAATTCAGTTTTAGAAACTTTATATATACAAAAAATATAATAATTGGTTTTAATAGGCCATTGCTGGCACAAGCTGTATCATAATCGCAGCGTCATTAGGTTTGTTTTGCCATCGTTTGCAAAAATGTTGAACTAGTTGTTGCATCATTTGCCACCTTGTAAGATAAGATATCTTTAGATCAGCATTATCGCTTTCAAATATTTTCGTAGCTGCATGACCGATGAGTGATAATAAAATCTAAGCCACCCTTCAGAAATGAGCAAACTAGCTCGACTGGAGTATTATATCAATTGGTGTTGTTCCATTTGGCTGTTTCTGGAAATTCCAATTTAAAATTTGTCTTATTTGGCCATCAAATTGCTGGTTTCTTTAACCAATGTGGACCTTTCCACCATAAATTTTAGCTAACTATTATCTCAGGAAGTCAGCCGGACTGTCGGTGGATGATACTTGATTCCATATTGTCCGCGGTTGGTATGTTGCAAAATAAATTAAACCCGTTTGGCTACTTAATATGTCTGCTATCTTCTTAGCGTCATGTTGAATTAAATACAATTAAAGTTGAGTTGGTCTATAGCCCAAGCTGACGTCAACAGCTTAGTTAGCAATACTGCAGCACAAATTTCCAACCGTAGATTGCTAATTGTCTTAATTAGTGCCACATTCATCTTTGCTAAAACTATATTTGTTTTGTAAATATCACTCCTCACTTGACTATAAATTATAGCTGCATAAGCCAATTGGAAGGCATTTATACATCCGTGCAGTTTCAATTTCAGACTCTTGATATACAACCGTCTGTCAATATTATTACCTTCCAATCTGGTCAATGTATTCCGTATTACTATGTAGTTCTCGTATATGGAGTTTGACAGCTGTTCATCTTAGTCAACTCGTATGAACCAAAGGGATTGGAATAAAATCTTTATTTTGAGCCAATCAATTGGCTAAATTTACTTTCAATTGAAAAGTGTCGTTTATATGCGAGTATCTCCCACCAAGGACTGAAACGGATTGAAAATCATCTTCAAGTTTTTTTGTTTTTCTCAGGAATTGATAGCTTTTTGATGACCATTTGTGTAAGTTGAACTCTCTTTTACCTAATAATAATTTTTGGCATTCCGTATCCTTTTGGTTAACCCAATTTTGCCAAAACATTTTTTCGATATCGAACGTGAACTTTAAAGGTTCAAAACCTAAGCAACAAATCCACCAAAAAAATTGTACGACTGGTCCTACCGTCAATTTATCGATTTACTATTGATCGAGAAACTCTGTATAGCTCCGTCATATTTACCATCTTTGGCATTTCGTATTCCGGAAATGATCAATACAGTACTTTGTCTTTGTAGATGACCTCTTTAATTTCCTCGAATTTCCCAACAATTTCTAAAGGTCAGGTCAACATCTTCAGCATTAATTGGCGTTCCTACAATCACCCACCTTAAGTAAGTATAATTCTTTATTTTTCTAATTACGGAGTGTTTTGTCCAAATTAAGATTTATACTATCATTTGTTGACATCATTGACACCAAATTGCAATCCAATGTAGCACTTTCACACTTTCTGAAAACAACCCTGTAATACTATAGTCCATTAGCCCTACCTATATTGACCTAGATTTTAGACATACAGAATAATCAACTATGCATTTCATTTTTCAGCAGATTCGCCTTAACCTCTAAGGCCACAAATCACTTCGTCAGAAATATCAACTAATTAGACGTGGTAGTTAAAATCAGATACCTCACTATCAACCCAACACAACCATTGCATCAATTGCTTGAAAATTATGAAGTGGCTGCAGAGCTTTTATATAATTTTGGTGTTGATGAACTTTTTAAAAATATAATCACCTTGATGTAGGAATAATACCGTTCAGTGACATTTCAATCTATAAGACAGAAAATTACTAATGAAAATTACAAAAAAAATCCAATAAAATTATCAATCGAATCATAAAAAAGCTCTTCGATTGATTTAATACCTACTCGAATACGTTTACGAAATTCCAACGTAAATTCTAACAATTTAACACAGAATACAGCAAAGATACAAAGAACATCCTCAGTAAATTAATTTTCATAGTACCAACTTTTCTGTTTTGTACGTGATTTAATTTTAAAGCTTTACTTTAAAGCTTTTTTAAGGTCAATGAATTCATCGTTCGTGTTGTGCAAATAAAAACGAAACAATTCGATTAAAATTTTAATTATCTTGCATTCGAACATTTCGTTTTAAGACAGGTTGATTAAGGTTAAGTTATATTCAACATTGGAATACTATTTTCATGGTATAATCAAGTGAATTTTAAACCGGTTATCGACTCATAGTCCATAAAAGTTACGATAACAATAATTTTTTGTAAAAGGTGCTATGGCAACACTTTTACTATGGCAACGTTTGCAATTTTGATAGCTCCTTAATACGAAACAATGATGATTTTGCTTGAAGAGCGACACCGGTCTGGTATAATGACGCCCGAATATTATATTTTTTTTCAATAGAGGAGGAAAATGCCTTATGCACTTAGTGTGGGACTTGCACCCACTAAAATCCCCTCTTTGTCAGACAGGGATCCATTCTGGTAGCTGGTTTGGGTATTACTTCAGGATAGTGTCTCGTATATGGCCGTATTACTGCTTCTTCAGAATTGATCCTTTATATTCCATGATGGTTGTCTATTGCTGGTTTCTTTAGTCTAAGAATCTTTTCTATCCAGTTTGGGTTTGATACAAGCATGATGTCCACGATACTATCGAGTGTCAAGTCTTCGACCTTCCATTTCTTCCTGTTCTTGTCTCCACCTTGCACATTTAAAAAACGTGTGTTCTGCGTCGTCGTTTGCTTCATCTCCATAAATACATGAAGGATTTTCTAGCTTCTCAATCGAGTGCAAATATTTACAAAAAAATCCCATGATCCGTAAGGAATCGGATAGAATTTGTTACCAACATTAGTAACTTCCTTCTCTCAACCGCTGGGCCACCGATATTCGTCATCAGCCTACTCAGTGCAATAGTCACTTTTGTTGCGTTTTCCGAAGAACACTTGATTTGTTTTCCAAAATTTAACTTTATGTCCAGATGCACGCCAAGATATTTGATGGCCGCGTTTGACTGTATTAGCTGGTTCCCCACGTCGAAAAGCCAGTCGGTTGCAATGTGTCGTCTAGTTGGCAAAGCGAATCTTGTTTTTTGTGGCTAGGCTCAAACCATGATCACTAAGCCATGTGGAAGTTCATCGCATATTCTGGTTTAGCTTGCGTAGGTGCCCTCTGGCATTTTCATACGCAAAATACAATCGTATGATGCGTTTCATAGCAGGACGGGCGCTTAGGCAACACCTCCTTTGATCTCTTTGCCACATTAGCCCTCCGTGGCCTCAAATATTACCCTCCGATTGCAAAAGTACCTATGCATTATCCACAAAAGGTAGTCTGGTATGTGGAAATCGTTTGCAACGCATTCTTCACATCTAGTGTTACAAGTACCACTAGCTTTCGTGATGACGACTTCTTCAATATAGCGCCAATAGTAGATCGCCTTTTCCTGAAGCCGTATTGATTATTGGATAAGTCTCCTCTAGCCTCAATTGCTGCTTTGAGCCGTGGTTTTTGTAATCGTTTTAATAATTTGCCTGCTGTATCAAACAAACACAAGGGTCTATATGCCGATGGAGAGTTTTGGTCGCCCTTCTTTTTTTTACGAATAATAGTCGCTGAGTTTTCCATGCCTTTGAGAATACACCCTCCAAAAGGCAATGGTTGTACATGTTTTGAAGTACTTCAGGTTGGGATAAAGGTTTATTGGAGCCAAGTGGCCGGCCGTCACTTGACTGGTCCGGGAAAAGGGGGTTTCCGATTAGCCAAGTTTGATTTGGCTCCATTAAGGTCCTAGAACCCGGTGTTTTCAGTTTGCGCATTACTCTTGTATAGCCTAAACCCCAGAGCTAGCTATCAACGTCACGTTTCAAGTTCTCCCATTTGATACGCTTGCTTCTGTTTATTTCTAGTTTCAGTGCCTTTCTTGCCACTCAGTACACTTCAGTCTGGTGTCGGTGGAACTCATTCCCCATTCCAACGCCTTTGCATGAAAACCTCCGGCTTTAACAAGGGCACAGTCGAAATCTCGCACTTTATCTTCTATAAGGTGTCAATTTTTGCTCGGAAAGCGTCTGTCGGTTCATTAGGGGTAAAATGGATGCAGGCCTGATGGCAGCTGTTCCTAGATTATTGGAAAACGCATCTGCGGTTCTACTTCTATGAAGGTTTGCCTGAAGAACCTTCATCTTATATTTTTATATCTGGCTAGCTCAAGGGCTTGTCTATATATCTAGCAAGCACCTGACCCTGGTGCGTGCTTGGCTTGTTCTGGCCCAATTTTATTTTCAGCACACAGGAAGCACTTGGGCTCCACTTTACACTCCTTTTTGAAATGGCATCACTCTCCACAGTGGAGACAAAATTCACTTCGTTTGGGGGCTTTGCAGTTCACGTTGTGGTAGCCACAACCAAAGCAGGCATAACATCTGACAACTACGGTCATACGCTGGATTCTGCAACATAGCCAGTCTATTTTTATGCGACCTATCCTAAGCAGCTCAGAAGCTTCACGAGGGCCTATCTCAACAAAGGCCATTTGCTGTTCTCTGAATTAGGATTCCTGAGTGACACCTTCAATTCGTTTTTAAATTCTTTAAATCCTTTGCGGTCTCGTCTTATGGCATCTTTTACTTCCTCTTCAGAGGAGAACCAATATAAATCCTTGATTTGCAGTGTGGTTTTAAGTTGCAAGTTCCGAACCGTGCCCGTCTTCCGAAGGGCACATCGCAATCCTCGCAGAAGCTCGCTTTGTTGGTCATATTTTCTCCGAGTTCCGAAAGAACATCACCTATTCTAGTGTGGCGTAAGGACTTAATCTCCATATAGCTTCCGGAGTAACCTTTTCTCTTATAGTTCCTAGAACTTGTGCATTAGACTGGGCTTCTCCAGCTTTAATTTTTTGGTGGTTGCTTCCTTGACTGAACTTACAGTTCATGCTTGCGAATCTTTGCCTTTCAAGGGCATGGTGATTATCGTTTGCATTTTTTCTTCTGTTTTTTTCGATTGTTCTGGTGGAAAACTATCCCATCAATGATATATTCAAGAACCAGGAGACCGTTCTTGATATTTCGACTAATATTTGTTTGTCATTTACTCCGTCGATAACAACGAGGATTCTTTCCTCTTTGGAGGTGAGCTTCGTTCTCTTGGTTGTTTTTGACTGCGCTGTTAAGGTATTCTCCCTTATCTTTTTATGAAGGTTCATTGGACTTGTGATTATGGCTATGTGTTCTATGCTAAATTTCCTCCTGACATCAGTGCTCAAGGCCAAATTTCTATCTTCACTTGTTGACATATCTGCTACGAAGGCCGAGCAGCCCACCTTACTCACCTCGATCTACCGCCGGTACTAGCGACCTGACCCCCTGCACCGTAAAAACCACTCCTAACTGACAATCAATAGTTGGTTTAAATTTCTGTGTACCCTTCCCATAGCTAGTTTTTGGTCCACCCCGAGTTCTGATTTCCCCGGTATCTGCCATTTCTGGTGGGTTTTCTTTCCTAGGGAGGTGCCCGATGGGAGAACTAGCAAACCCTTCATGGAAATATTATAATATTATATTACTTTCTCTGAACTTTGCGTAACTATGGCATATTTTACAAGGGAGAGCATTGCGTTTTTATCTACATTATGAAAAAAAAACAAATTTTTGTAAATCTATTCTGGGAAACACATTAAAATGTTATAGTATAGAAATTTACTGAAAACCCTTATTTCGGAGGAGGAGAACAGTGGAATACAATTTTTTGTTTATATACATAGAAAATATAAAAGAAGATGACAATCAATTTGTGGTGTAATATAACCGGGTAAATGGTGATTACAATGAAAAAGTGCCTTGGGAATCGTGCAAAAATCAAAAATAGGAAAACAATTTCATTTTATATAAGCATAGGAAGCACGCATATCGTAAGACGAGAAAAACAATTTGAATCAGTGCGATGACCTAATCTTTCGCCTCTATAATAACATAAAAAATTCTTCAAACCATTGTTATTGCTGTTGTCACTTTTGTTTTCGGTTTTTGAAATTAAATCTTATCACAAATAAGAACATCAGAAATGGGTAATAAAATTATGGTTTTTATGACTTTCAAGGAGTGATAAGGGATAAATAATAGTATACGATGGAAGCAAAATATAATGTTGATTCGGGATTTAAATCTCATTTTTTATTTTGTATAAAGTAATCGTAAATTCCACAGAGCCAACCCAATTTATTTATCAATTCAAAACGACACATAATGAAGGGACACATAAGTGAAAGATTTGAATAAGTAAAACAAATTTGAAATGCTATAGGGAAGTAGTAAACGAGGTGCCACGTGTACAGGTCAGTTCTTCTATTCCTAAAATGCATTTTTCATTTTATTTGATTTCATTTACATTCATGAGAACCGATGTCCAATAAAAAAAACATTTTTTGGTAATAAACATTCTTCGGTACAAATTCATAACCACCCCAATATTATACACCCGACTACTACATTATTTGTGATATTTATGCTTTTTTACGATCATAAATATATTTCGAAAATAAATATAAAAATATCCTTCTCGTTTATTATTAGCAAGTATTCTTACACCCTACCATCATAAAATAGTACCCAACAACAACAAAAAATCATATTCCTCGAACATGCGATACCAAAAGAAGATAAAACAATCATCATACACTCATGCTACGAGTATGTTGATACGGATATGTTGTGTATGTTTATAGCGATGTATACAGATACATAACGAATGTTTATTTACGAGTATACTGAGACCTAACGTATTTTCCAAAAACAAATTTTGTTGGTAGAAAAAGATTTTCCATCATATATACGTGGCCACCCGCACCCTCTACATTCCACTTTTATTCATTGAAAAAACTTTCATGATACGAAAATCGATGCTAAGCACCAGAAACAATAACAAAAATTTATTTATTTGATTTTTCAATTTTCACTTTTCCTAACGTACAAAATATGTTCAGTAGTGCTTTATCTTTTTTTGTATTGAATCTTATGTGCATTTTATGGTACTAGTATAATTGATCTAAATCCTAATTATTTGATTGCTTGATTGATTTAGATTACACTCGGTTACAAACACAGTAATACATATACGGAACTATGATCAGTGTCTCCATTCGGCAACAATTCATCTATAATCTGTAATGTTTCTCTGAAAAAAATCTATTAATTGTTTTAAAGCCGTAGGCTTATTAATTATTATTAATAATCTAATAATATAATAATATAATAATATAATAATATAATAATATAATAATATAATAATATAATAATATAATAATATAATAATATAATAATATAATAATATAATAATATAATAATATAATAATATAATAATATAATAATATAATAATATAATAATATAATAATATAATAATATAATAATATAATAATATAATAATATAATAATATAATAATATAATAATATAATAATATAATAATATAATAATATAATAATATAATAATATAATAATATAATAATATAATAATATAATAATATAATAATATAATAATATAATAATATAATAATATAATAATATAATAATATAATAATATAATAATATAATAATATAATAATATAATAATATAATAATATAATAATATAATAATATAATAATATAATAATATAATAATATAATAATATAATAATATAATAATATAATAATATAATAATATAATAATATAATAATATAATAATATAATAATATAATAATATAATAATATAATAATATAATAATATAATAATATAATAATATAATAATATAATAATATAATAATATAATAATATAATAATATAATAATATAATAATATAATAATATAATAATATAATAATATAATAATATAATAATATAATAATATAATAATATAATAATATAATAATATAATAATATAATAATATAATAATATAATAATATAATAATATAATAATATAATAATATAATAATATAATAATATAATAATATAATAATATAATAATATAATAATATAATAATATAATAATATAATAATATAATAATATAATAATATAATAATATAATAATATAATAATATAATAATATAATAATATAATAATATAATAATATAATAATATAATAATATAATAATATAATAATATAATAATATAATAATATAATAATATAATAATATAATAATATAATAATATAATAATATAATAATATAATAATATAATAATATAATAATATAATAATATAATAATATAATAATATAATAATATAATAATATAATAATATAATAATATAATAATATAATAATATAATAATATAATAATATAATAATATAATAATATAATAATATAATAATATAATAATATAATAATATAATAATATAATAATATAATAATATAATAATATAATAATATAATAATATAATAATATAATAATATAATAATATAATAATATAATAATATAATAATATAATAATATAATAATATAATAATATAATAATATAATAATATAATAATATAATAATATAATAATATAATAATATAATAATATAATAATATAATAATATAATAATATAATAATATAATAATATAATAATATAATAATATAATAATATAATAATATAATAATATAATAATATAATAATATAATAATATAATAATATAATAATATAATAATATAATAATATAATAATATAATAATATAATAATATAATAATATAATAATATAATAATATAATAATATAATAATATAATAATATAATAATATAATAATATAATAATATAATAATATAATAATATAATAATATAATAATATAATAATATAATAATATAATAATATAATAATATAATAATATAATAATATAATAATATAATAATATAATAATATAATAATATAATAATATAATAATATAATAATATAATAATATAATAATATAATAATATAATAATATAATAATATAATAATATAATAATATAATAATATAATAATATAATAATATAATAATATAATAATATAATAATATAATAATATAATAATATAATAATATAATAATATAATAATATAATAATATAATAATATAATAATATAATAATATAATAATATAATAATATAATAATATAATAATATAATAATATAATAATATAATAATATAATAATATAATAATATAATAATATAATAATATAATAATATAATAATATAATAATATAATAATATAATAATATAATAATATAATAATATAATAATATAATAATATAATAATATAATAATATAATAATATAATAATATAATAATATAATAATATAATAATATAATAATATAATAATATAATAATATAATAATATAATAATATAATAATATAATAATATAATAATATAATAATATAATAATATAATAATATAATAATATAATAATATAATAATATAATAATATAATAATATAATAATATAATAATATAATAATATAATAATATAATAATATAATAATATAATAATATAATAATATAATAATATAATAATATAATAATATAATAATATAATAATATAATAATATAATAATATAATAATATAATAATATAATAATATAATAATATAATAATATAATAATATAATAATATAATAATATAATAATATAATAATATAATAATATAATAATATAATAATATAATAATATAATAATATAATAATATAATAATATAATAATATAATAATATAATAATATAATAATATAATAATATAATAATATAATAATATAATAATATAATAATATAATAATATAATAATATAATAATATAATAATATAATAATATAATAATATAATAATATAATAATATAATAATATAATAATATAATAATATAATAATATAATAATATAATAATATAATAATATAATAATATAATAATATAATAATATAATAATATAATAATATAATAATATAATAATATAATAATATAATAATATAATAATATAATAATATAATAATATAATAATATAATAATATAATAATATAATAATATAATAATATAATAATATAATAATATAATAATATAATAATATAATAATATAATAATATAATAATATAATAATATAATAATATAATAATATAATAATATAATAATATAATAATATAATAATATAATAATATAATAATATAATAATATAATAATATAATAATATAATAATATAATAATATAATAATATAATAATATAATAATATAATAATATAATAATATAATAATATAATAATATAATAATATAATAATATAATAATATAATAATATAATAATATAATAATATAATAATATAATAATATAATAATATAATAATATAATAATATAATAATATAATAATATAATAATATAATAATATAATAATATAATAATATAATAATATAATAATATAATAATATAATAATATAATAATATAATAATATAATAATATAATAATATAATAATATAATAATATAATAATATAATAATATAATAATATAATAATATAATAATATAATAATATAATAATATAATAATATAATAATATAATAATATAATAATATAATAATATAATAATATAATAATATAATAATATAATAATATAATAATATAATAATATAATAATATAATAATATAATAATATAATAATATAATAATATAATAATATAATAATATAATAATATAATAATATAATAATATAATAATATAATAATATAATAATATAATAATATAATAATATAATAATATAATAATATAATAATATAATAATATAATAATATAATAATATAATAATATAATAATATAATAATATAATAATATAATAATATAATAATATAATAATATAATAATATAATAATATAATAATATAATAATATAATAATATAATAATATAATAATATAATAATATAATAATATAATAATATAATAATATAATAATATAATAATATAATAATATAATAATATAATAATATAATAATATAATAATATAATAATATAATAATATAATAATATAATAATATAATAATATAATAATATAATAATATAATAATATAATAATATAATAATATAATAATATAATAATATAATAATATAATAATATAATAATATAATAATATAATAATATAATAATATAATAATATAATAATATAATAATATAATAATATAATAATATAATAATATAATAATATAATAATATAATAATATAATAATATAATAATATAATAATATAATAATATAATAATATAATAATATAATAATATAATAATATAATAATATAATAATATAATAATATAATAATATAATAATATAATAATATAATAATATAATAATATAATAATATAATAATATAATAATATAATAATATAATAATATAATAATATAATAATATAATAATATAATAATATAATAATATAATAATATAATAATATAATAATATAATAATATAATAATATAATAATATAATAATATAATAATATAATAATATAATAATATAATAATATAATAATATAATAATATAATAATATAATAATATAATAATATAATAATATAATAATATAATAATATAATAATATAATAATATAATAATATAATAATATAATAATATAATAATATAATAATATAATAATATAATAATATAATAATATAATAATATAATAATATAATAATATAATAATATAATAATATAATAATATAATAATATAATAATATAATAATATAATAATATAATAATATAATAATATAATAATATAATAATATAATAATATAATAATATAATAATATAATAATATAATAATATAATAATATAATAATATAATAATATAATAATATAATAATATAATAATATAATAATATAATAATATAATAATATAATAATATAATAATATAATAATATAATAATATAATAATATAATAATATAATAATATAATAATATAATAATATAATAATATAATAATATAATAATATAATAATATAATAATATAATAATATAATAATATAATAATATAATAATATAATAATATAATAATATAATAATATAATAATATAATAATATAATAATATAATAATATAATAATATAATAATATAATAATATAATAATATAATAATATAATAATATAATAATATAATAATATAATAATATAATAATATAATAATATAATAATATAATAATATAATAATATAATAATATAATAATATAATAATATAATAATATAATAATATAATAATATAATAATATAATAATATAATAATATAATAATATAATAATATAATAATATAATAATATAATAATATAATAATATAATAATATAATAATATAATAATATAATAATATAATAATATAATAATATAATAATATAATAATATAATAATATAATAATATAATAATATAATAATATAATAATATAATAATATAATAATATAATAATATAATAATATAATAATATAATAATATAATAATATAATAATATAATAATATAATAATATAATAATATAATAATATAATAATATAATAATATAATAATATAATAATATAATAATATAATAATATAATAATATAATAATATAATAATATAATAATATAATAATATAATAATATAATAATATAATAATATAATAATATAATAATATAATAATATAATAATATAATAATATAATAATATAATAATATAATAATATAATAATATAATAATATAATAATATAATAATATAATAATATAATAATATAATAATATAATAATATAATAATATAATAATATAATAATATAATAATATAATAATATAATAATATAATAATATAATAATATAATAATATAATAATATAATAATATAATAATATAATAATATAATAATATAATAATATAATAATATAATAATATAATAATATAATAATATAATAATATAATAATATAATAATATAATAATATAATAATATAATAATATAATAATATAATAATATAATAATATAATAATATAATAATATAATAATATAATAATATAATAATATAATAATATAATAATATAATAATATAATAATATAATAATATAATAATATAATAATATAATAATATAATAATATAATAATATAATAATATAATAATATAATAATATAATAATATAATAATATAATAATATAATAATATAATAATATAATAATATAATAATATAATAATATAATAATATAATAATATAATAATATAATAATATAATAATATAATAATATAATAATATAATAATATAATAATATAATAATATAATAATATAATAATATAATAATATAATAATATAATAATATAATAATATAATAATATAATAATATAATAATATAATAATATAATAATATAATAATATAATAATATAATAATATAATAATATAATAATATAATAATATAATAATATAATAATATAATAATATAATAATATAATAATATAATAATATAATAATATAATAATATAATAATATAATAATATAATAATATAATAATATAATAATATAATAATATAATAATATAATAATATAATAATATAATAATATAATAATATAATAATATAATAATATAATAATATAATAATATAATAATATAATAATATAATAATATAATAATATAATAATATAATAATATAATAATATAATAATATAATAATATAATAATATAATAATATAATAATATAATAATATAATAATATAATAATATAATAATATAATAATATAATAATATAATAATATAATAATATAATAATATAATAATATAATAATATAATAATATAATAATATAATAATATAATAATATAATAATATAATAATATAATAATATAATAATATAATAATATAATAATATAATAATATAATAATATAATAATATAATAATATAATAATATAATAATATAATAATATAATAATATAATAATATAATAATATAATAATATAATAATATAATAATATAATAATATAATAATATAATAATATAATAATATAATAATATAATAATATAATAATATAATAATATAATAATATAATAATATAATAATATAATAATATAATAATATAATAATATAATAATATAATAATATAATAATATAATAATATAATAATATAATAATATAATAATATAATAATATAATAATATAATAATATAATAATATAATAATATAATAATATAATAATATAATAATATAATAATATAATAATATAATAATATAATAATATAATAATATAATAATATAATAATATAATAATATAATAATATAATAATATAATAATATAATAATATAATAATATAATAATATAATAATATAATAATATAATAATATAATAATATAATAATATAATAATATAATAATATAATAATATAATAATATAATAATATAATAATATAATAATATAATAATATAATAATATAATAATATAATAATATAATAATATAATAATATAATAATATAATAATATAATAATATAATAATATAATAATATAATAATATAATAATATAATAATATAATAATATAATAATATAATAATATAATAATATAATAATATAATAATATAATAATATAATAATATAATAATATAATAATATAATAATATAATAATATAATAATATAATAATATAATAATATAATAATATAATAATATAATAATATAATAATATAATAATATAATAATATAATAATATAATAATATAATAATATAATAATATAATAATATAATAATATAATAATATAATAATATAATAATATAATAATATAATAATATAATAATATAATAATATAATAATATAATAATATAATAATATAATAATATAATAATATAATAATATAATAATATAATAATATAATAATATAATAATATAATAATATAATAATATAATAATATAATAATATAATAATATAATAATATAATAATATAATAATATAATAATATAATAATATAATAATATAATAATATAATAATATAATAATATAATAATATAATAATATAATAATATAATAATATAATAATATAATAATATAATAATATAATAATATAATAATATAATAATATAATAATATAATAATATAATAATATAATAATATAATAATATAATAATATAATAATATAATAATATAATAATATTATTAATAGCCTCGATCACGCTTAGTTCAAAATAAATTGGACCCGAAAAATCGATCCCGCAATTTGTGAAACAAAACGTTCTGCCGGTAGGATTGGACCCGAAAAATCGATCCCGCAATTTGTGAAACAAAACGTTCTGCCGGTAGGCTTTCCATTAGCAGGTTACTGATTTTACATGTGTGTTTTGCACATTTAACGCAATTTTTTAAAAGTTATGATATTTTACTGCATCCATTTACTATTCTGTAGTTCTGCCTTAAAAGACTATTAATTAAGATAGGTACAGAATGGAGATTTTCACTTTGCTTTTCTGGTATAAACTTCTCAGTAATTAAATTACTCGGAGGTTATAGAATAGGATGTGGGCTATCATAGTTTCAATCGAAGTTATCTAATCGGAAACTTATCGATCCTTTTACGCCTAAATGATGCACAACATTCTATCTTATTTTATTTCTTTAGCTGTTAGATCACGGCACTATAAACTCTCACGAGCGTCGAAAAAAACATGCACTTTATCCTTACCGAAATGATTTGGTATTTAATCATCCCACGCAGCTTTCGATAAACTTTTGAAACTAAATTTTCAATAATATGATTGAGGGAGACCAAACCCCTAGCGGATCTAGCGGAGATTTTTTCTTTCCGCGTGATATTTTATTTAGACGTAGATTAGTATCTAGCTCCCAAAATTATCGTTAAATCAATGGAGGTTCCATTCTTGTGAAAGTGGATCACTATCTCACGATCGCATCTCTGACTCGTTTATGAACCAAGATTTACATGAAACGAACCAACCAAAACTTCGTGTTCTGCGACACTTCGCGTCGTCTTCGGGTTTCAATACCAGCGCAAAAATTACAGTTAATGTACAAATTAAAATCTACTCCTTAAGTACTTTCATGAAAGTAGCCCAGAAGTACTTCTTATATATGGAGGAAGATGGTAGTTAGAAAGAGATACCACCACTTTTTACATTATATGAGTGAAAGAAAAAGACAGACTATATGTTTTTCAAACTAGCAAATTTTTACCACTGTCTTATTTTTTCACAAGAAAAGAATTACTTTTCACTATTTTTGCACAAGTTCAGGATCTACTTATTAGTTTTCTGGGTAATACTGATAATTTTAATTTTACTACGCAATATTTCAAGAGTAATGGAGAACACTGTATGAATCCTGATCAACGTTTTATATGCGATAAGTTACATCTATCGCTATCTGTTAATTAATTTTTTTTTAGTTTTGTAATTTGTGGAAGAGTATAACGGTATGTAAAAAGTGCAATGGTTAAACTTTCTTTGTGATTTGTGGTTCCAAAAAGGGAGGTATATGAAAAGGCGGTCAAAGAAAATAACATGGCTGTATAGTGAAGCTATGTGAATATACCACCCAATTGCACTTTTGTAAAGGCATGTTCTTGCTATCTTGGAATATTCTAATACCCATATGAGGACAAGCTTGAAATAAGTGACGAAACAATACTGGGTTCAATATAAACTTTAGAAAGCAGAATTTCATATTAAAAATGTTGAGTATCTACATTAGCAAATCTTGTTGAGTATACTTTAGGCTTTACAAAAACCAAAGATACTTCTTACCATAGTTAAACAAATATGAGAAAATTTACCAACTGGGACTTCCAACCCAATATTAAAAGTAAACAAATCAAAACTTTTGTCATTCCTGACAATGACTTCTGATATAATAAAAAATAAGTAAAAACTGACCTACCATGCACAGAAATTATAAACGGTGTTATCGCTTGTCGTTACAAATATGCTATTTCAACAAGTATATTTACTACCCGCAAATCGCAAATTGGAATCTTACAAAAAAATCGATTTATTACGCAACAAAAAAGGGTATTTACGAGTAGAAAGCAACAATAAGGATATTTAGGATTTATAATGAAAAATCGACTCTCCTTTCTTTCGAACAACCTTTAACTCTATAAAAATGAAACGTCTTAAGTATTTAATTTATTTTGTTATGCCTTTTCGATCTTTATACACCCGTTTCTTGTTTGTATGACAAAATTACCGCCTGAAGAGGGTTCGAGATATTTTTTTTATTTTTCTCTTAGATCCATTTATTTGGGACTGGTTTAATATTTAAGTTAATCTTGACATTGTTCTTTTGCATTACACAAGTAGAAACTTATGTTTATTGTATACACTTCAACAGGTTTTGACGTTGTTGGTACGATCAAAAGCTCATTTCTATATACAAACTTAATTGCTTTAACTTTAAGAAAATAGGGAAAATTCGATATCTTCTTAATCCCATTTTTTTACTCCTCAACTCGGTTTTTACTATAAACCGTAAAAACACTAAAACAAATTTAATTGAATTCTGTAAATAAAACGATAAGTCATGGCTTATCGTTATCTACGAAAACATTAGAAAACTATACCAACACGATAAGAAAAGCATACATTAGAACTAACTTTCAAAAAACTTTTCCATTTTGTCGTAAAGAAATTTGAAAAACTTTTTTTTTGGTTTTTTTGTCATTTTAAATCGAAATGTCGCAAGATTTAAGATCAAATAAATTCGAAAATAGCATTAAAGGTAAATTTTTGTTCCGTACGTGGAAATTATTTATTCGTTGGAAAATACTTTGGGTGTTAGAAGTTTTCTTTTTCAAATTTAGTTCAAAGCTTGGTGAAAAATGTTTTTACATTTTGTGCTAAAGCTACGATGGCATTTTTTTCCGAAAGAGGGCAAAACATTTTAAATATTTTACAGAATAAGGAAATAAGAATGGTGGGCCTAGTGCTTTCTAGGAAATCTTAATCCTTAATGCTTGGTTGTACACACCAAATTAATCAATCAATCCAAAAAGCAGTAATGTTAAATCATTATCCCGAGAAAGCTTGGACTACTTTCAGCTCTGTAATATGTTAGGTTTTAGGTGTAAAATATGGTTATTTTAATGATTCGTGTAGCAACAAAATAAATATAAATGTTGAATCTGGAAATAACTTTCGATTTTATTATCGTAATTTGCAAAAAAAAAATCAGTAAATCTTCTGTATCTAAATAAAATATCAACGACAATGTCGCATCACTAGCATACTATTTAGTGTAGTTGTTGCCAACATATAATCAAATATTTCATATTTGAGATATCATTATGTTTCTGAAACATTTACATTTCCAAGCATAAAAAAAACATAAACTTGTGGCTCAATCAATCTGTATGACACAGAATTATATGACTTCAACATAGACATCAAATAAATTTCATACTTAAATCGAAATAAATTTCTTAGTAAAATTGCTCATTTCATCTTGGTTTTCGCTGTTGTCATCTTATCATATCCATTCACAACATCGTCTTAAACCTTATATAATTTAACATAATATTATAACAGTATGCTAAAGATAAATATTTTTTAAGTCTATCGATGTATACGGTGGCATTTCTATTTGTTCGTGTTTTAGGTCTACTAATATTATTAACATTACAAAATTGAAAATATGTATTTGTCATTGGAAATATTATAAAAAACCAACTGATATAATGAAGCTTTTTTTGGTTTTTTAAACGGTAACCTAAATATGTCACAAACGTTCGTATCTTTTTCAGTTGAACTAAGATTTATACCACGAACATTTTGCATTTTTATGGTAAAAAACATAGTTTAACTCAAAAATATACGTAATTTTGTGAAATATTTAGGTTACTAATGAAAAATTCTAAAACAGACTTATTAAATCGGTTCATTTTTAATATTCAAGCCACTGATTTTTAATATTCAAGATTTAAGATTCAAGATTCAAGATTCAAGATTCAAGATTCAAGATTCAAGATTCAAGATTCAAGATTCAAGATTCAAGATTCAAGATTCAAGATTCAAGATTCAAGATTCAAGATTCAAGATTCAAGATTCAAGATTCAAGATTCAAGATTCAAGATTCAAGATTCAAGATTCAAGATTCAAGATTCAAGATTCAAGATTCAAGATTCAAGATTCAATATTCAATATTCAAGATTCAAGAGTCAAGATTCAAGAGTCAAGATTCAAGATTCAAGATTCAAGATTCAAGATTCAAGATTCAAGATTCAAGATTCAAGATTCAAGATTCAAGATTCAAGATTCAAGATTCAAGATTCAAGATTCAAGATTCAAGATTCAAGATTCAAGATTCAAGATTCAAGATTCAAGATTCAAGATTCAAGATTCAAGATTCAAGATTCAAGATTCAAGATTCAAGATTCAAGATTCAAGATTCAAGATTCAAGATTCAAGATTCAAGATTCAAGATTCAAGATTCAAGATTCAAGATTCAAGATTCAAGATTCAAGATTCAAGATTCAAGATTCAAGATTCAAGATTCAAGATTCAAGATTCAAGATTCAAGATTCAAGATTCAAGATTCAAGATTCAAGATTCAAGATTCAAGATTCAAGATTCAAGATTCAAGATTCAAGATTCAAGATTCAAGATTCAAGATTCAAGATTCAAGATTCAAGATTCAAGATTCAAGATTCAAGATTCAAGATTCAAGATTCAAGATTCAAGATTCAAGATTCAAGATTCAAGATTCAAGATTCAAGATTCAAGATTCAAGATTCAAGATTCAAGATTCAAGATTCAAGATTCAAGATTCAAGATTCAAGATTCAAGGTTCAAGATTCAAGATTCAAGATTCAAGATTCAAGATTCAAGATTCAAGATTCAAGATTCAAGATTCAAGATTCAAGATTCAAGATTCAAGATTCAAGATTCAAGATTCAAGATTCAAGATTCAAGATTCAAGATTCAAGATTCAAGATTCAAGATTCAAGATTCAAGATTCAAGATTCAAGATTCAAGATTCAAGATTCAAGATTCAAGATTCAAGATTCAAGATTCAAGATTCAAGATTCAAGATTCAAGATTCAAGATTCAAGATTCAAGATTCAAGATTCAAGATTCAAGATTCAAGATTCAAGATTCAAGATTCAAGATTCAAGATTCAAGATTCAAGATTCAAGATTCAAGATTCAAGATTCAAGATTCAAGATTCAAGATTCAAGATTCAAGATTCAAGATTCAAGATTCAAGATTCAAGATTCAAGATTCAAGATTCAAGATTCAAGATTCAAGATTCAAGATTCAAGATTCAAGATTCAAGATTCAAGATTCAAGATTCAAGATTCAAGATTCAAGATTCAAGATTCAAGATTCAAGATTCAAGATTCAAGATTCAAGATTCAAGATTCAAGATTCAAGATTCAAGATACAAGATTCAAGATTCAAGATTCAAGATTCAAGATTCATGATTCAAGATTCAAGATTCAAGATTCAAGATTCAAGATTCAAGATTCAAGATTCAAGATTCAAGATTCAAGATTCAAGATTCAAGATTCAAGATTCAAGATTCAAGATTCAAGATTCAAGATTCAAGATTCAAGATTTAAGATTCAAGATTCAAGATTCAAGATTCAAGATTCAAGATTCAAGATTCAAGATTCAAGATTCAAGATTCAAGATTCAAGATTCAAGATTCAAGATTCAAGATTCAAGATTCAAGATTCAAGATTCAAGATTCATGATTCATGATTCATGATTTAATCCTTTCTTCGCCACTATGGTTAACTTCGAAGAATTTTCCAGTGTTATCAATTTGATATAATTTTCACTCGATAGGAGAGTATGATGAAAACAATTTATGTGGTTAAAAGTGGCATATCTTAGCTATTTAAACGGCATAACCGCAAATAACTTTGAAAACTTATTAAAATCTAAAAAAAAACTACATACACCTATGTTTCCGTCCGGGTTCGAACCAGAGACCTTCTGCGTGTGAAGCAGACGTGATAACCACTACACTACGGAAACGTTGTAATCTTTATTTAACAAATCGTTTAATTTACCTTTTTACAATTTCAGCGAAATAATTATCGATTGGATGTCCGACTGACGTATTTACGTATATTCGAAAGTGCCTTTTTGTTGATGTACCGATGGGTTCGCCTGAAGTACGATATGTGTACTATCACAAACATGATTATTTCATTTCCATCGAACAAAAATTTCAACCAAACGAATATATGTTGCATACCAAACACGAAAAACCACCTCACCCACAGATAAGCATCACGATGACACATTCAAAGACGTTGGTTTGCGTTTTATGTATACACAAAACCCAAAATTAAATCTGAAAGTACATCAGATGTAAGAAAAATTAAATATAAAAGAAAGGAGATAGACAGAAAATGTGTGAATGATACACAAAATCCATGGCCTTGAGGCACATAATCCTGTTGACATCACAAGAACGATGGTGATTAACATTTGGTGTTAGTATGATTTTTGTTGTTGGCATGGGGGTATTTTAGTCCTTGTATTCATACTCGTAAATCCATCTTCGTTTTGTGTTGACAAAATAATAATAACGTTAAAAAACCAATTTGTTGAGTTGGATGGTGTGCTTTTCTTAATTTGTGACGGATGTGATTATATTTGGTTGCTTTGGAAGTAGTATATTTTAATTTATACGATGATACTAGCTGAAAGGAGTGCGTTCGGAAGAACATTTTACATGAGAGATGAATTTTACCGGAAGCCCATTGCTGGAGTGCTGGAAATATTTGATGTGCCTGGAATGTCATTGACTTGGAACCATACGTTGGAGTTTCATTTATTAGCCCATTTACCGGCAATTTGAGAGCTACCAACTGTTGCCAACTATTTGTCTAAACTGAAGTGCCATATTTTCGGATTGGTAGTCCAATCGGGAATTTAAACGAGACCGACTTCAAGCTATATAGACATACATCTAGACTTGGAGTTTATACCTGCTTTTGATGGGTGGCCAAAAAACTGGCTTGTACTATTTAAGGACAAGTTTGAGACCTTGGTGCATAATAGAGCAGATTTGGAACAAATTTTGTCCACGTTTTTCATGCAATGAGAATCTCGGGATACGGTTCAATTGTTTGAATCTCAAAAATACTCATGCCGCATATTTTGCTGGTAGGTGCACACTTTGTCGTCAAAATCGTAACACTCTTTTATATTAGAAGAAGGCAGATAGAGGTAATACTAAGCCGCAATCATATCAGGCACAATTGCTGGTTTAAAAATTAATTGGTGCCTGGCTTAATACGGACCAAGCCATTCCTATAATAAACCATGGCTAAACTGACCGAGTAAATAATGACCTTAATAGCTGACGTTTTGCAACGGTCTCCAATAATTGACAGTGTTTCACATTGACTTGGTATAAAACCAAGTGACGATACTGCTTCGTGGATTATGCGCATTATGCAGCAGTATTTTACGTGCGGATGATCGATATTTGTTTTATGCTGGTTTATGCACCACATAATGAAATGAATTTTTGATCCAATTGACACTACCTAAGCCAACAGTTTCAAAAGGACCAGATAATCGTCTTAAATATTGGCGCCAACTTAAATAGGTTCTGCAAAGTCTATGCCCGAGTTAAACTTGGTGTTGAACTTCAAGCATTGACATGTTGTACACTTATTTATTTCCGCTCGGACAAGCCTTCTGCAGTTTGTTATCCATTGCCTTTTTCTTAAAAGAGATTTAGCCTGCTGTCACCGTGCAATGTTCATTTATATGTATGACTATCAATAGCTTGGTGAACTGATGCTTTGAAGATAAAATAGTTGAATGCTGGGCTCCCAAATGTAAGGTGCTTGTTTAAATTATAGCGAAGCGTCTTTAATTGAATGGATGGTGGCAAATCCTTAGTCAGACGATAAAACCACTTCAAACCCGTCAATCTTTTAATTGTGTTGGGTGAATCTTCCTAGACGAAAAATCAGCACGGCTTCCTTTGGTGGTTGTATGGTGCCATTGTCATAATGAAGTTAGTTGCTAAAAAACTATCTTAAGTGATAAAGCCTAAGGTTTTCATTATTTTTAACTTAATTAAATTCAATAAACAACGTACCATGCACTCAACACGAGTTTTGCTAAATTTATTTTGAAAGTTAAAAGGGTTGTAACATGTTTTGTCTCTTTAACGGTTATTTCATTTAATATCCGTGCTAAATAATTGTATTTGAATATGTAATTCAGATACATTTTTAAATTGAGAGTATTGATAGGTCATTTTCTTAATTAACTCACCAAGATAATATCAATTGGATTTTCTTCTAATTACAATAACGTTTTTTGTCTGTTTAACGATTATTTCATTTAATTTTCGTGCTAGGTTATTTGGATACATATGGGTTATTTGGATACATATGTATATATATAAATATATATATATATATATATATATATATATATATATATATATATATATATATATATATATATATATATATATATATATATATATACATATATATATATATATATATATATATATATATATATATATATATATATATATATATATATATATATATATATATATATATATATTTATATATATATATATATATATATATATATATATATATATATATATATATATATATATATATATGTGTGCAATGTATACATGTACTTAAATAATACCTTTCCCTTCTTTACCTATTGTATTATGTAAAACGGTTATATACATAGGCCTGGCCTTAAATTTTTGGATATGTACATGCCAGAGACAACAAAATATGTGAATTCACATCCATTTACACATCATAATCAAAAAACTCTTTTTCACGTATCGTTTATGTACAAGTTTAATCCAAAATCTACATGACATTCACTCTGACGCACACCTAAAATAAATTAAAAAAACGTACACAACAGGTACACAACAAAATATAGCATAATACTTCAGTTGTAGTGTGTGTTTTCCAATTTAGACATTCCTCTTCAAAAAAATATGTCTCAACACATATCCAAATCATTGATCCATGCATCCTATACAAAATTAAATTCACGTACTTTATCCTGAATTACAAAAAAAAAAATCGTCTACCTCTTGTCGCTGCTGTATAGTGTAATATTATTGTGGAATACAACAAAGAACTGGGATGTTAGGCAATACAAAAAAAGGATGTTAACCGTTATTTTGGTGATATGCTAATTTTATCATTGTCATTCATAATTTTGTTTGATATAACCATCTCTTGGGAAACAAATTTTGTTTTTGGCCATATTCAAAATTACTTGCTAGAGTTTACTAAATATTTTTTTCTTTATATAGCAGCTGGCCTCTTTGAAATTAAGAAGGGGACATGTTATTTTAAAAAGCAAAACAATTTTTGCATACTACTTGATTAGAGAACCGGCTGAAAAACGAAAGGATTGTTGAATTGGATTATTTGCCTAACAAAGTTCTTTCCAAATGCATGTCCTAAGTTGACAGAATATCTCAGAATCTGAAGGCGCAATCAGTATCTAGATATTGATACTGATACTGATACTGATACTGATACTGATACTGATACTGATACTGATACTGATACTGATACTGATACTGATACTGATACTGATACTGATACTGATACTGATACTGATACTGATACTGATACTGATACTGATACTGATACTGATACTGATACTGATACTGATACTGATACTGATACTGATACTGATACTGATACTGATACTGATACTGATACTGATACTGATACTGATACTGATACTGATACTGATACTGATACTGATACTGATACTGATACAGATACTGATACTGATACTGATACTGATACTGATACTGATACTGATACTGATACTGATACTGATACTGATACTGATACTGATACTGATACTGATACTGATACTGATACTGATACTGATACTGATACTGATACTGATACTGATACTGATACTGATACTGATACTGATACTGATACTGATACTGATACTGATACTGATACTGATACTGATACTGATACTGATACTGATACTGATACTGATACTGATACTGATACTGATACTGATACTGATACTGATACTGATACTGATACTGATACTGATACTGATACTGATACTGATACTGATACTGATACTGATACTGATACTGATACTGATACTGATACTGATACTGATACTGATACTGATACTGATACTGATACTGATACTGATACTGATACTGATACTGATACTGATACTGATACTGATACTGATACTGATACTGATACTGATACTGATACTGATACTGATACTGATACTGATACTGATACTGATACTGATACTGATACTGATACTGATACTGATACTGATACTGATACTGATACTGATACTGATACTGATACTGATACTGATACTGATACTGATACTGATACTGATACTGATACTGATACTGATACTGATACTGATACTGATACTGATACTGATACTGATACTGATACTGATACTGATACTGATACTGATACTGATACTGATACTGATACTGATACTGATACTGATACTGATACTGATACTGATACTGATACTGATACTGATACTGATACTGATACTGATACTGATACTGATACTGATACTGATACTGATACTGATACTGATACTGATACTGATACTGATACTGATACTGATACTGATACTGATACTGATACTGATACTAACAATGAAGCTTTCAAAAAGATACCATAAACACATTATTTTATTTCAAACAACTTGTTCTTAAAAATCGATTTTTCATCTGACCTACTAATATACAAATATCCTTTTTGGTTGCGTAATCCAAAGTCAAAGCATATTGCTTCTCTTATCACAAATTTATAAGATGAAATCAAAGAAATTAAACTTGACCCAACCAACCATTACAATATGTTTTCAATAGGCAACATTATGTCTTTCTAAGGATTTTTCATTTCATCAAAAAAAACTTCTTCTGTTTTTCTTTTGATCAGTAGAACCAATCAACTATTAACACATTTTTTAATATTTTATTTTTCATTGGAACATAAAAATCGATTCAACAGTTGTAATGTTCTTAGCTTTGTACTATTTTATGCTTACTGTCAGCTTAATTTTATCTTTCCAAGGAATACACATAGACATCGACAAAAATAGATTAAAACACAGTTAAAATTGTTGTATGTGGAGATATAGCAATCAAATTCAGATGGCTCTGTATCTCATCTGGAAACTGACAATAAACTTGTCTTACGCTTCCTTGAAGAGCATGAAGTTTGAACCGACACTACTATGTAAATAACAAAAATTAAGCACCATAAATTTCGATTCCAAACAGTCGATACAGCATACCACAAACCAAACGACCATTTAAATAAACTACTTGTATGGATTGTTGACTGGAATTTTATTCACTTTTAAATTCTAAACATTGAAATTTGGATATCCTTTAACATTCGAAATTCTTTTTCCAGTTTGCTTTTATTGTTTCACATTCCGACAGTAAATCGATCAATATCTGTATGCTGTAATTTTTCTTGTATATACGAAAACTGAAAGAATTTTTCCTTCAGTATTTTGAATAGCAACAAAAATTTACCAACAAGAATTATTTCACACAAATAATATTTTTATAATATTACGGTTGGGTGAATTGCATGTATGTACTCGTATGTGGCGAGGGAGTAAAAAAGGGCGAAAAACAAAATGGAACGCATAGGTGGGGTTTTACAATATAGCAAAGAACAAAAACGCAAAAAATATTACTCACGCTTAAATTTAGCATATTTGAAATCTATTTAAAAAAAAAACTTGGTGTCTGCGGCGTAAAATGAACTAAAACGATATGACACTATATGGAAGAGCACTTCAAATTTATTAAGGTAACAAAAACTTATAATTATAATAGAAGTTTATCATTTTTATTTTAATCATTATATAAATCGATAGACTAAAGTTTCTATATACCTTTATTAGAGCAGTAATATTTAAGTTAATTTTTTATGACTGCGTGTTTATGTGAAACGATGTGAAAACTTCATGTATTAAGTTTATTAGTAGCAACCCTTCCATTTTTGATTTAAAAGTTTTAAACCAATTAATAAAGTTATTAAAACTTTAGTAAATATTTAAAATGGAATCACGATTATCAGCTAAAGGGATTTAAATTTTCTTTTCCAATCAATCGCAGTGACGTTACTACTGTATACTGTACAACGAGTGACAACCGATAGCAATATTTATACTCATATGAGGTTTAGAAGCGGTTGCAGGTCCCTCTCGGTTGGCTATTTATTAATTTTCGCAAATTTGCAAAGGGATATCACTGTCCGAATTAGTATGTTTACAAATAATTTGCAAAACTTATATAAATTACTAATATAACCTTCGCAAAAGCTTTATGTACAAATATAAAAAAAATTATAATTCTAAAGGCTCCATTTCAGAAGTGTATCCTTTCAAATATACAAAGCTAAATCGGCAAACGAAAATATTTTCACCCAATATATAAATTATATACTTCTACTCCTACATAAAGAACCACATTATTTTGACATCCTTTACCCAAATTATATAACTCATCCTGTATTTGTTGTGCCATATCATAAACATATAATTTTCTTTTTAAGTAGTGAAATAGTAGCCCCAACACAGTAATACGAATATAAAAATACTTTGAATCCGTTTTCACCAGAATTTCCATTTTTTTTCATTTGTTTGCCATTTTATCTACTTGTGTTTTGGCAACAATATTGTTGTTGGATATTTTTCCGTCTAGTATTAGTATTGTGGAATAATTGATAAAAGGTTACATTTTAATATAATTGTTTGGAACATTAATCCTATAATGTCTGTGACATGTTGTTCATATATGGGTGTATAACCACCAAGCAATGGTTAAGTCTCGTTAGGTTTTGTAACTAAATATTACCAGAACATGTAAACTTACAAATAAATTAATTTTAAAATGTTTTGCAGGACAAAAATTGGTTAAGGTTTTCAACCAAAATCGCCAGCAATAAAGGTCAGAAGGTAGAATTTTTTATATTAAACATTTCAAGGTGGTTTTAAAGGTCATATAGTTAACCAGAGTAAAAAATTACTAAAGATCAATTACGAACTTGTAAGTGATTGTCGATACTGAGTAGTCGAAGAAGTGGCCATGTTGCGGTCAAGCATCAAAATAAATCCCATAGAAAACTGCAAATTAGTTGTATAATCATTGAGCAAAACAATGCAACTTTTCCACCTGACTTTTAAAGTTAAGTTTACTGCCACTCCATGACTAAAAGGAAAACTAACTTTTTGACAACGCTGTGATACTCGATCAATTTAAAGAAACATTTCTTAAAAATATGAAACACTTAGACACTAAAATAATTTTCAAAGTAGAAACTGGGCGACCATTAATCCAACGTACACTAGAAAAGATTAAGGCATTATTGAGCCATATTTGTCATACCGTGGCTGGTTATACAGTCATACCGTGGCTGAAATTGTTCTTATTTACACGCTCAGAGGCATTGCTTTGTAAGAAGTAAATTGATGTTTGAATATGTTGAAGTCCATATTTGGCCACCAATTCCTGAAATAGTTTTGATATGAATTGTTTCCTGTTGTCACCGGTAACATATTCCTGAACTGATAATATTAAAAATATATTATTTTTCGAGAAATTACAAATCAGAGGGCTGTGGCTTCTTGTATGGACTTGAGATGATCAAGATGTAACAAGTACCCCGCTTTGATCTAGGAAATGTTCCCAATAGATAAACGTATAATTTTTAAAAAAGTCTATTGGATACCAATTGATGACTCTCGCCATTTTGGGTCAATAAAATTGAAGCTATAGAGTAAGTTTAGGGTTTTTTTCAGTGCCCATATTTGCGGATGTCAGTGAAACATGTGCTTGGTCTACTAATAAACTAGTGAGCTAAGAAGGAACTACTATTTTCCATGTAGGTAGGTCCATGTCATCGTAACCAAAACGGGCGTGAAAAACCATTCATATGCTGAGGTTATGGCAATCCGCTCATAAACCTGAAGCTAATCAATTTTTACCATGTACTTCTCCAGCAGAGTGTAGTTGGAAAGGCACGCTTGCTGCTTCGAAGGCATTGCGGCATCGCACTTTATTAAGAAAGGATTTTCAAATTCAGGATGGACCAAGGTCATTGCTTCTCTCAGATTTTTTTTATCTCAAGATTTAATTTTTGGACTCTTCTTAGTAAGATCAGTTAATAAAGTTGCGTTGGATACTGAGGAGTCTTTGGTATGGGATCTCCAGTGATTGCCTTTATTTTTTCAGAGTCAGTAATTAGACATCCATCACCAACCAAATATTTCACCTCTTTTCTAGATATTTCACCTCTTTTAAAAAGAACCAACACCTCTCCACGTTAAAAGTTGGCTCCCTTTTTTTTCAACAAACAAGCGTTTAGTTTAGACAGAGCAAAATGCTTATCTAAGGTGACGAGTTGGTCATAAAACCGTCCAAAAAAATAAAACCACACTCAAGAAGATGATGTGGAATCATCAAGTGCATCAAGCGATATATCATAAGTGGTGCACTTGACAATTCAAAGGGGTTGGTTGCGAATTGGTACAATGACCATCCAGGAACTGTAAATGCTATCTTATCTCTGAAGTGCAAGTCGAGAGGATTTTCCAAGAGGTGTTTTCCAAATCAATACTTGAAATATATCTTGTCCGATCTAATAGACCCAACAATTCACCGCGAGGAGGTAAGGGCAACGTGTCTTTTACGGTCAATTTATTTAATACAAGGGCATCCAGACACGAGTCTCAAAAGATGTCAACTATATACAGAAATGTATGTGGAAGATCGATTCTATACCCTAGCCATAAAAAACTGCTTTAGAACTGGATAATTATTTCGAATCCAAAATGACATATTTTTCAACTAATCGACCAAACCGGTAAAATAGCATTCTCATCATCGTCACTGTATGTTTATGATGAATTTTCTGAATATCTAACCTAATAAGTAAACAGGACGAAAGGACATGTCATATGTATGCACAAAGATATCCGTTGTAATTATAAAAACGTCAATGCGTTCTGTGTTTTAATTTCCAATATACCGTTCATGTCAATTTTCACTGGATGTGTAAATTTTTTCGTAGTGTAAATGAATTGTCGTCATTAAATATTTATTTACATTGCGGTTGAATTGAATCAAATGAAAAATTACATATTAATGAAGTTGGCAAACAAAAAACGTTTATTATCTCGATATATCAATCTTTATTTGACGGTTTGGTGGGTGTTTGTGTGGTGAAAATAGAACCAGGACATCTATAAAAACTAAAGAACAACACTCAATCAACCGTTGTCGCATGTTTGTTGATTGCGTTGTTGATGTTATTATTGTATGTTGACAAAGTAATTGGTCGACATGAATTGGAACATGTAATTTTTGGACGTACTGATTAGACACAGGTAAATAGAATCGCAATCATTAATGGGTATAGACAATTCTTGATGTTTTGACCTTGTAATTAAATCAAGTGGATTTGTTTGTCATTTAAAGATGTAGTAAAGATGTATAACAGTTTTGGTTATAAAATTATATTTTCGATTAATTGCTCCTAATCTACCACCAGAGATTATGTTAGGGCGGATTTTCATATATATATATGTTTCTATAAATATATTTACATGCATGATAGAAAAGATCCAGTTTCAGACACCTCATGATCATTGCGGCACAATTATATTCTATTTTTGTTTTGTGAAAAGGAAAGATATGTCAGTAATGATCAGATTGGTCCGATATTGGTCCAATACTCAAACTACTGTTAGCATAAGAAAATAACAATTTTACTGAACTGCTCCGCATTCTGTTTTCTGTATTCTGCCATCTCCTATCAGCAACTCCAGTGTGCCACCATTCAACTGTAATCTATAAAAGAATCCCCTCAATTTGAAATTGAATAATGGGCTATTTTCTCCAAGTCGAGACTGCAATAAATTGGATTAGTTTTTGCCTGAAATTTACCATTAATTAATTTATTACATCATTAAAATTATAAAAATTATAATATAAATTAGAGTCCAAAAAAAATTGTTTAAACATTACAAATCAATTGATTTAACCGTTTTATGACAAAAACGTAATGTAAACGCCGAAAATCTAATTTATATACACTTTATTTGACACACAATTTTAAAATTAATTCAAATTAGATTTTTTTAAAAATGATTTAACATTAAAAATCAACCGAATTAACCGTTTTATGACCTATACCCTTTCTCTATTATATATAATAGGTCTAAACAAAGAAATTTTTCCCTGCGAGAGAAAAACGATTAAGTAATTATCATTAAAGAGGGTGGTAAACAAGACCACCCGGACTTCAAATCCAACACACCATTCATGCAAATACCAGTCTAGTGTTAATAACTCAAAAACTTTATAATATGCTGGTTGCCGAGTGTGCTCCTGAAAATTGGTCAAAACACAGTCCGGTTTTGAAAAAAATAAAAAATTACACTTTCTAAACAACTATGTTTCTGAAAGATTCACATCTGTGATCACTAACTGTTCCACATAATCAAAGAGTGCAACCAAAAGATGTTCACAAAAATCCATATTACAGGCTCAACTCTTTGAAGCATCGTCTTTAATAGTAGATTGGATTGGTTTGTCACAAATTGGTTTAAAAAAATGGTTCCGTACATTAAAATTATTGCGGACATTGAAAGAGCACTTATAAAAAATAACCAATGAACAGTTAGACCAACCTTTGCTTCGTAATTAATTACTAAACATTTTAACCAATTTTAAAAATCGAGGTAGATATTCAGATAGAACAAACTTTGATGATAGTTGTCTCGTACGTGATATTTCTGCAACAAGAAAATTCGTAAAGGATCACCCAGAAATATTAGTGACAAGGGCAGACAAAGGCATTACATCAGTTATAGTAAAACCATTTTGTAAAGAATCTTTAATAACACTGTGGGTAAATCTAAAAGCACTGTAAAAAATTCGACCGAGCTTAAACAATATATATATAAAGTTAATTAAGTTATAAAGTTAATTTACCACAAGACTTAGATGTTCTCTTAGATATACCTTAGATGTAATCTTGTTGTTCACGAACACAGACAGCAATTTAGCATTACATCTGGTAAGCGATAAATGGTAGGAGATAAACAAGACTTTAAGACAAAGATAAAGAAGGCGCCATTTATCGAAGCAATGGAGCTTGTACTTCATAATTGTGATTTCTTATTTGACAGAAAATACTATAAACAACTGTTTGGTTCTCCGATTGGTTCACCAGTTAGTCCAGTGAGGTAGTGATGGAATTTCTGGAAACCAATGTATTACGTTCTTTTGATTTAATTACTGCTCTTTAATACCGATATGTAGACGATATAGTTACGGCCATTCCTATACAAAAGAAAGATAATTTTTTACAAAGATTTAACGCCTCTAATCACAAATTCACAATTCAAATAGAAAAGGATCGTAAATTGACATTTTTACATTTAGTTATTTGTCATTTTTTAGATTTTCTACTAAATGGTTTCACAAATCGACGTGGTCTGGTAGATATTTAAATTTTAATTCACATCTTCTCTATCGTACAAACAATACACAGTTAACCTTTTATCTAATAAAATTCTCCAATTATCTGACCTCTGTTTTCGTAAAAAAAATGTCAATCTTCTTTAATCAACTTTACTTAGAAATAATTATCCCTATTCTTTTATTAACCAAATAATTAAATCCACTATTTACCAATTTTCGACACAGTGAAATAACTCGTATCTTCTGTGCCATCAAAAATCCCACACAGTTAAATGAATATACTAACGTTCTATACAAAATGGTATGCGAGTGTAAAAAATCGTATATTGGACAAACTCAGTAATTGTTGGGACGATTTGGGATGCAAAAAAACCGTCGCTCAGAAAAGTTTCATTAGATCAGACGAGTGCATTATCTACCCATTTGTATAAATATAATCATGCAATTTGTTTAGATAATGTAAAAATTCTTGAGAAGGAACAAAAACATACAACAAAACGTGTTTTGGAAATGATTCATATCAAGATGGATCCCAACTGCCTAAATAAACAATCTGATTCTACGTATCTCCAGAATACATACAATCATATAATAAAAAAAAATAACTCACGCTCGTGGATAATGCAATTGATCTGTTATTACGTATTACTAATGCATATTGGCATCTAATTAATTCCATTCGCAAATAATTCTCGTCTGTTTCATTAAACTGTTAATAATCTTAGGCACACTTAATTGTTATCTATCTGTATGTTGCTTTTTATTAATTTTTTATGATATCACTGCCATCTTAACGAAAAAATTGGACTGAAAAAAAAGCTTATTCTTTGCCTTTTTCGCTCTTTTCTTTCATTTTTATTGTTTGTTGCAGATTATGCCCTATGTTTCGATGCAACATAATTATTGAAGAAAGCACTTAATTTAAAACACATTTAAGTCAACAATTTATTAGTATTTTTGTTACACTTTTTTTTTCTTTGAATTATAATCAGCTGTTTTGCTTTTGCAATTTGGTTTATTAATTTACGCTGAAAAGGAGGAAAATAGAAAGTATGAATTATTGTAATTATTATTATTAATTTTAAATACTTAGCTCATAGTTTGGGATGTCTCTAGTTCACATAAAGTTATAATTAATTAGTTAAAATATTAAATTTTATACAAACAAACACAAAAATGAAAACAAACGTAAATTGATTGACATTTGTCATGTAGCGACTAAATTGCCATCTTGCACAATTTATGTGAACTAGAACTGTTATATTTTTGTAAACTGTTATAATCTTGTAGTCGAATGAGGAGAAAATATTTTTATGGGGAAGGGGGTGGTTAAATAAAACGCATTTTTGTTCTTGAGCATTTAATCGATCCCATTCTAAGTTAATTACATAAAATACATCCATATTGGATGTTTTCATTGTTATCTGTCTCTTTTTTCTTTTAACGTATATACCGCCAAATATATTGTCAACAACAATCAGATGTTGAACTTGAAAATGTTTAGTATTTATAAATATAATGACGTGTACACAAACGGGAAGACCAGTGGCGCAACTACAAGGGCACACGAGTCCCGTGGTCTTTGTTATTGTCATTAAGAATTATTGTTCCAAGCCCTCAACAATATGATTTTCTACATTTCAAATCCATATTTAACAATAAAAGTTGAAAAATGTAAATAAAAATAAAATAAAATTATAAAGACTACCTATCGGAAGAGTTTCTGCTACAAATGGCCATAGTAAAGTCAATTCTTAAGGAGGAAATTTCGGGGATATCATCAATACGAGAATTAGCTGAAGGACTAATAATACAATTTCCTACAATAGCTTCCAGTGTTTCGCAGGTAATAACATATTTATTATTGTTTCTTACGTTACCTGTTACTGTCGCAACAGCGGAACGACGTTTTCTAAATTAAAAATAATAAAAAATGTGTTGCGCAACTCGATTCGTGCAGATCGTTTAAATGATTTGTCGTTTTTCTCTATTGAAGCAAAAGCGGCGAGCGACACGGAAACAAAACCTTTAATTAGGGATTTTACCAATATAAAGTCAAGAGCGAAAAATCTAAGATTCTAATATTTATATTGTATTTTGAACTTTTTTGTTAATATTCTTGGTAAAATGAATATTTATATACAATTGGCTAAGATAAGATAACTATATTTTATTGAAATAAAAAAGCTATATTTTCGATGACCAACATTTTTTATTACTCTGAAGGGAAAGATATGCAAGGTGGAGGGCGGACAGTCAAGGGCCCACATTAACTTTTGCAAAGGGGGGGGGGGCAAAATTTGTATTTACGCCACTGGGGAAGACCCATAAATATTAAATTGGTTTCCAATTGGGAAACTTTTGTGTGTAAAACAAAAATATATTTTAAAGATAACGACATTTGTAAGTTTAGGTTTAATTATTTTTCTATATTGTCTATATTGTTCTGTATTGTGCTTTTTAGTTTTTACTATGTATTTGTGATGATGAAAATAAATTCCTTTCGAAACAGAAACTGAATAAATAAATTTGTATAAATAACATAGGCTTCACAACCACAAAATTTTGTATAAACTTAAAAAAAGAATCCTAATAACTTTTTTGATATATATATATATATATATATATATATATATATATATATATATATATATATATATATATATATATATATATATATATATTTATATATATATATATATATATTTTATTTATCACTGATATACTTGTACATGTTTTATTTTGATCACTAAATTTTGACTATTTGCATTTTATTTATTTTGATCACTAATTTTAGTCATTTGTTTATATTTTTTTTATCACTAATTTAACTTTGTGTATGTATTTTATGTTAATCACTAATTTGTACTACATATTTGTATAAGCTTTATTTTAATCACTTATTTAAGCAATTTGTATATATATTTTGTATTGATCAATAGTTAAATTTATTGAATATATTTCATTTAGAATACTAATTTTAACTTTTTCCGTTCCTATAATTAACCGATAAAAAGTTGGGTCAGCTTCGGTCCAGAAAAAGATTGCATGGATTAAAATATACACTTCCATTCCTCAAAGATAGAATCAGTTTTATTTTTGCTCATAATCCTAGATCCAGAAAATTAACACAACGTGTTAATGAAAAGTGTGTGCAAGAAAAACGTAGATTAAATTTTTTTTAATGTCGTTGATCTATAAAAGCTTCCCACAAATCATCCATGTGCCAATTGAGGTGATCTTACTAAAGCGAGTTGACTTAATCAAATAAACGCCAGCCCTTATTACAACGATAGTCTGACAAATAACACAGTAGTGATAAAAAGTAGAATACTTTTATCACGGCCTACTATTACCATCTTTCCGATTGCTTAAATATTCATAAAAACGGGAGATAATAATTAAGTTAAAATGTTAGATCTGACAAGTAAGTTTAAAAAATCTTATAAATCTCTCATAGAATCTTCCGATTTATTGATTATATAATATAAGATTGCAGGCGTTTTTTTTTTAGTATTTTGCACATTCGATATTTTACCAGATGCCAGCCGTCAGTCATGCCTCTGTTCATATATATAGGCATCATTTATTTTCAATACAAATATACAAACATTTTACTATCGAATTTTATACTGCGCTGTGAATTATAATTTATGATGTTTTGCCTTACAGAACCTCCCAAGTGCTTATAAAAAATTTACCTTCTTCGATATTCGAAAAATTCCGAATTCAGGGGAATACATAAATTATTAAATTAAAATGTCATAATAAATGGAATGAAATTTATTAGGCTACCAATAATGAAAAATGAAAGGAAATTTTTTTTTGTCGATTATTATTGCTCGGGGGGTTTGTGGTTCAAGTATATAGTAAAATAACATGGTTTCAGGACTATATATTGGTTATATGTAATTTTCATTTGCTTTTATATTTTTCTAAATCGGAAATTGATTATTACCGAGATATTTTTCATCATTTGATTAATGTCAGTTGCATGAATTTGTAGGGAGAATTTTTTTGTTTATTTAGGGGGTGAATGGTAGTTGAATATTTAAATCAATAAATTTGTTTTACCTTTAAACATTTCTTTATATAAAAGTTTTTATTACCTGAGTCAGTAACGTGGTCTGATTCGGATAAAACCACTTGTGCATGGATCACACAACAACAGGATGATATGCTAATTTGGCGCACCTCATTTCAATTTTTTAACACCAATAAGTTAGTGTATATTTTCGGCCATCTCTTGTAACAATTAATACTATCACCGAATTAGCACCTCTTCAGAAAGAAAAGTTTCTTGTAGGAAATCCAAGCTGTTATTTTGGAATGAAAAGCTCTAATAGGAGAGGGAAGCTTTGAGATTACTTTTTCCGTTACCTTCCTTATACCGTTTAAAAGTCAGATAGAGAAATTATATTATACTAATGGAAGTATTCGCTGTTTTAGATAAAAATTTGTAATTTTTTTACATTTTAAAAAGTTAATCGGTGAGCTGAATTAGATTTATCTAGAATCAATAGAATTACTCAATAAAATCTCCAATTTTATCATAGTAACAGCCATTTGAAATAATTGTTTGGTTCTTGTTTTGACAATTTTAGCATTTCAGTCACCAATTGATGATGCTGCCTACAAATCTGACATCTTATATCTTGGATGACCCGAGACCTTCCCTTAGAAATTAACAAATGGTCAATTTAACTTCGGGATGTCTTACGAGGGTGTTTCCATGTTTCCAAATGGATATGTTTATGATGAAAGAAAGTGCTAGCCACAATGACACCATGCGCAATCGCAAAGTGCATAATTCTTTCCCTATTATCGGTCGCTAGTTTGTGTCAGGAGTTCGGACCTATGTCTTTACTAAGTCAGTCTGATTTTTACCAGCTCTATCATTAAAGTAATCTATCACTATTCTGACGTTGTGCCCCGGTATGGATCTCATCAGATCTTCCAAATTGTTGCAAAATGATTTTCGTATCTTTGAGTTGGCTTACATCAGACGCCGTAAGTATATTAACCCTTCCAAATTTTTTTTAAATCATAAACAAAATTGAATCCCATTTTTCCCCGATGTAACACACCTTAACATTGCTCATCCTGCAAATTTTCATTATGTTTTATGTGCGTATATATAAATATATTGATCCGTAAAGCAGTCTTAACACACATAATGGCTGCGAATTTATATGTCTATAAAAGGTTACCTCATTTTTTCTCGAAGACGCAGTCGAAATATAATAAAATCCATTCATATAACAATAAAACGAAATTACATTTTTCGGGATACACCTTAATAACAGCATCAGTGTGTATATAGTACGGCAGTTATAATTGAAAATGAGTCATATATTTAGTTAACATTTTGTGGACATATTTATGTCGTGTTAAGTTCAGTTCGTATGATTTTTATGTCATTTATAGAAAGAAAATGATGTTAAAATTATTATTAGCTTGATGGATGCTCTGTAAAGGATGATGTTACTCCATATATGATTTTAGTCTATAACATCCGTACATAGTTTTATGGGTACCACCAACTGTTCCATCAATTAAAAGTTTTTTTTTTTTTTTTGATAAAGTTGTTGGTCGAAATATTTATATACAACCAAAATATGGTGTACATTATAGCCATAACTATATAATGGTTTCCATATAATGATTTTTATCTGCATGGTGGTACATATTGCTGAAGAAATTCAGATTATTTTATATGTATGATGGCAGATTTGTTTTGTTTTATGGTTGTTGATGATTATTTTTAGAGTCCTGATTCTTTACAAGTTAATTGGGTTATAGTTTTTGTGAATTTTTATATATGGTACTCGTTGCTCGTTCTATTGGAACTCGGTGCTCGTCAAATAATTCGACGGCCAAAAACTGGAGAACATCATTGCTATACATTGCTCAACAGTAGAGATGCATTTAGTAATCGTGGTGGACCCCTTCTTTGGCCACTGGTTAGCAGCCTACCTTAGATTTTGCGCCTATTAAATGTTTTAGCTAATCCAAAGATAAAATCTCATTTTACAACATTTTAAATGTCAGATAGTCATTGGTGACTTTATTACTAGAGCTGACTTGCTAGAGCTGAAAATATAGGTTTGTACTGCCAACACAAATTAGCGACTGATAATGGAAAACGAATAATAGATTTTGCCATCACCCACGATTTCATTGTGATTTACCCAAATGTGAGATGGTATTATGTCAGTTACGAAATTCATAGGATGTGACCATTAATTTGTAACTACAGAGCTTCGACGGTCGCTTGTATATAAGTCTTCCAACATTAAGCACAACATGCTTTCATGTCACTTTTAATAGTGTTCACTTTCACAATATAATGATTGGTTCTAAAAACGAAGACTATGCCGAAGATATTAAGGAAAATGTTTCAGATTATTACAAGTTTGCAATCGTCATCTCAGAACTGCATATAATACAATATGAAGCTATTGGTGCTTATGGTAATCGAACAGCTATACAATATAAAAATGAGCATGATCCGCATTGATTTCAAAATATTTCGGAATCCAGATTGCTTTCAACATATTCTTACAAATGCATTAGGGAAATAATTGAGGATATTATAATCCACATTCTCTCAACCTTTATTTTCAATGAGCAAAAATGAGAAACACTTTCAACCTGTTTGCTGTATCCGATAGTTTTTTTCTCTGTTTTTTTTTCTGTCAGATCGAAAAAACTATTTTTTGTGTTCTCCCTAATTTTATTTATCACATGATAGCTCAACAAAAGAAAGTTCGTAAACAAGGAAGTTTCGGAAAATTAACATTGTTCTCGGAAGTAGAAACACCAAATTATGAAAATGCAATTCATCTTATTTATTATTGAAATTGATTTATTATTGAAGCTGGTGAGTCAGTAAATGGGGTGGAAAACAGCTTTTAAGGCAGTTCAATATCTTCATAACATCTGGATTAACTTATTCTTCAATCCTGTGTCGCAAATTCTGTAATAGTTCACAACTTACTTGGTTGTTTAAAAATGAATGATTAGAATACATAAAATGTATAGCCGCAACTGTTTGCTCAACTAAGTGTCTCAATTAATAGTCAGATTAGTTTTGATGAATTGGACGAATATTAGTAATAATTATGGGAGTCCTTTTTTTATTTTCTCTTTCATTTGTACAATAACTGGCGTTGATTTTTTTGTTTGGTGAATCTTGCACCGAATATCGAATCTATAATCGAATATCAAATCCGAATCTAAGAGCAAAAATTCATCGAATCCAAACCCGAAGAGAGTGTCTTCTTAAAAGGTAATTTAACTAAGAAACAGTTATCTTGGTTTTTCCAAGATTCTCCTGGTGAAAGCATTTATATATATATATATATATATATATATATATATATATATATATATATATATATATATATATATATATATATATATATAATATATGGCTTTCACTATTGAGTTGAGGCTTGTTATTTTAAAAGGCGTGTCTTTTGTAACTTTTTACTTTTTATTTAGTCAAATCTAGTCAGCAATATGGCAAAATATTACAAATTATAATAATTCGTTATCGGATTTATATGGTTTCCAAAACCCAAACAATTGCCCTTATAATACAATCAAATAAATATTGTAATACAGTCAAATAAATATTTCAAATAATAATAGCGGGTTGTCCAAATTATTTCGTATGCTATAAAGCAACTTTTGATATAGTAACAAACATTTAATTATGTTTTCCCTTACTGTTCTGGTTTTTGGATTTTATATATTTAACATATATTCATGCTGGGAAAAATTACATTTTCCGTTTCTCATTTATTTTCCGACTAGACATATTGCAAGAGTGCAATTTACATAAGACCCCTCGCACATAACAACACCAAACAATTCGTGATGTCGCTTTTGTCCGCAAAACCATATAATTTCCATTATTTTTACACAGTAAAATTGTAGAAATTTCCCAACTGTCAGAATAATTTGTGGAAACGATTTAATCGAGCGTGACGAAAGAATAATACAATGCAGGAAACACAACAACAAACGTGGTTCAACAAATAGGACTAAATAAGCATACAGGATTTTTTATAGTCTGAAACGGTAATCGTGAATATTTTAAAAAATATTTTAAAATCACAAAAATGTTTGACGTATAATGATAACAGTAAGATGTCAAATTATTTTTGTGGATAGTGTCGAATGGTTGTCAAACAACCGTATAAACGTTTACAGAATTTCTAAACTCTTGCAGAATCACCAGGGACGGCTAAATTAGACGAGTTGCTAGGAAAATTTAATGAATGGTTTCATTTTAGATTAGACTAGAATTTAGAGTTTTTGTAATACTAGTTTATTAATTGATAAATGAAATTTTGTTCCAAGTAGTTTGGAAATATTGTGTCTTATGCCGTGCGGTCGTCAAGGCTCTGGATCATTATATTCCTAACCCATTACGTATGTGTGGTTGTGGGAGAAGGTACGATTAGACATATGCTTGAGTAATTGAGTATGTGGGTATGGCTGGATAATGTATTTATCTTCCTTGTCCGTTGTTTAATAGCAAAACTACAGTAGAAGAGGGTCCGGCGTTGTCTACGAGATAGGTCTGGAGCTTGATTTAACAGGACAATCAAATTATTATATTATTATATTATTTTATTATTATATTATTATATTATTATATTATTATATTATTATATTATTATATTATTATATTATTATATTATTATATTATTATATTATTATATTATTATATTATTATATTATTATATTATTATATTATTATATTATTATATCATTATATCATTATATTATTATATTATTATATTATTATATTATTATATTATTATATTATTATATTATTATATTATTATATTATTATATTATTATATTATTATATTATTATATTATTATATTATTATATTATTATATTATTATATTATTATATTATTATATTATTATATTATTATATTATTATATTATTATATTATTATATTATTATATTATTATATTATTATATTATTATATTATTATATTATTATATTATTATATTATTATATTATTATATTATTATATTATTATATTATTATATTATTATATTATTATATTATTATATTATTATATTATTATATTATTATATTATTATATTATTATATTATTATATTATTATATTATTATATTATTATATTATTATATTATTATATTATTATATTATTATATTATTATATTATTATATTATTATATTATTATATTATTATATTATTATATTATTATATTATTATATTATTATATTATTATATTATTATATTATTATATTATTATATTATTATATTATTATATTATTATATTATTATATTATTATATTATTATATTATTATATTATTATATTATTATATTATTATATTATTATATTATTATATTATTATATTATTATATTATTATATTATTATATTATTATATTATTATATTATTATATTATTATATTATTATATTATTATATTATTATATTATTATATTATTATATTATTATATTATTATATTATTATATTATTATATTATTATATTATTATATTATTATATTATTATATTATTATATTATTATATTATTATATTATTATATTATTATATTATTATATTATTATATTATTATATTATTATATTATTATATTATTATATTATTATATTATTATATTATTATATTATTATATTATTATATTATTATATTATTATATTATTATATTATTATATTATTATATTATTATATTATTATATTATTATATTATTATATTATTATATTATTATATTATTATATTATTATATTATTATATTATTATATTATTATATTATTATATTATTATATTATTATATTATTATATTATTATATTATTATATTATTATATTATTATATTATTATATTATTATATTATTATATTATTATATTATTATATTATTATATTATTATATTATTATATTATTATATTATTATATTATTATATTATTATATTATTATATTATTATATTATTATATTATTATATTATTATATTATTATATTATTATATTATTATATTATTATATTATTATATTATTATATTATTATATTATTATATTATTATATTATTATATTATTATATTATTATATTATTATATTATTATATTATTATATTATTATATTATTATATTATTATATTATTATATTATTATATTATTATATTATTATATTATTATATTATTATATTATTATATTATTATATTATTATATTATTATATTATTATATTATTATATTATTATATTATTATATTATTATATTATTATATTATTATATTATTATATTATTATATTATTATATTATTATATTATTATATTATTATATTATTATATTATTATATTATTATATTATTATATTATTATATTATTATATTATTATATTATTATATTATTATATTATTATATTATTATATTATTATATTATTATATTATTATATTATTATATTATTATATTATTATATTATTATATTATTATATTATTATATTATTATATTATTATATTATTATATCATTATATCATTATATTATTATATTATTATATTATTATATTATTATATTATTATATTATTATATTATTATATTATTATATTATTATATTATTATATTATTATATTATTATATTATTATATTATTATATTATTATATTATTATATTATTATATTATTATATTATTATATTATTATATTATTATATTATTATATTATTATATTATTATATTATTATATTATTATATTATTATATTATTATATTATTATATTATTATATTATTATATTATTATATTATTATATTATTATATTATTATATTATTATATTATTATATTATTATATTATTATATTATTATATTATTATATTATTATATTATTATATTATTATATTATTATATTATTATATTATTATATTATTATATTATTATATTATTATATTATTATATTATTATATTATTATATTATTATATTATTATATTATTATATTATTATATTATTATATTATTATATTATTATATTATTATATTATTATATTATTATATTATTATATTATTATATTATTATATTATTATATTATTATATTATTATATTATTATATTATTATATTATTATATTATTATATTATTATATTATTATATTATTATATTATTATATTATTATATTATTATATTATTATATTATTATATTATTATATTATTATATTATTATATTATTATATTATTATATTATTATATTATTATATTATTATATTATTATATTATTATATTATTATATTATTATATTATTATATTATTATATTATTATATTATTATATTATTATATTATTATATTATTATATTATTATATTATTATATTATTATATTATTATATTATTATATTATTATATTATTATATTATTATATTATTATATTATTATATTATTATATTATTATATTATTATATTATTATATTATTATATTATTATATTATTATATTATTATATTATTATATCATTATATCATTATATTATTATATTATTATATTATTATATTATTATATTATTATATTATTATATTATTATATTATTATATTATTATATTATTATATTATTATATTATTATATTATTATATTATTATATTATTATATTATTATATTATTATATTATTATATTATTATATTATTATATTATTATATTATTATATTATTATATTATTATATTATTATATTATTATATTATTATATTATTATATTATTATATTATTATATTATTATATTATTATATTATTATATTATTATATTATTATATTATTATATTATTATATTATTATATTATTATATTATTATATTATTATATTATTATATTATTATATTATTATATTATTATATTATTATATTATTATATTATTATATTATTATATTATTATATTATTATATTATTATATTATTATATTATTATATTATTATATTATTATATTATTATATTATTATATTATTATATTATTATATTATTATATTATTATATTATTATATTATTATATTATTATATTATTATATTATTATATTATTATATTATTATATTATTATATTATTATATTATTATATTATTATATTATTATATTATTATATTATTATATTATTATATTATTATATTATTATATTATTATATTATTATATTATTATATTATTATATTATTATATTATTATATTATTATATTATTATATTATTATATTATTATATTATTATATTATTATATTATTATATTATTATATTATTATATTATTATATTATTATATTATTATATTATTATATTATTATATTATTATATTATTATATTATTATATTATTATATTATTATATTATTATATTATTATATTATTATATTATTATATTATTATATTATTATATTATTATATTATTATATTATTATATTATTATATTATTATATTATTATATTATTATATTATTATATTATTATATTATTATATTATTATATTATTATATTATTATATTATTATATTATTATATTATTATATTATTATATTATTATATTATTATATTATTATATTATTATATTATTATATTATTATATTATTATATTATTATATTATTATATTATTATATTATTATATTATTATATTATTATATTATTATATTATTATATTATTATATTATTATATTATTATATTATTATATTATTATATTATTATATTATTATATTATTATATTATTATATTATTATATTATTATATTATTATATTATTATATTATTATATTATTATATTATTATATTATTATATTATTATATTATTATATTATTATATTATTATATTATTATATTATTATATTATTATATTATTATATTATTATATTATTATATTATTATATTATTATATTATTATATTATTATATTATTATATTATTATATTATTATATTATTATATTATTATATTATTATATTATTTCCTGAACATCAATGTAAAAATTCTGAGAGCTACAAAAAAAATTTAAATATCGGTCCCACATAAAAAATTTAGATCCCACCATGTGCTCTATATGGCCGTTATTATTTTAAGGAACATGATATGAATAACAAAAATTCGGCTGAATCAATAGAAATTTGATAATTTATTGAAAAACATCTATAGACAGACCGATATTGAGATTAATTTGGTCTGATATAGAAATTTACATCTGTATACATATGGCATGGGGTAGGAAAACGTGTATTCTGTAATGAATGCAAATTAATGTTTTGCAAAGTGTTTTTTTTTGTGTGTAAGAAGGGTGATTTGAGATGATAACATTTCAATTAAATTTAATAGGATTGCAATCGGCTATTTAAACGAAACGTGAGACAAATTTTTAATTAACTATTATGTGATTCTTCCCGTTTATTTTCCAATAATTTTGTAAATGTGATCACCCCAAATAATTTATTTTCAATTTTCCAAATTTTAAAGAATTATTTTATGGAAATATAACTTTTATCTTATGATCAGTAATATGGTGCAGGGACATAATCGTTACTATAAATGAAGCTTCTCTTCATATAGTAAATTCTCTTCATAAGAAAAAAACATCTGAAAATAGATATCACACGTTGAGAAATGTCATGCATCTGATACGTGGACCGAATATATGTTATCCCAGATTTTAGAGATTAATAAGCAATGGACTTCGGTGTAATTGTGACCATACATTGGAAGAAGCGAAAAATGTTCGATACTTCGCATTTCTTTCACTTATGATAGTTTTAAGTGTAGAAGTTAGATCGTGTTTTACCATATATAACCGGGTATTTCAATGTCAAGTACTACGAAAAATAAAAAATCCTAAGAGATGATTCTATGTCATCTTAAAAGATACGAACACAATGTAAAAGGTCGTAAAACTACAATGGCACATCTTAATTTAAATTAAAAAAAACCCTAACCCTAGAAAAATCTTTTATTAATTTGCTAAATATCCTCCTAATGTTAATTTGTTTTTTACAAATACCGCACCAGAGCAAAAACATTTCCAATAATCAAAATGTTATAAATAAATTAATGTTATCGTTATATTCTTTAGCACACATCTCTCCAATCCTCTTATGGATTCACCCTTTAGTTTAATAAAATGCAAACATTTTGTATTTTGTTTGTACGTACACGACAGAAATGTATGTGAAAGGTCAAGAAATACAAACATAAGGTTCCAATAATAACCAATATTTTGTGTGACCAACCCAACCCTAAATGGGAAATTAAAAGAAAATGGGTTTTCTAATTATATAGGCTGGCTACCCAAAAATGGGTGATTTTGTGTTCGAAGTATGATGACCACACGATAATGGGGTATTTAGGGAAGGGGAATTAAGAAGTTTATAAACGATAAATATTTGAGTATTTTTGATATTATAAAAAAAATGAGATGTCGTATCCATGTTGTCAATATCTGTATGATAAGCGTCGTTAGCATAGTACATTTTTTAATTATGCTGCATTGTTTTCGTTTCTTGCACGCGTAATGTAATATGCTGTAAATATCTGTTCCTATCATTTACATCGCATCATTTTATTATAAAGCCGCCAATAAAACATTTTTCTACTTATCTGTTAATGATAAAATATTTGTTGGTTCCAGGCTTTTACCCGACAACAATATAACAATATAAATTAAAATTTTAATTAAAACAACACAACATTTTGTTTGCAATTTCTTCATCAAATAATTACAACACGAACTACTCAACAACAACAACAACAGCAACAACAACGAAAAATAAAAAGCACGACGAAAAGCTCTTTTAATCCGTTCTGAATTAAATCACGTAGAAAGAAAAAAATTATGATGAAAATAAATTTGTTGGTGTCTGAGTGTGTGTGTATGTCTATATGTATTCGATTCTGATAATAATTTCAATGGAACGAGAAGATGGAGCTTTATGTAAAATATTTCGAAATGGAAAGATTTGAATGGATTTGTTATCCCAATTTCTAATTAAATTCAAATTCTCGATACAACATTTTATCGTTTTCAGTGGATTTAGTTTAAAAGATTGGAATAAGAGTAATCCATTTTTTGTGTTTGGTCCAATATTTGAAATTTGTAAATTTACAAGATTTTTGCAGTCTCCAAAAGTTGATTTTTGATCGGAAACCAATCACCATTTATTAAATTAGGGCAATGGATTATTTTTAACGCAGTAGTGTGTTATTTATGTTCCTGAACGTATTAGCTTTTAAAAATTGGTTATGTCGTGCAGGCCAGCACAAAACAAAAAGTAGTAATCTACTCACGCAGCTCTAAAAACCTTCTATCAAATAACTAAAATGGTCCAAATAACTTAATGTATTACTCGATTTTCAGTTATAACTTTTCACGAACTAACCTATTCATTTACAAGGCTGAAGTCTTAAGAGTACACCAACTCAGCAATAAGCGCAGTTCTCATAATTTATTGAAAGGTGTCACGGAGCTGTATCTTATCTTCTCACCAACTTCTATTGCCATTTGGGACCATGATGGAAAGCTACTCAATTTTTGAAAATGGAATTTCTCTGATTTAGAGTTCTGCTTAAATGCCCAATCCTATATTAGGAATTCACACTGGCTAAGTAGAAATTAAAAAAATTTAATCTGTTCTTCAAATTTACACAGCAAACGATTTACTGTGTTACATAATATTAAAGAGGATCAGCACTTTGGCGGAGGAAAGTGGAAAATTTCTAACTTATAACTCAATTCATTAGGTAACCTTATGGTTACCTTTACGAAGTCTTGTACCTGTAAAACATATGCATTTAGGTAAATTGTAGTAATGCAGTTACAACTGTGTTAAAGTCGAGAACAAGCTATAAGTAGTTTCTGCAGTTATTTCTCTAATGTGTAGCAAGGTGGTGCCCTGCCTCCGATATTCTTTGATTTCATGCTCGAATTGTTTTTTCGGTAAAAGTGGAACACCTTAGGGCAACATTCTATACCGTCAGTCCAACCATACCCAGGCGTAAAAAAATGATATTCGACTGAATGGAAACGGTGTAAAACAACTTATGGGTCCACATATATGATTTTTAGCTTCCGTCTCAGAATCAATGTGTCTAAATCAAAATCTAAGATCACGCAAATTTTGGATACAAGACATAATTGATTCTCTAGTAGTAACCTCACATTTGAATGGTGAGTCTTGCCTCAGGTAACTATACGATTTATATTCCTGACGTTCTCTGCTAAAATCAAAATACCTTGGAAATGCCAACAAGCTGAAGTTATACAAGATTTTGATCAGACCCGTTGTCATGCATGGGTGACTTATAACATTTGAAAAAAGAGTCATTCACTTGATATATTACCCCAAACATGATGATGGCAACACTTCCTGAGTTTTATTCAACCACGAGATCAGGAACTTAATGAATATTAAATTTCCTCTTTAGGTTGTCGATAACAAAACAAAAAACAAGATTGGGGTTGAATCCGATGGAACCAGACTGTTGACCAGACGTGTACTTCGTGTAGATTTTGGCTTTAACTATAGAAGGCTTTGGTATAAGGTGTAAATATGCCTTCTTATGGTTTTGGTAAATGAAATAGAGAAACAAACAAATCGGACCACTATAAAGTGTGTCATTGATTATTCTAAAAGTTAAATTTAGACTGTGTCCGAAACCCATGATAAATGTTTGTGTATACAATTTTTGATATTCATTTGAAAAATATTCCCCTCCATTACCAATTTTTTATTACGCTGTCCGAAAAGTATAATAATTGATTGAAATATTTCCCCGCCTGAAATGAACGAGCTATAAAACATATGAAGGAAAATTACATTTAATCGTGGCATTGTTTATTGAAATTGTCATAGCAACGAAAACGTTCAAATTTTTCTCATATGGTTTCTGAAATGTACTATCACAAAACCAAGTAGTGAATTTTATTTGTTTTATTGTATCTATCCAAGTGTGCTACGCGATGAGTTAAGCTTTTGTTATAAAAAGTTTTAGCACTTGTCAAAAATTATCATAGCAACCGACCGTGATAATTTGGGTGTCTTCGTTTTTATCAAATAAATGTCAAAAATTTGTAATCACAAATATTTATCACGAGTTTCCGACACAGTCTAAAATTCATGCAGTGTAAAAATTAATGGTTTTAATGGCGGATTGAACGAGTCCTTGACACCTTATATGAACGTAAAGATGTAGTAGATTTGTTTAGTGGACAAAATATCCTGATCTAGTGGGTTTATAGGTCATACAGATAATCGTTCAACCAGCGAAATAATATATAGATGAAACTCGATTAGCTCATACAGAACGTGATTGTTCAGAATTCGAATTCTCCCTACTCTAGTCCGATCGTAGTGATAAAAAAAAATCCGATGAAACAAAGGTGTGTGTGGATTACAGACGTTTGAATAAAATAACGATAAATAATTGTTTTCCGTTACCAATAATAATAAAGGACCAAGTGATTTTCGGAAGTTTGTGGCTAATTTTGCAATAGTATAATCAAGCCATTAACCCAATTATCAAAAAAAATATTGATTTACAATGAGCAAAAAGCAACAAATAGCGTTTGACTTGCTGGTGTGCTCGTTCTAAACAGGCGATAAAAAGGAAACAAAACTTGTTTTGTGTTCATTAAGACCGTTTCGTGTTTATTAAATCGGCAGTCGGTTAAAACTATTGATCTATTGTGATTTCAAGTTATTGCGTTAAGTATGAAGGCGTGTGATAAAGTACCTGCATGATAATGTTGGTCACGGCGGAATGGAAAAGAAGGAAGGTGCAGAAATTATGCAATCATTTTTGGTTCCCATACGATTAAGGGCTTTTGTCAAGCGTTAAATTTCCGCACGTATTGTATGTTGCTATACAAAAAAGGTTGAAAGCGATTGGAATATTCCGCATCCTATCGCAAGGTTATCTCGAGCCATTTCTGAAAGGTAAACCTGGAAATATTTAATTGGGTTGGTGAGTGATTTTCTTATTATATGGTGATGAAGTGTAAAGGAAACCTGGGCTCAACCTGGACTTTGCAGAAAAAAATACACTTTGCTCTCAATGCTAGTGGCAAATCTGAAATCAACATCGGAAAATTCTATATGTATTGTGACAGAAGCAGAGGTCAAAATCATTTTGAAAGTAATATAAACAAATGTGGTTGCCCCTTACTATATAAAGTACATGCTAAGATTAGGGAATATATCATGATTCGAAAAAGATTATCGGTCTCCATCCACCCAAACACATATAATGTGCAACCTGATTTTATGTCACTAAAACATATCCATAATATAATCATCATAAATCATTTAGATAAAATTATTTGAATTTTAAGATTAACATCTTATATGTTTTAATTAATTAAGCAGAAAATCATAAAAACATTAGTGTACATCTATAAACAGCATCAGGAGGATTTTCTTGTATCACTTTTGTCGTTTAATTAAAATCAAAAAATTAAATAATTTTAATAATGTATTTTCATAATTTATAGGATTGAAAATCGGTTTCATTGGTGGACAATGTTGACGTGATCGGAATTATTAATACCATATTTATCCAGTAATGGATTTAGTGCTTTAAGTGAGCGTTTTCGTACGATTTCTTGATTTTTCTGCATCCATATTATTTCAGTTGAGAAATACTGTCTCTGCACATACCTTAAAATCATAATTTCAGCCTACATGATTTTTTTATTAACAAATTGTAACCTTGTTGGGATGATCCATCAGTTGCTACATGAATTGAAAGTGGATCATCCAAATTTATATCTCGCAACCGTAGGCTTTGGGACATTATTTTAATCCGTATGGTTATCGGCAATAACCAACCGAGTGGACCAAAAATCCGGCTGGCGTCTATTCTTCGTCAGAAGTATTCGTTTATTTGTTTCCTTGATTACACTTGATTGCTGAGATTACCAGCTCGCTCTAGAAACACTTGCTATCTAGAGATCCCAATGATGAAACAAACTAGGTTTTTTGAGTAAACGCATTGCGGAGTCAACTCAATTTAATTGCTTTTTAGTATTGCAAAGATCAAAATGGCCACTCTAAAGTTCAGATCTGCAAAACGCATTAATTTCACTTTAGTTAGTTCTGCACAGCGAATTTTACTTGCAGACTGCAACGTCGTAATATTTGATACTACATAAGCCTGGACCCTTAATCTCTATTCACCTTGTCCTTACAACATAATCACTAATTGAGTACTCTCCTTGTCCTTCCGCTTGCTCTCCTGCAGGAGACCAGAATCCAAAATTTAAAAAAAAGAATTTGTTTTGTTCCACGTTTTGTTTCGTTTGTTTCCACTAAAATTCCTTCCTAAAAGAACATGTTTTTTTGCATTTCCAAACTAGGCCAAATAAAACCGGTGTTTTGTTATATCCTTTAACAACGGGAATGAAAGTTTAACCAAAATATATAATAGGCGACATAAATCCATTTTTTATAAAAGTAATCCACATCAAATCTTAAAAAATTTCTGCTTGTTATCACAACAAAAGCAAAAAAAAAAGTTGTTTGTGAAAATTTTCAAAATAAGATTAAAAGTTTTCCAAACAAAAAAAAACAAAAATTACATTGGCACAACAAAGTTACAAACGAAACCTTAACATTACACGCAATATTATTAACCGAATGTACACCAGCAGCAATACATCAAATTATATTTACTTCTGTTTATTTAGGGTCTGTATAATCTGCTTATAATAAACCTATAGGAAGTATAGCTTGTTCGTTTGTTTCACGTAATTTTCCGCCATTTCATTATGGTTTCCTTTAAATTTATCGGAGTCTTACGTTCAGTCATAAAACCAGGATTTAAAATGCCGTTTTAGTCTTTAGAAAATCTTTCACGTGTTACGGTTTAGCAATGTACCGGAATATTTAGAAATATCCTTTCAATCGATGGGCTTACCCATCCGAGGTTTTGCAGCCCATTAATAATATCAGAGATGGTCTCTGTATACCCTTCTTTACACGTTACCCTAACATATTCTCGACCTGCACCATAGTTTTAAACATGCACTTTTCCATTAGTACGTGTCCTGTTCTCATCTGAGAGATACCTTTAACCTCTAACTCAAATTGTTTCCGATTTACTTTGATACTAATCTCTTTTAAGACATCTGTTTACAAATGGCTTCCCACTGGTTTATCATAAACGATGCTTCAAGCCAGATTCTACGACATCTTTTTTATTTGAGGTTCTAGTTCAGGTTTTTACTGTTAACTCACCATTGTGTTTAGAATCACATGAAAAGGAACTATCTGTTTATCGGAGCAGGCAACAGAGTTTCTCCGAACTCTGGTGCTTTGTAAACGGCGGTTTGATCAAGCGCTTGAATTTTCAGGTGATTTAGACAACAAACGTGTAAGTTTTTTTGGAGTAGTTCTGTTGCTCTCCTAGAATTCATAGGGTACCTTCTAGCATCTGGGAGATGATATGGCAGACCTTCAGTGAAATTTCTGCCAAGGTACTAGAGAAAACAATGAACGTAACATCGATCAACGTTACGATAATTGGTAATTGTGGTAATCGGCTAAGATGAACAGTTCAACCATATCTTAAACTCAGGGAGATACTGAGTGCAGTTAGGAAAAATGGATTTGTTATTAAGTATTTTGTCACAATCAAGTGGCTTAACTAAAGTGTCTTGGCTAACCATTTAGCCGATATCCAAACCATGCGTTTCCAAACCATCAAAACTATAATAGCCACATAATTAATTTAGTTCCTACACATTCAATTTGTATGTTACCCCAAGTAACAACATTGAAAATTGCCTGTGCCATGTTTTGTGTTTCTAAATAAATTACAACACGAAGGCCATTTTTCCGAAATCATTTTATTTTTTATCAATAAAACATCAAATAAAATTATAAATCGGTACTGCCAATTAAATGTTGAATAAATTATTAGCACGAATATCAATTGGAAAATTTTTTAATTTTTCCATTTACACGCTACCCACCTTCTTAGAAATTAACAAAAATTTGATATCATAATATTCAGTTGGTACCACACAAATCAGTGTCATGGTGTAATAATGGATAATTTTTAGTTACATGTTGGTTATTTAATTAGCCAAATTGTGTTGTGTAGTTTCCCCGATTCATTTTGTTATGTCATGTTATATGTGAATTATGAAAGAGGTTTTGTTGTTGTTGTTGTTGTTGTTCCAATTTTTTCACATTTGTACATGAAAGAATTTTTAATTGAATAAACAAATTATACTCGTATAATTAGATAGAAGCGAATAATGCAAACGGAATGATATTTTAATGTACGTTTTGTGTCGTGGTCAAATTATAATTTACTGTCTACCATATTTATAATTTTAAAGAAGCGTGATAACGGCTATTTTTAGGTGGAATGATTTTTTTTTTTTGGACGGGTTTCAATGATTTACATTCATTTCAGCTGGAGATGTAAATCTGACCTGATATATGTGACCTGGGTCTTTTTCAAGTAGTAATTTACATCTTATGTTAATAAAATTGTTAAACCAAACTTTAAGGCACTTGCAATTTCTTGACTTACATTTGCTTGAATAAAATACAGGAACCTCTAATACTTATATAATTTGACGAATTTCTTCCACTGTATAAGAGGTTTCCTCGTACTTGTTCTTGTATCTCAAACTGATTACAAAATGCTCTTGGCTTCATCAACATGCTACCTGGAAGAGTGCTCGGTTCGGTAATTTTGCATTTTTGAAGTAAACGCCGGACATAACAGTGACATTGAATATAGAAAATTGAATATTGAATATTAATAAATAAGCACGTTAAAAGAGCCGCAATAAATTTGGATACTTCCAATAACGCAATACTCAATTGTGCGCATTTACAAATCAATTTTCCAAAAATAAACCAACCGTCTTTTCCTGGATATAACTCTGAGTGGTAGTCCTTCTTCGACCTATGAGTTCTGGACCATGAGAGGTAGTCCTTCTTCAAACCAATGCCAGTTTTGGGAAATAGAAAATATTAAACACCAAAAGAAGAGTTTTACAAACGTTATTTTCAACAAAACCGAACAAAAGATCATTAAGGCCGATTCGTGGTAAAATTACCATCTAATAAATCTCCAACTATCTAAGGAGAATCCCTAGTCCACGCCATTCAAAGACTTAGATTGGCGCGTTGGTTTATTCAAGACAAAAATTTAACATTATTCCAACAATTCATGCGCAAATACAAAGATTTCTACCACATGATCGAGATTCTTCCACCGAAAACGAATGAAAATTAGTTACAGTCATTTTTAGACTAGCATGTACTTCCTATTTACCAAGCAGAACCATTCCACAAATAGCTAATGAAAAAAATTTATATCATCACCATTATGCTGCTCAGAAATTAATGAATTGAGGAAAGATACTGACGACGAAATTCAAGCATTGAAACTCAAAAAGGATGAATAAAATAATACAAAATTGTGGGTTTAATTTAAGAAAGTGGGTGTTTAGTAAGCCAAATATTAGGGCTACAACTCCACATAAATGTTAAAAAATTGATATAATCAAGAAACGAAGAAGCCAATCAACTCTTGGATTTGGTCAAAATATTAGGAATTGAACTAAGCTCTATATATGATAACTTCACACTTATATCAAACATTTAACAGAAATTTGAACCCTGTTTAATTCATTTCAGTGGTCATAACTTTCAACATTTTCTTTCAAAGTCTTTGGCGTGCCAATTTCAATATGGGAGAAAATGCAAAACAACCTTTAAGCTTAAAGTGTTCTTTCTATTCCCGGATCTTTAGTAGTTCCAACAACGAACTGTACGAATTCTGCGATGCAAGCATGGCTTGTGCAGCAGCATTGTTTTACAAGAAAATCAACAAGACAAGGATAGACAACAGACACAAACTAAAGTGGCACCAGTAAAACAATAACTACTCCTCTTGATCCGGACAAAATTACCGGCATTTTGACTTTGCCAAAGTAACAGCGCCGATCACTAATCTTTGAAGAAGACAGCAAATCATTTAGGTGGTCCGATGATGCACAGAATGCATTTACCAAGTTAAAGTCTTTCGTTGTTTCCGCACCCATTCTGGTAATTCCAAGTTTCAGCAAATCCTTCACTATATAGACGGATGCATCCGGCACCGGCATTGATGCAAAAAGATGATGTGAAAAGGTAATTGCTTTTAGGAGTCAAAACTTACCTCAACTGAGAGTAGATATCTAGTAAAGGAGAGAGTGCTTGGCGGTGGTGTTCGCCATCGAAAAATTCAGACATTACACCGATGGAGTGAGATTTACGCTGATCACTGAGTATGCGTCTTTGATATTGTTGAAACATTTGAAGGACCCTGCATCTCGGCTAGCTCGTTGGTTAATGAAACTGCTACAATTTCACGTTGAACTACTGCATCGAAAGGGTAAACTAAATGTGGTACCAGTTGCATTATCGCATGCGGTTGAGTCCATCGAGATCAATTGACCATTTTTGCCGGATGAAAAACAAAAGCGCAATGCGTCACCTCTATGATAGAGAGAGGAGAGTGGCGACGGAAGTCCCAGATGCGCATACGTCATTGAAAAGCATAGAGAAGAATGTAGAACGACTGGTGCGCTTATCGGTTTTATCTGGTGGTTGGGTTACATAATGATAGCATTCTTGGGAGGTTGTCTAGAGGAAGTGGTAGCGGTCGAGGGCGTGGAATACTGTCTGAGTCATTACGTCAGGCAATAAATAACTTACATCTTGTCCAAGCACAGGATCATCGTAACAAGCAAAAAAGGATATAGTTGGGTAGATTCAACGATCACCAGTAACAGTTGGAGACATGGAAAATAGTGGCTCGTTATAGAAGTACAAAATTCGTTACAACAAGAGAATGCAAATATATCTACCGCTGGAAGAAGATAACAAACTATATGTACTACTTTATGTAATATGGCTCAGCAACATGCAATGCAGCTTTCGGTAACCAACAGATCTTTTGGCCAATTGCAAAAACTGGACCATGCCAAATATATTCAGGCGCGGAAGCAATAGATTCTACACTTCGATGGTTCGGCTCCGTTGGAGTGTAGAATCCATGGGCCGAACCATCGTCCATGTCAGTACAGGCTGGCTGGAGCAATGCAATGTGCAGATGGATTTAAAATCGAACCTGTATTCGTGCGTCCTCAATTTGGCTGGTGACGGCGTAAGGTAGGACGTTAACATTTAACTGCGAAAGAGTTGGAAGAGGTTAAGCCGCAAAAAAAATTGCGGGGTTCAAAAACAAAAAAAAAAGTTCAAGGAAGCTGTCATTAAACCTGTTGAAAAATGACTAGAACTGGAAATTGAGATTTATTAACATTCGTTAACAATGACGGTCATAAATCAGAATTTTTCGTATTACCCGAATATTTATTATCACAAGATATCGTTGCTTCAGGGTTCGATAGTAATATTTTCAACATCTCCAAGGATAACCATGCTTCTCTAGCCAGTCTTTTTCTTAAATATGTATAATAAAACTTCTAAAATATTGTTCATCCATGTTTAAGCTTATTTGTGGTGTTTCCGCGATTTTGCATATTAAACCGTTCAATATATAGAAAAAAAATATTAAAAATTTTAACATGTACCTTTTCAAAAATTTTGAAAGAAATTTAATTCTATTAAATGAAATTCTATTTTGTGGGTTGTTAAACAATTAAGCCAATTAAATTTGCAAAACTCCAAGGTATGTTCAAAGTATCTAGATGAAAAAACATATTTCACAATGATTTTAATAATGTGTCTATTTATTTTAATTATTATTTTTAATTGGTACTTATTTATAATTAATCGATTTGTAATCTAAGCAATTTTGGTACAAATATATAAAATTGAATAATTCTGAGCCCGTTTATAGTTTACAAAGAGTTTGCTCATTTGTTTTGAAAAGTCAAAATAAGTTATATATGTAGGTACACCAAAGCCATCTTTAATCCCTTACAGGAAGCCGAAATGTACTCATTTATAAGCTTTAAAAAAATGAGAAACATGTAACCTATTGAATGTATTTGTGAGATTATGTCGTCGTTTATATACGATTGTGAATACAGTGTAGAAAAAAAACAGCAAACTAAAGAAGAAATAAAAAAAAATTAGCAAACTTGTAATTTTTTTGTTTTATTTCAACTGTTTGTTTTTATAAAAAGCATATAAAATCAAACGCTCTCACTATGAGTGTTATAATAAGCTCAAATTTATATGACGTTTATAGTAGTGTGAAAATTAAAATGTTTTTCATAAAAAATTTTGTCGTACTAATACAGTCAATAGGTTACATTTTTAATATGATATCTGCGTATGACGGGAACATTGTAGGCTTAAAAGAGATAAAAGTCAGCTTTGACATACATCGAACAAACCGGCAAATACGTCATTCATTACAAAAATGCATGTTTTTTGTTTTGAAAGGCCAAATTATTTAATTTAAAATAAAAAAATATTTTTTATTATGTTTTAATCCATGCAATTTTTTGCTGAAACCGAAGCTCTCCCAATGCTTTCGCGTTTAACATAACTTAACTGTCTACTTTCCGCCATCACCAGCCAAATTGAGGACGCATGAAAATTTTTATTAATGCATCTTAGCAGAGGCTTTATAAAGGCCTAGTGATTTTCAATGACTTATTTTAGATGGTGCTTAACTTATTTTAAGTTAGCTTCTCACAAACCAGCACACTCATGGGGAACATGAGTGTGCTGGATTCAAGTAATAAAATTGTGCAAAAAATGCGCTGGTTTGAGTGTACTTTTAAAAAGAAAGAGAACAACATATCGTTTATTTTGATCCCGTATTATTTGTTTGTTTACAAAGAAGCCGCAGTACCCTACCGCAGTATTTTTCCAGGGCTTTCATCACTGAATACTAGAATTTCACGGTGAATACTAGATCTGTTAATTGAAAGCCTTTTAACTTAGTCCAGTGCGTGATGGCAACTTCGAGTTCATGGAATTCATTCAAGCTCTGAATATAGTTTAGTTTTTTTTTTAACCTATAATAAGTACGCAGAATGGATTTACTGCAGCAGGGTACATACGGTTTCTATGGTCCCCTCCATTCAATGATGGCTGTAAATATTAGAATAACCTAAATAATAAATTCATTCAAAAAACAAAATAAAAGCTTTGGTCCCAAAATAGGATGAATATATGTCAACATTTTTTGGTAAAGTATATTGAACGGGGATGAACTGAAAAAATATCAACAAAACATTGATTGGTTCTTATCAATTTTAAATTATTTACAAAAAAAAAAAAGAAGTTTTTCAATCCATTATGCATGAACTTAACAACAGAGAAATTGAAAATGATTGGAAAACTGGCACACACACATACCATACAAACAAACAATGACTTATTTTTCCTTCTCTTTAACACACAAAAACACTTTAATTCGGTTAACACTTAAAGCCCACTTGAGATGTTATACAACAACAATGAGACGTTAGGACCAAAAAAAAAAAAACCTACAAAAATGTGAAATCCTTGACAATACATTTTCATGTGATATATATATATATATATATATATATATATATATATATATATATATATATATATATATATATATATATATATATATATATATATATATATATATATGAAAATGGTATGGAATGATGGTACCTCTTTGATTTGGTCTACGTTCGCATTTTGTAATCAAATATGTTTGGTTTTATGTAATGATCAAAGAACGCCGGTAGAAATGTTCCCTAGTTCGCAATATTCATCATCATATTTCACTCGAAAATGCCTTTTGGATAAATAAGATTTTATTATACATAGAAGGGCTTTGGCCTATCTCTATATTGTATTCTAGACACATCTACCAAAATAAATCGAATGCTAAGCCGACATCCAAAAAGATACTTGAGTATAGTTTTTTGCACTCTAACGTATTTTCTGTTGTGTTTGTGGTTCTATACATCTGTTCTACAGTAAAATGGTATTCCTGGAATCAAAATAGATGTAGAGGAAAAAATGTCCTCAACTCTTTATTTCAGCTACCTTTCATTGATGCAGGACATATTTCAACCAAAAGGAGGCATTTATTATGTGTAGATTTCAAAATCTTTTATCAGTCAGCGATCTAATAATTTGGCAAGTGATTTAGTCATACCTTGGAGCAATTTTAACATTTAGATATTTTTCTTAAAGTTAAAAAAGAGGAGAGGAGTAGCAATTCTCTCCTGTTCTCCAGGTGAAGCTGGCAAATATTTTCATTTCCACAACCTGAGGACGCACCTGATGGTGGTGTCAAGTGTCCTCTTACGGATATAATTATGATAGTTTTCCTAAAGTTGAATAAAACTATGAATTTGTATCTGCACCCCTTACCAGTCGATGCGATACGTTACAAAAACATGACAATTTACTTAACCTTTTTCTTTGCCTTTCGAATAAAAAGTATGGAAAGTTTAAAATTTTAAATGGAAAAAGGAAAAAGAAAATTTTTTCCATTCCTTTTAAATACAAACATTTATATTCGTCGCTGATTTGAGTTTGCTATCTAGATCAACTTTTCACAACTAAATATAGTTTTTTGGGTTGATTTAAAAGAAAAGAATTTTCCCATGATTTTCCGTCGTTATATTATACTAAATATAAAATGAACATAGTTTTTCAATTTTTCGTTTCGTTCATTGTAAATTTATGATCCGTAAATTATAAGACGAACGGATTAAGGACGAAATATTTATTTGTATCCTTTTGAAAATTTTAAAAATATTAAGTGAACTCTTATAGTTTTGTGAGGGGGATTGCTTTAAACCTAAGCTAACCAGAAGTTACACAACAAAACTGAAGCCTGACAATATATTTATCAAGAACTTGTAGCGGTTGAGTATATAGTACTCAATCAGACAAATAGTTATGTAAACATATAATTACCATAATTACGACATGCCAATGTTGGATTTTTGTTTACATAACATTGACATTCAATCAATTTTGAAGTCGAACACAATTTATCTTTTCAGCACATTGCTGAATAACGATGATTACAGTGATCATCAATAGATGGTGCGATCACAAACCAAAAGATGTCAAGAGAAAGGTGGAAAGAGAAAATAAAAATATGCACGATCGTCCATTCCATAGTAAGACGTCGATCTAGAAACATCTTGATAACATGGAAAAAGAACTTCACCACTCACCTTCACAATTAGTATCATCAACAAAAACCGCAACAATTAAGATAATTAATTGTTTGGAAAAAAGAACTGTAAGTGTTTATAACATAAATAACTGCGTGCCAAAAATATTTTAATCCCTTTCTACAGAAGATATGAGAATGGATAAAATAAGGTAAACATTTTCTGCCATGCTCTGGAGGAATATCAGGCATAAACGTTTATAAAAAACCGAACCTCACTACTTGACAAAGCAACGAGATATACTTCAAAAATATTATGTACCGCAAGATCGTTACCAATAATATTATTGTGCAGAAGTGTTTCTTGGACATTTACCACTGAAAAAGAGAATATTTGTTTCTTGATTTGAACTTCGATCAACTTTTTACAAAATCAGGAAAAAAGAAGGAAATCTTCTCTTCACTAAAATTTCAAACTGAGTCTTTTTAGTATTTAAATATTTAAACATTACTTCATGAATCACCAACTATACTACGTGATCTCATCGATACGAAAACCAGACATATTCGTATATTAAAGCAATTAAAGGATCCAGTCGATGAAAGAAACACAATTATAGTTTGGCATTCATACAATACCAAGACATTTCAGTTCAGCACAATGTGATCGGCAGAATTCAGACGTAATTCATAATTTCTCATACGACTTAGAATATTTAATTCTAAATAGCATCACCATACATTTACACAATACTCAAAGTTGTGACATCAGTGTTTGGAATATTCCAAATATAATCAAGTTGGCTGAATCATCATTTCACATTCTTGGTAAAATCGATATGCTATACGCTAGATTCGGTGATTTTCTTCCAACTATTGGACAAATCTAACTATCCAATAAAATTTCAAAATTGCAGGAAACTGTTTTTGGTTGGAAAGTCACTGGGCAAATCACTGATTCAGCAATCAACAATAATCATGTTACTTAACCAAACACACATGGTGGAGGCTGATATAAATTTGGCAGAATAGTAAAACTAAATTTTACCACACCACGCGATTATTAAAACATCCAGCACAACCACTAAATTGCCTGTGGTTTTTGTGATTCGATTCTGGAAGCATCCAATTATCATGAAGTGTGATATAGCTAAGATATATCATCATGTGCAAGTTCACGAATATGATAAACAATTCCAATAAATCATTTGGAGAGATAGTCGTGGCTGCACAATATCGACATTCAAACTCACTATACAGTGACATTTGGGCCCACATCAGCGTTATGCCTTGAAGCAAGGTGCTTACAACAACAACTGTGCCTATGACGAACGATTTGCAATATCATACATGAATGTTGATTTGAACTCACAAAATGATGCACCAAGTCCTAGTTACCATTTCTATTCCAAAAATGGAATACAAATGGTACTGTTGGTACCAAAATGTCCCATTTGTTGGTACCAACTGTACCATTTGTATTCCAAAATGGTTTTGTCCTGGATAGCGTCCCCTACTTCAAGATAAATACCAGTATATGTTTGTGTGGGCCACTTTTCACCAAACCACACTGTTAGGGCAAAACAAGACAAGATGTTACGGCTTGTAATAAAACAAGATTTATTACTAGAATTAATCTTAAAGGTAGTACCACTCGGTTTTTGGTAGTAACACTCGATAAGAGGTCAAGGGATAAGAGAACCTACAGTGCCAAAACCTATATACCAATTCACCGTTTTGCTTTTTCGTTTTGCAGACTGGGGTAGTATTAACAATTTATTCATTTATTCCCAGAACTAGATATCCAGGACTAGAGGTACAGGAAGCTTCCGAAAAACCCAAATTATCCTGTTAATTATTTGCTTTTGTTCTCTGTAATCCTATTGGACTTAAGAATTTTTCATTCAGTGTGATGCATCTACAATTAGCATGGGAGCAATAATCATTCAAATGTCTTACAGTGATAAGAATCGCATCCTATTGCCTTCATTTCTCACAAACTAAATGCAGCACAGCTCAACTACAGCATTTACAGTATTTCCAATTTAATATTTAATATTAAATCTTACTCCGCTGCTTTGACTTTTGAGATATTTGACAGTATGTAAAAAGCTACTATTTTACCATCAAAACCATGATAGTTTGAAGTGGTTTATGGGACAAAGAGATTTTTCTGGGGGTTTCGCTTGGTGGAGTCTAAAACTCCAAACATTCAATTTTAAAATTCAATATCGGTAAAACAAGGATATTATTGCACCAGATGGTGCATTATTACAAAAAGCGAAAGATTAAACCCTAAACGAGTACAATGCTAATTTTCCAAGACGGTAGATTCCGATTCCAAGCACTTTATGTATCCTGATTACTGCTTAAACAAACTATCCTAATACTTTTAACTAAAAACTCACATTAAATCAAACTTTCAAGTCATTAATTATAAGATACAGAATCTTCTTAACCCTGATACTGGTCTTTCAACTGATATTCCTTCCTGGAAGGTGTGTGTTCTAAATTGTCTTATTCCTATCTTGTTGGAAAAAGTGATGTTCATAAATTCGGAGGTGATTGTGACGTTTACAAAGATATAATAAAGTCACCAATACCGAAGCACGCCAGCCAAAGGACCAGTACACGCAACTTGTTAGAATGTTTTAGGATTTTTCTATCTCAACTTCATGAATCTATTTCCGCGATCTAAGTAAGAAACTACTACTTTTTGTAGTGTTAGACCAATTCGTACTGCTTGACCCGATAGGTTATGCAACTAGTATAAATCATGAAAAATGTCTCATCTTATCAACTATCCGATTGTAAATTCACAAAGATCAAACAACTTTGGATGTTCATAATATACATTATAATGTTTATGCTCAGAGAAATGTAACACGTGCCCCAACAGACCGTTAACCTTTTATTTAAGTATTTAAGTCACATTACACACCCCATGGTTCTCATTATAGTTTGCTTAGAAAGCCTCTGACAGGTATGCGTATTTTATTCTGGTTGACGAATCCACTATGAGGTTAATCCGTTACCTACGGCGCCCAACATGGGGTTAAAATTTGGGATAATTTACAATTTTCAAAAATTGTAAAACACGCATGAAAGTGCATCCAAATTTTGAAGCCATGATTCAAAATTATCAAAACCAATTTTATTAGCCTCTAAAAGTTGGGAAAATTATTTACCGGTAATTCCCGGTAAGAACCATGAAATTATATTATTGTTCAAGAAAGATTTCGTTTATTTTCTATTGAAAGAACAAATCTGAAACCAGACGAGTAATTTAGGAATCATATCTTGCACAAATTAAATACAGTCTTTCTAGGTTTTATACACGTGCCTAAATATTTAGATTAAACATTATAATGCAAAGTCCTTAGGCAGTTACATACTTAAACCAAAATTAATTTATTCTAAAATTTCTCTTTATGTTCTCTATAGGCAATTAGGTACATAAATCACGTGTTCAGATTAGAAATATTAAAATAATATTATAATATATGCCACCATTGCCCCCACATACCAAAAACTAAAATTCACATGCCTGTACATAACTCAAACATATCATAAAAAGAATTATTATAATTATTCAGATAACACAAACTGATTTTATGATAACAAACATGTAAGCACAGATACCACATTATCTTGTAATTTAAAATTTTTTGTTTTCATTAAAAATCCATAATCCTGTGGAAAAGCAATATCAATGAATAGCATCAGGCTCATTAGTTATGTGGTTGATTTAAATGTTTTAATGAAATAAGCCTACATTTTTGTTATGTTAACAAAATGTACCAAGGTTTAAAGGATAAGTAATGTAAAATTCATTCCAGTTTGTACTTGAGCTAAAATATCACGTTTTGGACCATGGTGTTTTAAATTATTTAATATTTTTAGAGTGACATTGCGGTGTGGGTGGCACTTTGGCGAGGTCTTTGGCAAAACCGCATGTAAGTCCTTTGATTAGTGAAAAATAAAATATTACTTTATGAAATCAGACTCCCCTACCCTTTTTGGCATAAATAATGCAGTGGTACTGCAATCCTGAACCGGGTTTTAAACCTAATGGTTGTAATACGAATTTCTGATCATTTGAATTTAACCAATAATACCCATGAACACAACTGTAACCTTTTCCTTGAATTGCAGCATCCATAGTTCCAAACCTCATTGTACTGGCAAATGTGTTAAATAGGAAGCGTTTTTCTTGCAACAATAAGTGCCTCTCGTAAATGAATTTGAAACTCTGAATAATCCTAATTATGGCTGTCATCTCAGATTTTTATGCATCTACTGTCAATGCTCCTTTTTTTTAATTTTCTAGATTGCAAGATTTTAAAATATTGCATCAGATAAGCCATAATATTTTGCGGAGACTATTCCAAATGTTCTTACATTCTATTGTTTCTAGATCATTAACTGTTAGGTAAGTTATTGCCTTTACAATGGGAAATTCAAGAATTAGGATGTAATTAAATTCAAGAATTAGGATGTTTTTGGATTATTTCGTGTATATTGAAGGTAAACTTATCTTAAACTGGATTCCAAATCATGATGAAAGTCTCAAAATAAATTGCTGTCATAAATATGTAATACTGCCTCTTGATAATCCAATTTTATGCCAAATAATACTTATAAAGCATTGGAACATATTTTTTGAAGTACCATTTCGGTTGTGCTTAGAATTTTGGTCACTGTAATTTTGGCACTAAATACTAACTAGTATATGCGGCATCGATAGTTAGTAAAATTTTGGGAAATTTGTTTCTATTCAGTCGAGCCAGTTCCATCAAGCAAATCGTGGGGCTATAAACGACTATAAACAATGCGGAGGCCTTTCCATAAGCCACCGTATTTATCACGTGTTGTGGTAAAATGTACATTTTCTATAGATCCTATAGGTATATGTCGAGTCCGACATGTGATCCTGATGCTAACCATTTCTCATAAATTCTCAATATAATTTTTTGAAATTCACATACGTCTTAAATTTTATTTCCACAGTAAGCAATCTGGGCTGCGATATGTGGTACGTTTGACTTATTCGTCCTTAAATAGTAGTATTATATTTGCTTTTGTTCATCCTTAAATGGAAGTTTGGTGATACATTTTCCTTCTTTTGTCTTGGACGTGGTAGATCAAAATTGTTGCTCATAATATAGCTCATAGTATATCGCTCATAGATGGCGGCAGCTTCGCTGCTACGAAAATATTGACTAGCACGGGTTTGTAGAAATATGGGTCCGCTAGTTTGATTCCCTGTATTGCATTGAGTTGACTGATGTGCACTGGATTAAAGCAAGTAGTGACGAAGTGATCTTGAAAATAATTAATGCATAATTATTGCTATGGTTTATCGCAGAATCGCGATCTTAAATATATTTGAGCAACTCCATGTGATTTTGCTGCACCCGTTTGCCCAATTCCTTTCATAAGCGTCCATAAGTATGAGAGTGTCCTAATTTTTGTACAGAAGTTTAAGATACTTTAGTCGAATTGTCATCAAACGAGCGTGACATGTCCACGTAAAATAGGCAAATCCGATGCCCTGAAAAAAGCGCTCTCCCATCGGTTAACATCGGCCATTCGATGAGGCAAAATTAGAGTCCATTTTCAGCTGATAGGGGAAGGGTAACAGATGGCCCAAAGAACTATTCCGATTAATCAAATATCTGGCAGGAGCACAATTCCCTGACCATACAATAAAATCTACGTGGATCTGTAAGTTGTCAGAAGTAATAAAGATTGCCTTGAGTACATAGCCGGAAATTCGGCCGCTAGATGATTTAGCAGCAACCGCAGATAAACTACATGAAACAATGGCATCTACGAGAACAGTGGCAGCTGATATCAGGTCATCACGTTCAATCAGAACTATCAATAATGTTCGTTTACAACCTCAAGGTGGTTCAACACGAGGCACAACAGGGACCAGCAACAATTGAAACCAGGCTAGATAGTTTTACCCACCGCTTGAATATTCGTTCGCCTCAACGGGATCAAAGACGTCAATACTGAAGTATAGGCAAACTTGATACCGCAATCGGTTAGACCAACGCGCAGAGGTAATAAAAATAACAAAAGCTTGTATCATCTGCATAATAAATTCGGCAGATGACACCAGCTGCATTATCAATTTAAAAAAAAGTGATCCGAAAAATTATTTTAACCAAAAATCAAGTGATCTAGTTCATTCAGCAAACAATGGTTCAACCACTAACACCTACGAAACGAAATTACACCAGGTGGATATCGGATTATAACGTACATTCAAACATGTTTTTGTATTAGCATCAGTGAACCGTTCCATTATTGCGCTGACTTTTTTTCAAAATTCGTACTGCTTGTCGACTTCAAACATAAAAGGCTGGTTGATTCAGAAACTAAGCTGTCAATCAATGCCGCTAATGGTGAAGGTAAATATCCCAAAACAGATTATTTTCTCTGTCGACAACAATTAAAGTAGTCTGCTTAAGAAGAATTTTTCCTTATTAGCAGAGCTAGGTTATAAAATTTCAAACCTGACTCGCAGGACCATATGCGAATCTAAAACAATAATCAAAATAATCCAAAAAAATTGGTCCACTAAATTAAACAATAAAATTAAATATAGTGAAATTAAAATCAAGCTTAGGTTGTCAAAAAATATTGCTGCTCTTGTTGCCTAAAATTAAGTGCCCGAATCAAAAAACTATTTTATTAAGATACCATAATTGTTTATAATTTAAATCACATTGCGTTACACTCTATATGATTATATAAAATATCATTGTCGATAATGAAGATTACTATATAATCAACAATAATATATTAAGTGGCCATTGGCTGGCAATTCAATGATCGACTAATAAACCGTTACATAAGCTACGTAAGTATTACAAAAATATAATTCAACATATTAAAGGCGCAAACATGTACGCGGATGGAAAATATAAAAATCATACGCAAACTAACCAATCAAATCACCACATATAAACAATGTGACTAGCTTCACCAATCAAATCACACGTTTGCGGAAATAATGTTGCGTAGCAGAATAAAACAAAATAAAAATAGAGAGAGAAATGGTTTAAATTTGTTTTTACATGAATTATAATTTTTTTCCGCGAACGTGTGATTTGTTTGATTGGTGAAACTAGTCACATGATTTATATGTGTTTATTTGGTTGGTTGCGGATGATTTTTATATTTTTTGTCCGTATACGTGCTTGCGCTTAAAGTTAGGCAAATTTAGAAAGTTAGTTTTTAATTTACATATAAACATAATTTAAATTTTTATTTCTGTATTTTGAATTTATGTTTGGCGGATGTTTGTGTTTTTAAACACTAATAATTATTTTATCAATACTTGAGCTTATTTTGACAGTTCAGTATTCGTTTGAAGAGAAACGCCATACCATAAAACAATCATCAACTGATTTGATAGCCTTTGAGTCTAGACTAAATGTTAAAGGTCAGAAATAGAAAGTGTATAAGAGTTACAACCTCAAAATTACCATAAATTCTAAAAGTCTTATCCAAATAAAAACGATATAAACATACGTCAAATTTAATTGTAACATACGTAATTTTTTTTATAATTTACTTAACCTCGATATTTCACCTCACTCACATCACAGTTTTCCGTAATTACATTTTCCATATGATTAATGGTTACGAAACGAAAACATTTGTTGTCTCTCAACACTCAAAAAAAAATATTATGTTAAAATTCTAAGTCAACATAAGAATATATGTAGAATGAGCTATAATCGTGTTAATGATAATAACAAGTACATTAATAGAAGTTACACAGTGTTACGTGTACATGACACAGAAAAACTATTAATCTTTAAAATAGAAAAACTACATGACGTAAAATCACGTCTCATACTTATAACGTATACCTTATACATCATCCTTAATTTTTCTCGATTCTGTATTTTATAGGAACGGAATAAAACTTATATAAGTTTTGCATATCGGATAAATCTCGTGCGATTTTTAATTAATGAGATGGCAATGAAACTATTTTGTTTTGAAGACTTACTGTCTTCAACTTTTGAGGAAGTATGGAAAACAAGAAAAACTGCTTATAGCAACTGCTTGCCTTGATATTATTTAGGTTAAAAATTGAAAGAGAGCTATTTGATTTTTGTATTCTTTTTATATGCGTTTAAGACTGTCAAGCAGTATCTGTAAACCCAGTAGTTTGAGTTTTAAATAGGAATGCGGAACGGGTAATATTACTTGCCTCTTTTGTGTAGTATTGTTTGTATTAAAATTAGTGAATTTTTTTTGCAGATTACAAAGTTAATGGTGGCATACTGGAATTGCTGTGACAGAATACAAAAATAGAATAGATTTGTATTACGTCATCATGACGTGTCTGAAACCACGTCGTTTCTATCATGCATGAAAATATAAATATATCTTTCCTATCCTATGGTTTGTTTAGTGTAAAAAGGCTGTGGGAATAGCACCGGCGTTAACCAGAACTCAATCAATCAGTATTGTTTGTAAAATGCCTATAAATATGAGAATAGAAGCAACCCTTGAGTGAAATATATATCAAGTAGATTTTCTTGAAATTACAACTACGTATTTTATCAGTTTACCAGTTATTTCATTTAATTTTTGTGTTAAATAATTTTCTTGAGTTTAAAAGAAGTCACTTTCCTAAAACAAAAGATCAAATCTATAATTATAAATTGGTATGTTACTTAGGAGCACAAACATTTATCTCTAGACAACAAACAAAAAAGAAAATTTATTTTCACCCTTTGCGACCTTTTATATTTTATCACTTTAATTGTATCGTGAACAGTTGTAAATATTCGATAATATATCAGCAAATCCAATTTGTAAAGGTTTTCATTTGATTTTTTGTGTCAATTGAATTTTCCAACGAAAATATTTCTACCCCGCAGTTATATCCCACAGTATTTTGGTAACAACAACGAAATTGATTTTTATTTTGTGGGGATTAATCGAAAATCCACAAATTTCGTTTATTGAATTGTTATTTTCATTTGAGATGTGTTGCGGGACATTTCGATTGTTGCAAATAAGTTTGGCAAATAAAAGGAATTTGATTGATATTTGTACGTGCCGTTGTTACAATCGTGCGATAAAATTAGAAATATAAAATGCCTTAACTATTTTTTATTGGTTATTTTACTTTTTTAAATGTCACAGACAGTATTTTTGGGGGTGGGATAACAAATCGATTTTTGATTACCTTTTGAATTGGCAGCATTTTAAATAATGTTGATACTTTACAAAATATGATAGGAAATATTACATAATTTGTAAATTTCAACTTACCTCAAAAAATGTTCGTGTTATCTTAGATACTGCCAGACTTTTGTTAATAGTACTATATAGGATGGTGATTAAGACCACTAGACATGGTCGACCATGGACAACTATTCTAATTTCGAAAACAAGCATTACGAATATTTCATAATTTACGCAGCAACACGCATAGCAACGAAATGACTCAAGGAATGGAAATAAGAAATCCTTCATAATATTGGGATTGCTTTGAAATAATTCGACTGACAGCTTTTCATTTCAAGTGAAACTGGATAGTAAGGGCGGGCGTTCATACAAAGAGAACTATACTTTCAGAGGTTATTCGGATCTGTGGCCCCATCGGATGGTTTGCTTCGGTAATTTAAAATTGTATTCCAAAATCTGTGGAGAGAACCCTTCAATTTGGATTATCATCTTTTGCCAGAAATTGAGACAAATTTGCTTCTTTATTGGAAAGATTTATGTAACTTGAGCAAAATCGAAATACTGAGATGAATCGGTTCAAACATAAATCAAACCTATCAAATTCTGCAAGGGATCAACAATCTAAAGGTAAGATACTGGTGTGATCTATTTTATCGAAGACTTTGGCAAAATCAGTATAGATTACCTATAGTTCGAGTACCACCTATAAAAAATGCTCAAGGCAGTTGGGTTCGACAAAACAAAGAAAAAGCGGAACTCTTTGTTCAATACCTAGCAACAGTACATCACGCCATGGCATTTAATCCAACATTGACGTAACACCTATTTACCAACCAAATCAGGACTTTAAAAGTGTTACGCCAATGGAAATTGCTGAAGAAATTGACAAAATTTACCAAATTGACAAGAAAAGCACCAGGGATTGATAAAATATCACCTGTTCTATTCAAGAAACTTCCACGTAAATAAATTACCATAACCACATACTTATTTAATGCTTGTATGAGATTGAAGTACCCAAATCCTTCAAGACGGCACAAATAATTATGCTGAAGAAACCAGGTAAACCAAATGAAGAAGTAACATCATATTTCACTGCTTCCGACCATATCAAAGCTGTTTGAAAAACTACTACTAAAACGTCTGAAGCCAATGATAAAGTTTCCTGATTTTTAGTTTGGATTCAGGAATAACCACTCTATAATGGATCAAGTTCATCGAATAACTACGGAAATTGAGCAAGCTTTATAAGAAAAAAAAGTACTGCCCTGCCATATTTCTGGATGCATCCCAGGTCTTTGATAAGGTTTGGTACAAGGAATTGACATTCAAGATGAGCAAAATGCTACCACAAAACTATTGCCAGCTGCTTGAATCATACCTCTTTGATTGCCAGTTCAGAGTCATCCATGAAGAAACATGTTCTGGCTTTTACATGATCCTATACCTTCTCTGCACTGCGGGTATATACCTAAGACGAATAAAACTTTCATGGCCAAATTAATTGGCACGTTCACTGACGACACTGTAATTATGTCAGTAGATGAATCACAACCAATTGCAGTGGAAAATCTTCAACGAACAATGGACAATGTTACTAAATGGACAATTGATTAGAAAATCATGCTTAATGAGCTTATCAACCCTTGTGACATTTACGCTTCGAAACACATATACCTCAATGGGGAGCAAGTGCCGCAGGCTAAATCGACAAAATACCTTGGTCTGCATTTAGATTCAAGGCTCAACTGGAAACATCACGTGAGACAAAAATCTGAACAGATACGATTAAAACAACGTCAAATGTACTGGTTAATTGAACATCATTACAAAATGAACTTGTATTGCAAAAGACTAGTCTACCAGACTATCTGCAAACCAATTTGGATATTATACAACGTAGTAAAAACAAATTTCTGCGAATGATCACCAACGCTTACCGATTTGTGACTAACAGGGAAATACACAATGATCTAGAAAAACAATTGATAGACGACGTTATCCGGGAATGTCCAGTGTGCCCATTCGAAAAGATTTGGCTTTACCACGAATACTGGATGCATTATGGTATAGTAACACAAAATGACTCCAGTATAACGGGATAAAAATAGTTTCAGAGTTTAATTTCTAAACTGAAGCATCAAAACTGTCAGAAAACGATTCGACCGATTGAGATACCTGACCAACTAGCTGCCTTATGCCAGAAAACAAAACAGACGCATCGCAAAAAACTCATTTAGATATCTTGAGCACATGAATTTTGCAAACGAGCACTCACGAAATGTTTTAACTCAAGTGCGTCCATTTTTAAATCAACACAATTCGGATGAGAGACCGAATTTTTTAATTTGTAACCAAATATAACTCGCATTTTCTCATGACTTTGGAACAGATCTGCATAATGAAATGATGCAATTTTTTGTCTCTTTTCAAACAATCGCTAATCGAGTTAGGTTAACTGTTTCATAAACGAAATTTGCCTAGTTTTATCGCAGTTCGGTTACGAGCTCATGAAAAGTAAACAATCACATTACCTACTCGGTACCTTTTACATATTAAAAAATTAATACGCATATTATCACATTTAACGTTATTTGTTTTGTTTCCATCTTATAATTCACTAGAACAACGTGATCATACAAAATGTAAGAACCAAAAATTGTTTGTAGTAATCTTTGTAGGACATAATGTGGGTCAATATTGACAAAATAAAAATCATTTAATCAAAGTAGTTTGGTCGCTGCAGCCTGATTAGAGACCAAATTTTTTAGTTTGTCTATCCGAAACCGAACTACAATGTAGCGAAACCAATTTTGTCTCTTTTCAGACTAAAACTAATATTTTAAATGCAAGGGAAATGATTTTCTAAAAACTTATTTTTGGGAGTTTTTCCAATTATTCCTAAAAGAGGTTATCTACTCCATACCTTTTCCCGATAATATCAAAATATTTCTGTGACATGCAGCTGAAATATTAAATTAAATCTAATTAGAAAAATATGTTGATTAAAAGTCAAATAAATTGAAAAAATTTGTTTAAATATTTTACAAACATTTCATTGAATTTTTGCATTCTAAACATTTTTTGAAAATAATATTGTCTAAATATTTTTACTTACGTCATATAATTAGTTAGTATTTCGAAAAAATGTAATATGCTGTTTTATTCAGTGATGTGAGGTATTTTGTGCTATGATAAAATCTAGAGAATATGGTACTAGGTTCAAGTCTAAATTGTCGAGAAATTTAATCATTACTTGATTACTTTTGCGACCTTCGTTCAGACAACAGAATCAATATGCTGACCATTTCATGACAATACAATGTATCATACAAAACCTAACGCACGTCAGAGATGTTACGCCACAGTTAAAGAATATCCCGCAAAAACTCAAAGTTACTGACTATTTTGAAGGAAGTCGTTCTTAATAGTCACTTAACAAATATTTTTCCAGATTTTTTATGACTTGTCATAAGTTCATAAGTTCTTGTCATAAATCATAACTTGTGCAAGTTCTTTTTAGAATTGAACCTCTTTTAACACATGAATGCGAATGACTTTTTTTGATAAGTTTCATAATATACAGGGTTTCACAGAAGTTGCACTGAAATTAATCAGATAAATTTTCCGTTTAAGTACCACTTCAAAGAAATAACACAAAGAAATACAAAATGGTGCCGAATGGTAGTTTTTGAAATCACTTTGCACCATTCATGCTTGTTTGTCAACAAGCTAACTTAGCCATTTCGCGGACACGTTGGCATATGCCGTCATCTTGAATGATTCGAGATACTCCGAAATAATTTTTAGAGAATCCGTTCAGTACTGACGGAGAAGATGATCTGCATTATAAAGTTCAAAACCCTTACTAGACGAATTCATTACGATATCGATTCCGATTACAATTTTGAATATGATGAAGAAGTCAATGACTAAGCGAATGTGATAAAAAGTGACGAAGCACTTGGTGCACATTAGATTGTGGGTGGTATGACACTGTTCGTGTGATACCTGATATAAAATTTGAAGCTAACCCTTTGGGAGTACAATTGGAAATTATTCATATGGACGGGCCTTTTGAGATATTCAATAAAATTCTTTTTTAGGCTGGCGATTGTGTATCGAAAACAGGAAGCAAATGATGAAATTTGTAAATGTTGATCGAGCTGAAAATTTTTAGGTATATGTCTACTTCCAGGAAAAATTTAAGTGCCACAAATTCGGCAACTATTCTAAAATCCAGCATTTCCTTACTTTTTTATGATTTCTATTAGGCGTTCCATGAGATTTTTATGCTTTAATTAAAACAATATCCTTAATCCCTTTTATAGCATAAATCCTTATATTGGATATTCCAAATCAAGATTAGTGACGAAATTTTGAAAAAAAACTTGATGTTAAGATATAAATTGCGACCTTCAACTAAGTTCTAACTTATATGTTATGCGAAAGTGAGTTATGCATCACGTCATAATAAATCAACTGTGCTCTATCGATAGAAAATAACTTTTCTCCTGTTATTGGCACCCAGATAATCAAACTCCGTAATTCAGCAGAAAAATTAAAACTGTGAGCTCCATAAAAAACCAAGTGACATAGAAAAACTTTAACCCCAACTTTTAAAAGCACTTATACTTTAAAAACTCAAAAAAATGGAAAATTAAATAAGATCAAGCAAATATAGGCCTTTAACATCGTTTGAAGAGACGAAAAAGACCTATACCTGAAAGCAAAAAGTCGGATTCTGGCCTAATGTTGCGAAATATCTACTAGCTAGCGTTGATAGTAATACTATCACTAAACCAGCACACCAGCAGGAAAGAAAAACAGCAACCGCAACAACAACAAAAGGTTGAATCGAAAATAAATGCTTCTCCGCGTATTAATGTATTCGGCATAACAGAATTTGCTATTATACAATCTTTTATGATACCAGTGACCAACAAATAGTAAAAAGGAGCATTTCTTAATAAAAATGTGTGGACAATTTAAACACCAGATTCCAAAACATATATATAGAACTTTAGCTAAAAAGCACAATGAGGACGGTAAAGAATGTGGTTTACATAAAAAGATAAAAATGAACGTGGAATTAAAGCTATGGAGTCACACCCATAAATATTACGGTCGAGAGCCTAGATGCGTAAAATATGCTGGATAACACTATGCAAAAAGACAGAAAATAGGAACAACACTGCAAAATGTATAATCTGTGAATAGCGCCATCCTGAAAAATGTAGATTTCACATCATTTATATGACAAATTAAGTAATTTCACTTAATGACTCTGTCATAAGGACTATGATTACTCTCTTTGGAAAGCAACAAAAGAAACAAAATGCATATTGCAGATCATCTCGAAAAAACCTTTCAACCATCACCAAGGCAAACAGCTGATGAAGACGTAATACATTTGGGAAAAATTGATGATCATAACATACAACCTGTAATATTGCACGAATTAAAAAATGAAATCAAGTGTAATTTAAGTGTGTAAAGGCTCCAGGATATGATTTAAACTATTCCCGGAATTGATCCCCCAAAAATCAAATTATAAACGCAGCGTTTAGACTTAAATATGTCTCACGTCACTTGAAAGTTGAATAAACAATTATGATCTCTAAACCAGGTAATCCAGCAAACAATAAAAAATCATTTAGCCAAAACCGAAGGTATAGAGGCTATCTTAATATAATCTTAACAGATAAACATTCTTAACACAAGATCCGAAAATATTATTTTTTAAATATTTATTTAACGAGAACAAATTTTTTTATCTCCAAGAAAACTTAAGATTTAAACAAAACAAATTAGAAGAATGAAAAATATTTAATTTCTTAACCAGATTAGTCATGAAAATCCAATAAACACACAATGCCTATACATACACATTTTCTTCTCCACAATACGATTTCCATTTCATGGTAAAATTAAATATTTAACCGAAATAATTTTTGGTTCGCTTTTTGTTGGCTTATTTAAATTTCATGGTTTTCAAAAACAAAAAAAAATTACTTGAATGTCTTCAGGCATTTCATAAAAATATTTTTTATTTGCCGAATAATAAAAAAAGACATCCGGCAAAAAATGTGACCTTCTAGGTCGCATTTTGTGTGATTTTTTTGAAAGATATATACATTCAAATTAAATTATTTAAGTTTATTAGAAAGATACTCAAAAGCTCACTTCTATTTAATTTAAATCATTGACTTTAAACTATAACCTACTGTTGGTAAAGTCCAACAAACAACTGTTGATTAATACCAAAGAGTTTAAATACTTGACTGAGTAGTTTTTGCAGCTGCAAAACTTTGTTTTTCGAAAGTCAAAAGCTTAAGTTAATTTTAACGCTTTTGTGTGAAAATATATATTGTTTATTTTTGTAACACAATTTAAGAAGTCACTTTAAACCAGTTTTGTCCAAATTAAAAGAACAGCTTAAACCACTCGCAGCTGGTATCTCTATAGAGTTCACAATTGGTTGAGTAAACTGTAGAGTCACTGTGACTTGTTCTTTCAAATGTTTTTGGTATGGTCGCATGCTCGATAAAATTACAGAGCAACATATAAAAAAGCACAAAAGGCATGTGTAAGTTGTAAATAGCCAGACAAAAATATTTCTTCTATTTTGAAGGATATCTAATACCGCAAGCGATCAAGCAAGTTGTGGGAACAAAATAGTATGGCTGTCGCGTATTTTGCAAAGCACTTAAAACGACTAAAAATGATATAAGATCGCGTTGAGAGTTTTGCAAAAAACTCTCAACCAAAGAAGTCAACTGGCAGGGTATCCCCTTGAAGATTTTGCAATGGAGCTTAAGCTGGCCTACTAATAATCAGCGAGATATATAGAGGAAAAGACACTACGGAATGGTTGTGCTTCGAATACTCGAAGCACAACCATTCTATATATCCCAAATATTGGTAGAATCTTAGTTAAACTCGAGAAATCAGATGCTGGATTTGAAATGGAAATGTCGTAACCCTTCTTAAAATTGGAAAAATTTACCACGACCATTTTAAGTAGCTGTAGTTTAGCCACCAATGACCTCTTTGAATGCGTCCAACAATCCAGTTGAATTGTGAAATGTTCTCGGCCAATTGATTCAAGTTTAAGCTTTTAGTTTTGGTTTGTCATTTATGACGTTGTATCAGTGAATTTACATAGTCGCTCGACTAAGATCGCCAAAACGCTTGAACGCAGTTTTGTACATTTTGTCATTTAGAAAGACGATTTGATCTAATGTGAATAAATCTAGTTCTAGAATACTGGTAAATGGTTATCCAATCAAAAACGGAACAAATCAAATGAAGTGACGTTATTTGATTCAGCACGAAGTGAAAGCACAAAGGAGTGTATATTTGCCTCTTCATAAGCATAGTGATGTAGATCCAGAATCTCTAAAGAAATAAGACGAGACAGATATAATGATCGACTCCCATTCTCCACCAAAATATGGTACATATGGAATTCCACGGCGTGAAACAAATCTTTTAAAGGCGGTAATGAAAGCTGCCGACGTCATATCAATTAAGAGCTCTATATGAATAGATTTTACAAAGAGACAAATAAATAATACATAAAAGTTGTATTTCCTCGGTTCCCCCGTTCTTTTCGATTACTGATATAAAAAAAGACCTACGTGGTCGACATCCGTATACAGAAAAGGTCGACCACAACTAACACGTTCTCTAGAAGAACGTAGATCGGCCATGAGCTGTTTGTTCTGTCTTTGGTTTTGCACGAAGAATAACATGTATTTCTTTACGTACCACCTTGTCATGTTGCGGCATCCCATTATCTAAAACCTCTGACGAATGATGCTTGTTAGTAATGTTAACCCAGGGTGTGAATTTTTACGGTGGTATTTGTTAATTATAAGTATGGTGAATTATTTAATGTTTTGCCTTAAAGTTGCAACTTGGGTTTGATATTCTACCTCTGATACGCATTATTCCTTGATCATCAAAAGTGGCGTTAATGACGATAGTTTGCTGCTTTTTTTACGCTCACCGTATATTGTATTATTTTGCTTATATAAGCCCCTGGCACCGAACATGAAACAGCCTTTGACAAGGATGTGAAAAATTTGTTGTGGCATGATAATAACCATTTTCGAATTCATTAGCAGGATCTCATGACAGCATAACTTTTGATCAGTGTTGAGTGACTGGCAATACAAATTGAAGTGCTGTCTACAACAACGAGTTTGTAATGAGACAGTTTGGCGTCAAGCCTATAGAAGCTGAGTCAGCTAGGGTTTGCCTTGATGGTACGTAAATTCACTTGTCTCTAGGAATTGTTTCTAAAATATAATAAGACGTTCTGTTGTCAATGAAACACAGTTACTCCTTCGTTAGAGGTTTGACAGCCAAGCCGAAACGATTTGTGACTCTGTTCATGGATATATCAAGTTTATGTATAATTTAACAACGTCTTTTACACATATAATATTTTATCAGTCGACATGATAGTACTGCGGCGCATACCTCAAGGCACGGTAGCGCAATTTGTTTAATCGGTGACACTTTAGTTTTGTGGCAAGTAATTTAACAGATGTGTTGTTCTCGGAGTCCTTGACTCGAATATATATTGCAACTCCGTAGACAAGATCCAATGTGTCCAAGAAATCATGCAGAATATTAAAAGATTTATGTTTGGAAGTAGCTAATTTTGAACCATCTATCTTTGATATCTGTATGCAAATACGTCATCCTAGTTTATCTTTCGCAACCAAAGCTGTTGGAATAAAATGATTATTAGTACTGTGCTAAGTGACCACCATCCTAGTGGGTCAAAGATTTGAGATGCCTCTGATAGGAACGTCCTTTTTGTAATTTTATTTGTAAAACTATCAGTTTAAGGTTTCCATAGTGACCCAAGAGTCTTTATTACTGAATTCCCTTCGAATAGTGGAAGCGATATTTAATATAACTTCACCTAAAGTAGTCTCAGCTTCTCGTGAGCTAGAGATAATGTGATGAGGCTAATTAGCTTATTCAGCCAGGTGTAGGTAATCTTACTAACTCAAAAGATAGTGGGAAGACATGAATGAGGTATATCAGCTTTATTTAACAACTTTAGGAAATTAATGCCTTAAAGGGGCCAAATTGTGCCCACATTTTGAAAACCTCGTGTTAATAGTAGTATGGTTTGCAATGTCCATTTTTGGACGATAAGTTAATTAATGCTTTTTGCCGATAGCTCTAGACGAAATTTTTAAAAAAAGGCCTCACAAAGGACCCTCAAGACTATATACGTAGGGATACTCGGTACATTACTTATTGTAATGGTATTAAAAAAGATCACATAACTGTATAAACAGATGCAGTTCCTCAATATCCACAATATCAATGAATATATGGTTGAAAGAGAGAGTTACTGGATAGAAAGAGGCAAACTTAAAACAAAACTAAATGGGAGCTTCGGAAATTTGGTTTTGCCATCTGATGGTTCACAATGCATTTGCTCAATAATAGTTAAAAAATAAACTGAAGTTTGGGAAAAACTAGTAACTCAACAAAACAACAAAACAATAGCATTAAATAAGATTTAAATATATGCCATGCCCTACCTTAACTACCTAGTTACCACCTTAATGGTTGTTCGAACTGCTTACGTCAAGTAATTTCGATAAGATAATAAAAAAAATCCAAATCCTTGTGATAAAAGCATTGGAAGTTTCTTTCGTTCAACATATGTGAGTGCAACCAAAGCCTCCTATATAACAAAGCCGCAATGATTTTTAAATGAGCTAAATATGATGGTCATACACTTTACGATATTCCATAAGAACCCATTAAAATAAGATTTTATTGATCCGCATTTTTGGATTAAAAATCATTCATAACCTCAATTTTTTTATCTATATTTAACCCAAATCTTTAAATATATCATATTTAAATCACAATTAATTATATTCAGTAATTATATCAATATATTTAAATTAAAATGACAAGGATTTAAAATTTTTAATAATTTTCTACGTATTTATATGTGAAATTTTAGTATAATATAGTAATAAATGCAAAAGTATGAAATATCGGTGACGTATGATATTACGATCATATACACAAAGAGTTTGTTTTTGTAATTTCTGTTGTTTTTTTCATTTTTTTTATATTTTCATGTTTTGCGCGTCACAATTGTTACGGCTATTTTTCTGTTTGAAATACGTTTTAAAGAAAATACTTTTTTTCAGATTTCTATAAAAATTTTAGTTTTTTTCGTCTTTCTACCACTTCTATTTTAAGTTCGATTTTGATCATTGCGGCTTTATTATAAAGAAGGTTTTGGTAAAACGAAAGAGTTGCTCGAAATTTATTTTACTAAATGTTAGTTAATTTTATTTCGAAATAACATGATTCAAACTGAGTGTCCGATTTTTGTATACTTATATTGAAAGCATTTTGAGCATTAAAATATCTGGAAAGGGTAAAAAATCGTTCATTAATCATTTATGGTAAATACTGGTCATTTACTCAAGTTCACAATCAATTAATTGTAAATAAAGTAAAATAATCAAACAGTTGGACCAGTGGTTACATTTGAAACTTGATCATTTATCAATATTTGTAAAGTCCAGGTGTTCAGGAAATAAGTTTTACAGTTTTCTTAATTACATTTTCTAAATCTCTAATATTTAAAAAACTTTGCTACCTTTTAGATTAACCTTTTTTTGATTTCCGTGTTTTGAATTAAAATGATTAATGATAAGAGGTGGATTTTACGGGATTAATTTTTTTTTCTATAAAATGCAACCATCTTTTCATCTCATACTAATAACCTTTAATGAATTATGTTTCATTTTTACGTTAAGCTGATTCATATACACAGAAAGTTTACATCATAATAGTCTTTATTTCTGGTACAGATACAATCCTAATTTGCCCGATTATCACAAATAATAATTGTATCTGTACATCTCAATTGGTTTTAGTACACGCATTTGTACCAACGATAAACAAACAACAGTATTTGTTAATATTCTCCCATGATGATGATTTAAGCGAATATGGGATGAGTTAATGGGATACTTTCAGCTACTATTTTGTTCTTTCAGATTCTAAGAAAAACATAAATAAAATAAAAATCTTGCAATATAGATTTAGCCTCGTTCAATTTTCATGAAAATTCATTATCATTCAAATTGAATCTGTTTTTTTTTTGTTTTCATTTGTTTTGTTTTGTGCTCTTAATATTAAATTGTTATAATTTTACTGTACAATAGTATAGTAATGAACGGTACACTTCCTAGGTGATTAAGGATAATCGTTTTAGTGGAATTTATATAATATGTACAAGGAAACATTTGTTTTTGCCTAAATTTAGGATGAGGCTCTGATAAATAATGCAAAACATGGCTAATTTCCGTAATATATTTGAACAATTAAGGTTTTGATTGTTATCGGTAAATATTAAGTATCCCAGTTTCAGGTAGCTCAATATGCTCACTTTAATTCGGTTCCAGTTGTCAAATTTATTCGTTTAAATTGACTTAAGCTACGGAAATTATATGTCTCGTTCACAAAATACTTCAATGTTACATGTATAGCTGAATGTGGGTTACTTTTCGAATGCACTTATAGGCGAAATAAAGTTGGGCGATATATTGTCAAACTGCCCTTTAGTAAACCAACCTATAATTTGAAGAATTCCTTGAATTTTGCCAATCGACGACTTTTAGCTATTGCGCGCAAATTTTCGAGTATTAATTTTAAAGTTTTGTGTCAAATAAAGTGTATATAAATTAGATTTTCATAAAACGGTTTTGTAATGTTCAATCATTTTTTTTTTTTAAATTTAATTTATATTTATTTTTAAGTTTTGCCAAAATCTAAATAAAGTTTTGAGAAATTTGCTCATTAATAGTTTTGCTCATTTATGTTTCAGAGAGACATTGCAGATTAAAGTTGAATGATGGCACACTGCAGATGCTGAGAAGAGATGACAGAATGCAGAGCAGTTCATTATCATTGTGATTGTCTTATATGTTAACAGTAGTTTGAATATTGGCTACCGAAAAACCGGACCAATTCTGTCATTACTAACATACCTTTCCTTTCTCTACCCCACAAAAATGTTCCTAACTATTGGCCGCCAAGGTGTCTGGAACGAGTTCGAACTCAATAATTTAACTAGTATCCTGTCTTATCCTTCCAAGTTTATGTAAAAACGGGTGTAGGTTGGGCCTTACTCCGGGAGATCCTGCTTAATGTTTGGCCGTACATTCTAAATCAATCAATCAAAAGATGTGGCTAGATCAACTGGGATGATAACCTGCCTGGATTTTATGAGAATGAGTACAAAAAAAAGAAGGGAATTCGGTTATTTTGAAAAGGTCAAAATGAAGATCATTATCACAAAATTCAAATAAATGGTTTCACCGGTGCAAGTGAAGTCGCCTATTGCGCTGTTATTTTACAAACGAACAAGGAAAAAACGTTAATTAGATTATATTAATGTCAAAAACTAAAGTAACACCGATAAAGAGAGTTTCATTGCCCAGATTAAAGCTACTAGGCAAATATTGGTCAAATTCCCGAGACAGCATTGGAACTATGCATAAAATAAATACACATAGTACTACTACCATGGTATGTTAGCCCATTGGCGTGTTAGATGTCGCTACTGGTATCGTTTTAAAATAATCAAAATATGTTATATGTGTATTCGCCTAAATGTCATATATTTATACTAAATGTTGACGATATTCTATCGACCCGACATCTAGAACATCAAAGGGTAAACTGTGTTTTTTTCTTATGATGGTAGTACTATGTGTATTTATATTATGAACTATGTGATAATCAGCTGAGCTCAGCAGATCCAGAGGAGTGTCACCATGTAAAATATTAGATTTACATTAACGGTGGTACGGTCCCGAATGATTAAAACCACAAGAAACTTTTTGGCCTAAAATAACAGCTAACATATTATCAAACAAAACTGTGTTTGAAGAGGAGTTAGGAAAGGTCAAATTTTCAATCATTTATACACTGAAAGCAAGTGCAAATGATGATTTGTTAAACACAAGTTTTGAAAAAAAATCGAAGCTCCATAAAATAATCCGGGTTGCGGCGTACTAACTTTGCTATCTTTTAAACCTGAATACTTAAAATACAAGATACAAGAGAAATTGAAAAGGCATGGACTAAATTTATCATCTGTTCAAGGCAATGCATTCGGTGAACGCATCACCGAGGTATAATGTGGTATAATCATGATTGCTTCGTTGTATGTGATTATTGGTCTTATAGTCATTATACATAAAGCACCTGATATTGTGGAAAACAAACTTACTTTCTTTTTTTTAATAGCTATGACATCATTCGGCTTGTATTTTATGAGTTTTCCGGTTCTTATTGAAGTGTCGCCTATTTTATATTTTTATCTGCTCTATCTGATTAACTGCTTCTTCCCGTAGGATATGTGTAGTTCGTTCATTCCAAAAAGCTACGACATTTTCGATTCATTCGTAGAATTGAACATTATTTCTAATTTGCATCAGGATACCAAACGCCAATACAATAACCCTTCACGTTTTAATTGTGTCGTTTTAAGTATCTGGTATTCCATTCTCCTATGTATACATAACATGTTGAAGCCATCATCTCTAATATGACAAATTATCCCTCTATATAGGCCGTATTTCACACCGCTCGCTTCTTCTAGAAAATAAAACTATAGGTGCTTATCGGTTTTTTTGGCAAGCTTATCTGTTTGAATAGAGTTTGACATCGCTGCATTGCTTTATTTGACAACGCTGCAACAGATCGTGTAGTGGCATATCTACTGTGTTCTCAAATTTTGTGATATTTTTAGTCAAGAGGTCACAGTCTGGGGCAATATGCGCAAACTTATTGTTATTATATGACAGTCGAGCATAACTTTAAAGAGCATTATTTATACAAATATGGTAAAGTCCTACTGAGTTTGACGTCCTAACCCAGATTGTGTCTGGGTTAGGACGTCAAACTCGTCAATAATCAAATTTCAATTGAAAAAAATTTCACAAAAAACTTAAGTAGTAAAAAGCAAAATCTAAAGAGGAGATAATATAAAACTTGCCTACCGGCTTCTTAACGGAAAAGTTAAACTTAAACATAACCTAGAATGTAACCCTATAAAAATATGTAAAGAATATTTTATATTAAATTAACATTTTGAATATATGCAACAGTACTGAAATATGAGCATCATTGAACTGAAGTATTCGAAACATGTTTTTATGACAAAAGCTTCAGAAAAAATTACAAGGTCATGAAAAATCTTCATATTCCTGTTTTTCTAATAAAAAAAACTATTTCTCTGTTCTTTGATTTACATTATCTGACGAATATATTATGTTACTCGTATATGTGCAAATGTATATAAAATGTACGTATGGAAATATCTTTTTTATTCTATTTATCATGTAGGGCTTTGGAATGAGCTTTTTACATAGATACATCACAAATTCATACAATACTCCATCGTATAGTGAATAACATATAAAAAAAATGCTACTGTTCTATTCTGTTGGATATTTACGTAATGATTACGTATTTTATGTAGCAAACAAAGATACTTTTTGTAGTGTGCCTCTAGCGCTACGTGCCGATTTTACATTTACAATTTATTTTAAAATATTTTATAATTTGCGATATATAGGAGGGATCTAGCATTACCTCTAATACTATGGCTGTCATGAGGATTATGAAATTTTAATCACGGTTGCTAATTGTATCGAGAGATTTAAATGCTATATAATATAAAATAATAATATAATAATATAATAATATAATAATATAATAATATAATAATATAATAATATAATAATATAATAATATAATAATATAATAATATAATAATATAATAATATAATAATATAATAATATAATAATATAATAATATAATAATATAATAATATAATAATATAATAATATAATAATATAATAATATAATAATATAATAATATAATAATATAATAATATAATAATATAATAATATAATAATATAATAATATAATAATATAATAATATAATAATATAATAATATAATAATATAATAATATAATAATATAATAATATAATAATATAATAATATAATAATATAATAATATAATAATATAATAATATAATAATATAATAATATAATAATATAATAATATAATAATATAATAATATAATAATATAATAATATAATAATATAATAATATAATAATATAATAATATAATAATATAATAATATAATAATATAATAATATAATAATATAATAATATAATAATATAATAATATAATAATATAATAATATAATAATATAATAATATAATAATATAATAATATAATAATATAATAATATAATAATATAATAATATAATAATATAATAATATAATAATATAATAATATAATAATATAATAATATAATAATATAATAATATAATAATATAATAATATAATAATATAATAATATAATAATATAATAATATAATAATATAATAATATAATAATATAATAATATAATAATATAATAATATAATAATATAATAATATAATAATATAATAATATAATAATATAATAATATAATAATATAATAATATAATAATATAATAATATAATAATATAATAATATAATAATATAATAATATAATAATATAATAATATAATAATATAATAATATAATAATATAATAATATAATAATATAATAATATAATAATATAATAATATAATAATATAATAATATAATAATATAATAATATAATAATATAATAATATAATAATATAATAATATAATAATATAATAATATAATAATATAATAATATAATAATATAATAATATAATAATATAATAATATAATAATATAATAATATAATAATATAATAATATAATAATATAATAATATAATAATATAATAATATAATAATATAATAATATAATAATATAATAATATAATAATATAATAATATAATAATATAATAATATAATAATATAATAATATAATAATATAATAATATAATAATATAATAATATAATAATATAATAATATAATAATATAATAATATAATAATATAATAATATAATAATATAATAATATAATAATATAATAATATAATAATATAATAATATAATAATATAATAATATAATAATATAATAATATAATAATATAATAATATAATAATATAATAAAATTTTTACAAATCCCAAAAATCATTTAGCACCAAAATTAAATGATATAATCGTTAAACAGACCAATTATTAATAGCTATGCATTATTGTTGTAATTAATTAGAACTTGTTAAGGCTTGTTTTTCTTTTGCATCTAGATAAATAGAACTATAATCACGTTGAATTGTCATACTACTAGTATTAAAATGGAACTTTTTACCTAAGAACCTCTCAAATATATTTGGCAGTTGCCAATATTTTGCTCTTTATCCACTCCACAAACAGACAAATATTAATTTATTCTATTTTCATTAAGATAATTATAACCTTAAGTACCACTTTATAATCATTAACGAGGACATAAAACAACGAAATAACTTCCAGGTTACCGCATTATAAAAAGAAAACTAAAAAGGAAAAAAATCGTTAAATGGGACAAAATTCACCCAAGAGAAAAAGGTATTCAATTGAAACATTCATTAAAATTAATTAATCAAAATTGTTTTTAACCCTTTCAGTAACGTGTTCACGGTTATTTGTCCTTCTATTAAACATGAACAAATGTAGGATATACATAGAAATTGGCTCACAGTAACATTGTGCTACATTTTAATGCCAATAATTTTCATTTTTTTTCTGTTTTCCTTTAAGTTAGAAAATTTCCTTTTTTATAACTTTGGTTATCTTTAATGCGGTATTAACAAATAACTTAAGAGGAACTTACCTGACATTTGGTGGATTATTTTACATTTTTCAGTCTTAAATAAGGTCAATATGAAATTGAATAGTTTGCTTTCAATTCTTCTATAATAATAAATCTTTTTTAAAAATTTATTTCCCATAGCGATCAAAAGGATAATACTTTAAAAAGACAGACGAGCAAAATCTTTCCGATAATGTCTTTCTGATATAATGACAACCTTACAGGAGGTTTTGCAAACTGTGATTGTTAATGTAGGCCATGTGATTTTATAGGTTTTGTACAAACTAAACCCGAAAATGGTTAGTTTTATGAGGAGTGTCCTTTTTCACTGATTTACTCAATGTTCAACAAGTGGCAACAACTGTATTTAAAAGTGGTCAAAATCAGACTGCTAATACCAAAACCTTCTATAGTAAAATTTTTTGGAAAACAAGAATGTGACACTCCAAGAGCGACTCACCATCATGGTTTATGAATACCATGGAAATTTTATTGGTGGCTAAAACTGATTTGCCCTTTTTCTAACCCAAAAATTCGGATTCATAGCCAAATTAATGAGCAACATCGATACATACAGACTCATTAATATTGAAATTCTAAAACAGAAAAATTTATTAAATCAGAAAGATACAAATTCTCTTGATGTTATACAAATAGCTCCTCATTCCATCCTCATAAAAAAAAAGAAGCAAAATCCATTAACATTAATACATATTCAAACACACAACAGAAAATTTACAAGATGGAAATGTAACGAAACGAGCAAATGGAAAAATAATTTACAATTTATACTAATCGATTTTCAATTCCTTTCAATCGTAATCATAAAATAACGAATAAATGCAGGAGAATGTAGATAAGGGAGACAAGAACCAATATTAAAAATGTATAGGGCACCAAAAACTATGTTAGTATACCGAATAGCAAGGAAATGCTGCCACTATATGCGTACAGTCTTGCTTATCTCGTAAATCGTTTCCTTATTTATCTCGAATAAAAATGATGTTGGCAGTTTGCTTTTGCATTGGAAACAAATTACACTAACAGACGCTGTATCTGAATTAATTTGGACACATTTCACATTTGATTTTATGTTTTGTCGTTGATTTTAAGCTTAAAGGCATGCTTTTAGATGCCATGCCACCCACCGTAGAATTTATCAATAAACAGAAAAGAAATCGAATAATTGGTGGAATGTGGCAGCGATAAGGTACGGAAATTAGATATTTTTAGGCAATAGAATAAAACGAAAGTTATGCAAATTTATTGTAATTATAGAATGATGGAAGATTTCCGAAATCTTTTTTTTTTTTGAATTTTTGGTATTTTATCTATCGTTATTTTGTGTTTATGGGGATTTAATGATTTTCTTGATAAGTCAATACGATAAAAAGCAGTTTTGATATAAAAAGGATTACCAACATTATTAAAAAAATCCAACTTGTTCACTAAACTCTTTTTTCGGCTAAGTAATGTTGGCGAGTAATACTTATGACTTGGATTTCCCTGAAATTCAAAAATTTCATAATATTGAAAAAATTTATTTCAATTAAATTTTCTTCTTCGAGTTTTTCATTTAATTTTTCCTACTACAAGACATAGTGTTACTAGTACTATAACTATAACCATAACGAACCAATAATGAATGGTAAAATTAAATTAAGTTTGCTTAAAACAACAGTCGAGACCGTTATTGTATTAACAATAATTTCTATTGCGCTTTTTTTATCAATTATAAAATGAAAATTAAGTGGAAAATCGATATGGAAATAATACAATATATTTTTATATTGTCTGCTCGACAGGTGGTACAGATTTTCAATTTTCTTTTGATACATAGTATTTTGAAACTATACAAACGAACTTTATATGTAAATAAAGTACATTCAATATTTTCTATTTGTACTGTTTTAGATGATACTCGATTTTACAGATATTAACTACGAAGAAAATCGATCAATAGTGTTATAGGGTGGCCTTGCTGAGAAAATTTTCTATTGTAACTTCCAATTAAATATGAGAACTAAATGACCGGAAGAAATTCGTATTTTTCGGTTTTTAGGCAACGATTTATGGCTGTACTCTAATCATCCATAATTGACCGTTGTTCATAAATTGACGTTTTATGTTATTGGGAAGTCGAAAATCTAAATCCAAAAACAAAATCTCAGCATAAAAAAAATAACACACCAGAAAGCATACAACTTTTCTAAAAACTAAAGATCCTAAAAAAAGCAAACAAAATCCTTCCCTCACTATGGCCACACTCAAAAGTTCTGCCAACACGAACCTAGATGTGTTAAATGTGCTGAGAAAAATTTAACTATTGCTTGTGAGAACCCCAGGACCACCGCGGCAAAGTGTTCAAACTGTGCACAGGCCCACCCTGCAAGCTACCAAGGATGTCTAGTAGCGAAAGAACTCCGAAAAAGAAGAAATAATCAAAATAAACCAATGAGTTTACAAAAGAGTCAACCAACAGAACCCTTTAGTCATCATGTCAGAGGTGATATATCTTAAGCACAGGTGGCTGCGAAAGGAAAGGTCAGCTCAGGATCAGTGTTGAAATCTACACATTTGAATACTCTGATGGAAATGATGCAGAATGTTTCGAATGCCATAAGCAACCTTTCTGAAAGGCTACAAAGATTGGAGCAGGGTAATTCTCCATTATTATTCTAATTATTTCTCCCAAAATGATGTTCCAAGAAAAATTGAGAATTGCTACATGAAATGCTAACGGTATTAAAAAAACATGAACTTGAAGCCTTTTTAAAAATGCAAAATATCGATGTGTGTCTGATATCTGAGACCCACTCAACAAGACAATCTTACTTAAAAATTCAGAGTTACCAACTTTACGAAACAATTCATCCGGATAACCAAGCAAGAGATGGAACCGCTGTTATAATAAAAAACTATATTAAACACCATGAATGCCAGCATTATCAATCACCTGAAACCCAGCTTACCGTAGTAGAAATTACATCTACCAAGCAACGAACTAAAAAATGCAATAAATGAAATAGGATGTAACATACATTCCACTGGCAAGCCAACATATTGGCCTACGGACGCAGTTAAAACTCCTGATCTACGGGATTTCTTAATATCAAAGCAAGTTTCATCAAATTTTATTGAAGTAGAGGATAATTCAGATATGGTCTCTGATCATTCTGCAGTGATACTTACCATAAGCGACAAGATAATTAGGAAGGAAACAAGACCAACTCTTGTCAATAAAACATCTGACTGGGTTAGCTTAAGATATGAATTATAAAGCAATATTAACCTATAAACACGATTAAAAACGGTAACGGAGCTAGAGGAAGAGGTTGAATACTTCACAAATATCATTCAATTAGCCACGTGGAATAACACTAAAGAAACAGCATCCAAAACTACTGGTAAAAGCTACCCAAGAGGAATTAGGAACCTGGTCTTAGAAAAAAGGAAAGCTAAAAATGGCAACAAACTAGGAGTCCATATGACAAGACAATCCTAAATAACAAATCACAGCAGCTTAAGCGAGAAATTCAGAAGCTAAATAAACAATCGTTTTCTTCGTTTCTTGGAAAGTTGACGGCTGATGAAAATAAAGACTACTCATTATGGAAGGCAACCAAAAGAATGAAAATCCCAAGTGATGGCTCGTAGGCCAGGGATAACAAATCAAAAGCTGAAGTGTTTGCTGATCACCTGGCTGGCATTTTTCAACCGAATGAGACCGAATCGGATATTATAATCGACAATTAAAACAACGACTATGGGGGCAGAATCCCTCTAATAACCCAAAAAGAAGTTAATAGGGAAATAAAATTCAATCTGAAGACCGGAAAGGCTCCTGGATATGATTTTTTAACAGGAGAAATTCTAAAGCAACTGCCATAGAAAGCTATTGTTCAACTAACCCATTTGTTCAATGCTGTTATTAGATTACGGCATGTTCCTTCTGCCTGGAAAGTTGCAGAAGTTATTATGCTACCAAAACCTGGTAAACTGCCAAATGAAGCTCAATCATATCGTCGGATATCCCTGCTTCCTTTCATCTCAAAGCTAATGGAGGGACTACTTCTGAGAAGAATGACACCAATAATAGAAAGTAGAAACCTAATACCGGATCACCAATTTGGATTCAAATGTAAACATTCTACAATTGACCAAGTTCACAGGATTACAGACATTATAGAAAAGGCGTTAAGAGATAAACAAATTTGTTCTACCTCATTTCTGGACCGCTATACTAGCAACAGCGCAAACTATCGAAGAGGCGGCGAATAAACTTCAATATGCAAGTGAAGAAATTCACCAGTGGACCAAGCGATGGAAAATCAAACTTAATTTTATGAATTAAAATTTGCGCATGTCAACTTTACGAACAAACTATTGGCAATCAGCATAAACGATGTCATGGTGCCATAAGAGAACTCCGCCAAATACTTGGGTATGACACTGGACGTTAAGGCCAAATGGAAAGAGCATGTGAAGAAGAAAAGAAAGGAGCACGAAGGTCAAAATTAAGCAAGGACAACAAAATATTGATTTACAATCAAATCCTAAAACTGGTCTGGCTATATGGTATTTAGCTTTGGGGCTGCACTAAAAATGCTAACATTAAAAATATACAAAACTTCCAGAATAAGGTACTTCGAAGTATAGGCAATGCACCCTGGTACATTCGTAATAAGGATTTGCATCGAGATTTGGGGATACCGGATGTAAAACACGAAATAAAAAATGTGCAACGAAGCATGAATCGAGGCTATTGCAACATGTTAATATGGAAGCCTCTCGGCTACTGCAGCTACTACCTATAACGAACAGGAATTGGAGCATCGCTGGATCAACAATGACCTCATTATAGTTTAGTTTTTAAGAATTCAGATGTAAATTGATGGTTAGTCTGAAAAGACTAGTTTCAATAAATAAAAAAAAGGAAGTAGAAAATACGATCTGGTTAGACTGAGTTCACTATCTTCATCTTCTTCCAAACCACTGTTGTCGTTTTATTGTCTGTTGCCACTATAAGAGAACAAAACATCAATACGTTCAGGATCAACAATGGCGAGAGTATGCATCCTTGCCCTTTAGGGTGCCCATTTTACAAAGTGTCTGCCATATTGTGTTCTTATTTATAGAGTATATTGCGCATTTGAGATTAAAGAACATTAGGCATAGTGGATAATACCGTTCAATAAATTGTTCAGTAATGATTCGAATTGAAGTGATACTTTAATACTATGACTGACATTAATTGACTAAAGATCTTTTAAAAATAGTCTTTAAATGAAAATGGTACTGTACCAGATTATTCCCAGAAAATGTTTAATTCATTTTGAGATTTTTATTGTTTATGTAAAAATTTAATTTGATGAGCAATAAAAATAAAAGTATTACAAAAACAACAAATTCAATTTAAATGTTAATGAGTTTTCATGGAATTTTCATGAAGCTTCAATAATTTATCTAAAAATAAGTCGGTTTTATTCTACTTCCCAGAATATGGTATAAAAACTGGTCTTAGGCGTATTGAAACCATATTATGATTACTGAAGGATGTCTGCCTTAATTATTATTTTACTTGGCTAGAACTTTTAGGTCAATGAAGATGAAATATGGTGTCTACTCTATTCTAAATTTTTATGCTTATAAATAATTTGTAAAAATGTATAAATATTTTAAAACAGTATTAATACTGATGTTAAGAGCTTTCGATTAAGGTAACAGTCATGAAAATCGGATCACTATTTCGTGTTTTATTGACTATTAAATCATTTTCGAAAATCTGTAAAGGTTTACCCCTTTCCGAAATTATAAACTTAAAAATGAATTTTGAAAATGTATGAATGTTTTAAAGCAGTGTTAATACTGATGTCGGGACCTGTTTAGAAGAGATAGTAAAGTTTTCACAAAATTTTTGAAAGTTGAACATAAACGCACTGTCATTTTTCCTTTAGCTGCCGAAACTGCCAATTGTCACCGAGCAATTGGCGCAGTGGTTAAAGCTGCGGTGTTTGGGACGGGAGGTATCGGGTTCGAATCCCAACGGGGGAGGGTTGCAAACGGATTTTTCATCACTTGATTACGATCGGTGATGACGATGAACACCACTATGACCCCTCGTAGGAGTGCAGAATTCATGGGCCGAACCATCGTCTATGCCAGTACAGGCTGGAGCAATGCAATGTGCAAATGGATATTTGAAAAAAAAACGCAAACCTGTATTCGCGCGTCCTCGACTTGACTAGTAATGGCGTAAAGTAGGACGTTAATTAACCGTGAAAGAGTTGGGAGAGCTTCGGCCCCAAAACAGATTGCATAGAAATAAACAAACAAACAAAAAAATTGTAAAAATGTATAAATATATTATTGCAGAATTTATACTGATGTTAAGAGCTTTCGATTAAGGTATCAGTCATCAAAATCGGACCACTATTGGATCAAAATTGGATAAGATATCGATTACGTCCCTAATCGTGAATTTGGTCTTGCCATATCGCTACTGATAATCATCACTTTCCCTGTTCTTTTTCTTGATTTTCAGACTCCTTCTACACAGAACCAATCTGCTGGTATACTTTGCCAGAAATGTGCATTGCAAGGAAACTTTCTCGGTCATGTGTGGTGAGCTGATTTAGCATGAACGATGTATCAGTAAGTTAGCTTTTACTAATACCAGTGTTCTCGATAGAGTTTGTCTGTTAAAAAACCCCGACCCAGATATGGCCTGTAAACCCTAACAAAATGTTTATCTAAAATTTATAAAATCGAAATAGTTCTAATGCAAATATTTCACTAAATATTTGTCATTTTAATTATAAAAAAAAATTTTTTAATTTTTCAAACGTTATAGCAAATTATTTGGAACAATGCGGACATATTTCATGAAAATATTTATATAATCAAAACCTCAAAAAAATGCAAAATAATTTTCTTTGAGTAATCAAATAAAGCCAATCAAAAACAGATAAATTTTCATCGAAAATATTGAAATGGTTTTTCCAAGCAAATTGTTTTTTATACATTATTGGATTTTAATTACATGCAATCTGAAACGTAAAACGAGATATTCGTTCGTATCGTACGAAATGCAAATTCATAGCATATTGCACATCGTTTAGAAAAGTTTTTCTGTTTTGTGTTAGAATTCCAAATTATAAAATCAATTGCAATATATGCATAATGAATCGTACGAAGCATTTCGTTTTATAATTTAGCATTTTTGATAAAATTCTATCGTTGATTTATGTTCATATCTTTCTAGAGGATAGATCTGGAATTCATTTACCTCAAAGGTATAGTTGAAAAGGTATATGCAGCAAAAACAAATTCAGCAGTCATTTTTTGATGGGAAGAGTAGTATTTCTTTTAAGAGACAGACAAGGAACCAAGTAGACCACGTAATGATCAATAAAAAGTTTCTCACGTCATTACAAGATGCCAGGTCAATGAGAGCTACATCCACAGTGACTACAAACAGGTAATATCACAGTTCCAAATAAAGTCTATTGTTGTAAAATGCACCAAGTCAAATCGTAAGAAATTTAATAGCGACAGATTAAAAGATGTCGATAGAAGAAACATATTCTGCAAAGTGATCAAGTTTAGACTCCAAACCAATGAAATAGCCATCAGTGTATAGCAACAGTTTAATCAAGTCGAAGAAGTCTATATCAAAACAGCTACTAAAACACTTGGCAACCAAAAATACCCTTGATCAAACCCTGGATCAGTGATAATAATTGAAAGAAAATTATAGAATGCCGAAAACTCAAGTGGCCAATGTGCCAACAAAACACGTTAGAACTGAAACGTTAATATTCGAGAATTAAATAAAGAAAATGACAAAAAATGATCATATAAGCACTAGAACCATTCTCAAGGCCGAAACCAGGAACATGCGTGTACTACCCCAATACGTACGATGGGAAAATCCACCAATTATACTAACAATAAGGGATGAATCTCATCAAATTGTAACTGAACTAAACCGAAGAATAACAAGGTCCCTGGAATGGACAGACAACATACTAGCTCAAATATGCAAAGAGGACATATCCACAACTGCAAGTGCTTTTTTTGTGTTTTAACTTTGCAATCTTTTTCTGTCTTATTGTGACTGAACTTATCGGTCCTATTCCGCAACACCATGCTAAGAATGTTCCTTTCATGTTTGAACTCGTCGTTGCTCTATGGCTGAGGTACTTCTGGCCCTACAAAATTAAAAATGTTGAGCTCTTAAATTGAAATGGTTTGGCCGCATGCTAACGAAGTCACCGAATGATGTTACTAAAAGAACTCTGGAGTGGAATCCGCAAGGAGGGAGAAAAGTTGGCCGACCACCTGTAACATGGAAAGGAAAAATTATAACAGCAGTAAAACAATACGGGAAATCATGGGCGAAAATAAAACCATAATAGCTCCCAACAAGACTAGATATTCCAGTCTAGCACACGCTCTAATTTAGATGGAGATAAAGGGAAAACATATCTTGTCATTCATGGAAGTCTTATCTTCGACGATACGGTACTCGGAGACTTCTTCAAGGTAACCTAGAGTAATATGACAAGCTGCAAGTCGGGATGCAATTAACTGAAATTAAATTAAAAGGTACGAATATTCCCACATTACGTTTATCAAATTAAAATCCATGATATTGGCTTGGGGGATAATCAAATAAGATAACAATGAAAATTATTAATATTGAATTGGGGCGAAAAACTACCCCACCAAAATTTTTGATGCAGGCGTAAAATGCTCATTTGTTTAATAATCAATATTAAATTATTTAAATTGGTATTTTAATATATTTAAAATGCATTTTTCATTTTATTAAATTCCATTCATGATGAACTGAATTAAAATTAAAATCAGTAATACTCGGTTCGGTCGATGCACAAATCCAAATTTTTGTTGTTGTATTTTTTGTAAAATTTATGTTAATTTTTCCCAGTTATTATGAGTTTATAACATAAATAAATGAATATCCCTTTTTTACCCTCATTCCTCTTGCTGTCCAAAATTCTGTAAAAAATTTGATTGCCTTCAAAATATGCTATAAAAATTTGAGGAAAATATTAAACACGTATGTAGATACGGAAAGGCTTGAGAACCTAAAAATTACATAAAATATTTCTAAAATCTATCAAATCTATGCGTAAAAATAAAAATTTACCACCGTTTATCCGACGAACAAGCTTAGTTGCAATGAATCCTTGCAAATCCTAACTCGATATATTAGCAACAGCCCTAGTATATGTTTATGACTCAGCAGGAAACAAGCATCTGGCACGAGCACTATTAGACACAGGTTCCCAGTCCACCTTCATATGTGAAATTTTAGTTAAACGATTATATCTTAAACGATAATTTGCAAGTGTACAAATCTCAGGAATTTTGGAAAAAAATGCTGAAATGACAAAAGGATTAGAAAAGCTAACCTTACACTCGATTCGATCAAACTGAAAGCTTCAAACTGAAAGCTCTACTGCTCACCAAATTATCAACTGTAATACCATTCTCAACATTACATGCAAGTTGTATGGAAGAGCTGGACAATCGGGGTTTCCAGTTAGCAGATCAGACAGCTGGCTTGATTGATTTATTGCTTGGATCTATTTTAGGAAGTGAAGAAATTTGATAAAATTAAAACCAGAAATCAAATTATTGATCAGATAACCAAATTTGAAGGGATTCCAATGGCAGTTACGTTTTAAAATTGCCATTCAACATGGATTCCGGGGAATTAGGGCACTCGAACCACATCACGGTGTATTAAAAAATTACAGATCGACCATGAAACTTCAAATAGTGTAATGGGTCGTGCAAACTGCAACCGGAACCTTTTTGAATGACAAGCTGTTGGTTGACCGACGCTACAAAATAATTTAACATCTATTCTACTTTTGTTCCGAACGCACGCTATGGTATTTTCATTCGATGTGGAGATAATGATTCGCTATGTGAAAGGAAATAAATTAGGTCAAGACTATCAAAGAATGGTATGGAGAATGGCAGTTAACGAACCCGTAAAAATGTTCAAACTATATCCACGGTCACCTATAAAACCTCGTGTGTACCATTTTTAGCCATCTATAAACGCTTCAACAGATAGCTGACGATTATAAAGCAACATTCCCGTTAGGTTCTATAATTGCAAAACGTGATTTTGACGTAAGTGATTGTTTGTCCAGTGCCATAATGCAAGAAATTTCTAATACGCTAATTAAAGATGGTTTCAAATTGCACAAATGGAAGTCTCATTCTGATTTGCTATTTCTATTTCTGATACTGAACTGATGAGCAGGATTCTCAATGAAATTCAAGATTACAAAAGATTGAACATCAACGATAACTTCGAAATGGTAAAAACATTAGGACTGCAACGGGATCCCACGAAAGACATATTTTCATATGATATAAAGATGGAAGCAAATCAAACAGTATCGTCCAAACGAGAAATGTTGTCTCAAATATAACGAATATTTGATCCGTTGGACTGGATTCTACCTATTATAATCGTCTTTAAAATAATTCTACAAAAATTATGGGTCAGGAAATCAAACTGGAACGATCTACTTCTCGAAGACGTACAGCTGCAAAGGACAGCCAATCGACTATCGTTACTAGAATTAAAGAAAGATAAGATCTTTCAATTTTTGAATATGACGTCCAGAGGTGTCATTTCAAAGCACAAACTTGCACTCTATATGGTGGACAAGATTTCAGCGGTTACTTAATCCTATAAATGAATGGCCGACCGTAATAACCGTAAAATGACTAACAGAATCATAACTGAAATACACATTATGTACACCGAAGGCCAACATTACAAACTAGTATCTCGCGACACAAAAATTATATTTTAACTCCAGGGTATTGTACTTCTTAACTGATAGCGTTGACGCTGTAAGTGCGCTAACTGCAGCCCACTTTCTTATCGGTGACCCCATCACGGTAATTCCAGAGCCTTCATTGAAATATATTTCCTCCATCGACCTTTTTCCGCACATGAATTTGTTTATAATTTGATCGAGACTCCCCGAGGGGAATTTCTGCAAGCACGCCATATTGCGATGTCGTATCGACATATCGCATATTGCGAATTTGGCGTATCGACAGTTGCTTTTCTCGATTTATCAACGTTATCTTAAGAATTGTACACAACCAGTCGCAACCGCATTTAATGTGATCCCACTTTGATACAATAAATGGTGTAATGCCACTATAAACGGTGTGCCTTGGTATGCCTTGTATCAAGTATGCCTTGATTTTTGTAAAGATATAAGAGAGAACAAAAAACAAAACAAAATTGAAACAAATAATTTAAAAAGCTCAATTTTGTTTTTTTATTGTTTCAAGGACCCAATAACCCTTCCGACATGAAAATATCAGTAAACACCCAAATTCCATGACTATAACGCACACATTCATGTTACGTTGACAATCACAAAAGGTACTCAAATTTGGTGCGTGGTTTATGTTACCGTGCGTTATTTTCGTTATACAAATAAATCGATCTGCGTTTTGTGTTGACAAATGCGATAGCGATAAAAAACTACTGTAAAATATTTGATTGCGTTTCTTTATTAGTTTTCAAGACTTTCATTAGGTATAATCCCAATCCAACTCATAGATGCTCGACTCCCATAATATCGATATGGTGGATTCAGTATTGAACAATTTTAGGGTAGATAACGGGTGGTAGTCGTGATTTTTAATTGAATACAATTTAATTACCCTTAAAGCTCGTAATTAATAATTAAAGATTTAATTTAAAGATTGATGCCTTTTTATTAGTCTTGTTTGATTTTTGTTATCATGATAACGATACAGACAATTTTTTTGTGTACGAATTTAAAATTATCTATATCATAAGAAATGTTATTTAAGGAAGATTCTTACTTGATGAGGGTTAAAAGTCAATTTTTTTTTCTAATGAAGGTTATTGTTATATAGATTCGTGTATGTGTGTAGCAAAAAAAGAAAATCCATTGTTAAAGTTCTGATTAGATTTTTCACTATATACAATAACCAAAGTTGTGTTGTCACGTTTGCGTTGTGTATTATGATTTCGGTATATACCAAAATGATGGATATACATCGACTTGCAATGATTAAAACTCAATTGTAAACAAAATCCATTAAGCTTTGTGATAATAATAACAACACACGATTTCTAATCCATCTTGTTAATTTGACGTTTTTGTATGGTAAATTTTTTTTTTAGATAAATTTGAAAAATTTTCAAAAATTGAAAACCACTGTCGAAAGTTATTTGTAAGTAGAAATTTAGAGAAGATGTTAAAAAAGAAGATATAACCTATCGTATCCGATAGCGTTAATCCACCACTAATCTGTTCAAGAAACCTACAAAAGCATTACAGAAAGCTTGCCACGCTACTTGTGTTATATTTCGTTATAAATCTTAAAGTGGGTTATATTATGCAGCTAAAATTTGCATATTTTCTAGACCAAACCGGGTTTCTTGAAAGAAAATTTCGATATACTTGCTGATTTATTTTGGAGCGACTGAAACATTTAAAACTTATGCTTTAAAGTAAATCCACCATTGGACGTCAACTTATTGATTGTAAGATTTTTCATTTCTCTATATTGCAAAATATCCTTGTTCATTCTCCCCACTTTGAACTCTCATCGAGTTCATTCTCCTGTTTGGGTTTTAACGCTGACTAAGCAGATTAATCCATCATCTCTAGGGTTTACAGCTTCAATTCTTTCCATCTGCCACTTCATGGGAGGAAGGTTGTCATCCTTGACAAGAACAATTTGCCCAATTTTTATGTTTGGTTGCTGATCTTTCCATTTTCACCGATGCTGAAGGTCTTGTAGATAATCCTTGGACCACCTGGTCCAAAAATGCTGAGTGAATTGCTGAATGAGGCGCCATCGTTTATTGTAACCACTTGGCTCATCGGTGATGTTAGGTTCTGGGATCGTAGTGAGTGGTCGGCCAATTAAAAAATGTGCTAGAGTGAGGATAGTTATACCATCAGGAACTGACGTGAGTGGTGTGATGTGCCAGGAATTTAAAATGGCTTCCACTTGTTTGAATAACGTGTTTAATTCTTCATATGTAAAGACTTCGTGGCCCATAACACGACGTAAGTGAAATTTCCCAGCCTTTACGGCTGCTTTATAAAGTCCACCGAAATGCGGAGACCGTGTTGGTGGGAAAGTCCATTGAATTTTATCGTTTTCACACATATTCTGTGTGTCTTGGTGCAAGTTGGAGTTTTGAAGAAGTTGGTACAACTGGTTTAGCTCAGAATAGTTAGCACCAAAGGACGTCCTCGCAGTCAGCCACGGAGTTTTTAGAAAATGTAACATTTGTGGTCCATTAAACCACAACTCGCATCGTATTAAATCAACTGCAATTTTTCCTCGAGAAACGACATCAGCTGGAATTTGTGTTGACTCTATATGATACCATTGGTGAGGATTCGTTTTTTCTTGTATTTGTGCAACTCTGTTTAACACAAAGGTGTACAAGTGCGACGCTTTAAGCCAATGGAGGACAATTGTTGAATCCGTCCAATAAATAATATCACTGACAGGAAAATTCACAATGTCCCTAGCTTGTGACATTAGTTGAGCCAACAATAATGCCGCTGATAACTCCAATCGTAGTATCGTAGATTTACGTAGTGCTAGTGGTGCTACTCTAGACTTTTGCTACTCTAGAAAAGTTGCACAAAAAACCGTCCGTTCAGTTGTACACATCTTGTGTAAATTACTGCACCATAAGCTGTTTCACTTACATCAGAGAACCCATGAATTGAACACCGCCACTCGGAATACTATCGTCAAACAGAAATCGTGGAATGGATAATTGATTCAAATCACATAGATTTGTTCGGAATGTCTGCCAATATGTATGGAATATCAGCAATAATATCTGGCGAATTGGCGCACCATTTTCGGAACTCCATTCTGAACGTAGAAAGCATATTGATAATTGACATTTTAACATCATTGGCTGACTTTAACGAGTTAGCCGCGGTTAACAGATCGTCGACATGCACGTCCTGTCGAATTGCATCGCTAGCAGCAGGAAATTTTTGTTGGCTGTCCATTGCACATTGTAAGAGACAACGAGTGGCAAGAAACGGGGCTGACGATATACCATAAGTTACTGTTTTTAGGAGGTAACTTTAAATCGGCTCACTTCTGGTACTCGTTCCATATGTTCGAGTGCCAAGTATACGTCGATAAAGGATTTGTAAGCAGCTTGAAGTTCGCGATCTCGACAAAGCCTCTTCTTCAAATTATAAAACCGTCGCATTGCCGTTGTCGATGTATCGCCCAATTTCTAATTCAGGCAGATTATACGTCTACATTAAATATAAAATCGGTCCTAATACATTGCCGTGTGGTACACCTGCTTTTATTTCTTTCAATTCAGAATAAGTTTCAGCCAATTTAATTCTCAAGAATCTATCTTTCAAGTATGATTCCAGTATTTTAGCGAATTGCATTGGTAAGAGGTTTCTTAACTTATGATTAAGTCCTTCATGCCAAACCTTGGCATAAGCTTGCGCCACGTCTAAAAATATCGTGAAGCAGACATTTTTGTCTTCAAGTGCTTGAAGTTGACGAAATCCAAACTGATGTTTTTGGATTAAGTTATTCTTTTCGATTATCGGATTTAACTTTTTAATCAGTAGTTTCTCAAAGAGTTTAGACATAACTGGCAACAACGAAATTGGTCTATTAGATGAAGTTTCGTATGGTGGTTTTCCAGATTTTGGTATCGTTACTACTTCTCCAATTTTCCACAAACTGGGCACAAATTTGAGCCTTCCTTGGTAGTTATTTTAAAATTTCTGTAGCAATAAGATCAAAACCAGGAGCTTTTTTCGAATTCATATTGAATTGTATCTCATCCATGACTTCTTTTAGTGAAGTCAATAGAATTTCTTCACTTTTTTTTCAGATTCCGCCTTTATTATTTGAGATTCTAAAGTTTGATCATGATGTGGTTGGAATATTTTTTCGAGATGCTCCGCAAAACATTGAACTTTATCTTCGTTATTTCGAGCCCATTTCCCCCCTTCTATTCTTATTGGAGGGTTCTGCATTGTTGGTCTTTTAATTTTTTTTGGTTGCTTTCCAAAGGGAATAATCAGTCCTGCTATCATTAGTTAGTTTTTTTAGACAGTTACTGATTGACTCATTTTTTACTTTTTGAATTTCCCTTCTTAACTGTTGAGTTAAATTGTTTAACTTATTTTTATATTGAGGAGCTTTTGTTTGCTGCGCCATATTCTTCTCGCTCTTCTTTTTTCTGCCAAGAGTTTTCTAATTTTTTTAGGGTAGTTGTTTCCTTTTATTTAATTTTTGGGGTAGTTTTCCACGCTGATTGTTGTATATTATTCACAAATTTTTGAACTTTGTTTTTTATTTGCTTCTCGCTTTTTAATGGAGCCTTTAGCTTAATTTTTCTTCCAAGGACTGCCAAAAGTATTCAACAAGTGCGTTTATTTATTAGGCTTGGATTTCTTTCTTTTTGAATATTTTTTTCGCTTAATGTCAAAAGTATAGGATAATGGTCAGAGTTTAGGTCTCAACTTTCGCCTACTTGTATATAGTTCACTGATATATTTTTGATTATAAAAAAATCAATTAAGTCTGGTATTTTGTTTTGATCTGAAAGGCCAGTAGGTTGGTTTTCCAGTTGACAAGGTTTCACTACCGCATTTTCTGACAGCTTTCAGCAGTTCTTTACCTTTAGTTGTTAGCATAGAACCCCAATGGACATTTTTTGCATTAAAATCTCCTCTAATTATCATTCTCCTAGTTTACTGAATAATTAGAGATAATCTTTTTTAGCGCGTGTTTCGGACGGCAGTAAACACTAACACCACTAACATAATTATTTTTCGTTTTGACGTTAACAGCAGTTGCTATTATTTCTACTGTTTCATATTTCAGCTCTTTGTAATGGTGGATATTATTTCTAATTATAACAACGCAACCCCTTTAGCAGTGTTTTCCGGGTGATTGGTTTGATATAATTGATAATTTTTAAATTTAATATTTGATTAAAGACTACCAATTCTTGTTGATGTTGCATTAGTTCATTGGCATTCCAGCATATAATACACACAAAACTCCAAAATGTGTATGGATTACAGATTTTTAAAAATTATTTAATTATATAATTCGTAAGTGGTATTCTTTATAAATGAAATGGTGAAATTATGACAAAAAGAATAGCAAAATATTCGGTGGTTCAGTCACTCCGCAGTATTTCTAAACAATTTCTTCGGTATGTTCGTTCGCTAGATTCGTCATCGGTTTTATCGCGAGATGATATGAAATAAATTTTTTATTGGTTAAACCAATACCTAAATATACACTTTAAAGGATGTAATCCGTTGAATGTTGACAGCCTATGTAAACAATTTCATTAAAACAATATTTATGATCATCCTTAGGTTAATTATCATCGCCCAAATTAAACATATTTTAGGGTAAAAAAAATGGAAACCATGCAGGACTGCAAACGCGCACCTCCTTAACCATATATTAAAACCATAATTATTAGTCTTTTTTCAGCCGAACCTTCATCACTCCTAAATAATATCGGGTAATCTGGTGTACAAACATAATTACTCGTAAAAAAATATTTTGCATTCCACTTCCATCATCACCATAATATTATGATGAATTTCATAATCAACAACAACAAAAAATGCTAATTACCTACATTAACATTTTATGGCGATTAATGTATGGAAACAGCATGAAACAGATGAGCCAGTTTGGACACCAAAACAAGTAATTTGTTAATATGTCAGTAGATTCATCAAGTAGATTTATTTTTTATACTTTTTGGGCCGTACATTGGCTCACTGTGTATGACAACATTTCAAGTCCAATTAGCAAAATTATAAAATAATTAAATCCATAACATCGAGTAATATTAAATATAAAAATTCAAACAGTCACAATTTAAAAGTTTGCAGTTTTTAGTTAAACCAACTAGACGAAGTTTTATTTAATCGTCATGTCAACTGTAAACCATTAAACATAATATGGTAGGATATAAAAGTTAACATATCCAAGCAGACTATCATGACGACAAACTTTTATATTTTAACTTGTTCATTCGGTTATTTTATTTACTCTTGCCATCATTGCTTGAACGTTTTCCATTTGAAATGAAAACCAACACCATACTCGTATAAACGGATTGTGTTTAGAACGTGACTTTTTAGAAACAGGAACATAACTAGAAAAAAATCTTATGATTTTTCCATTTTTTTATTTTTTTTTTTTTCTAATGATTAATAGTTACTTTGTGTCTTGTCCTAGTTCATCTTGTGTTACAACTATAGTAGTTTACTTGTTGTTAGCATTAACACGATTTTAACATATGCTACATACTTGTATATACTGTTTACGGCTCTTATGTTGTCTGTGAGTGTTTAACGTTTTATTCGTTTTATGAAGGCAATCAATGTATTCTTTTCGCCTCATTAATCATGGGTGTCCCATTTAAAAAAAAAAATATGTTGAGGAGGTAATATGGAAGTGATTTTCCACAAATTTATTTATGCAAAACTAACGTAATCTCGGAAAACATATTTCTAGGAGTGGAAATATTTCTAGAATCAGGCCGGTCCAAAAAGCTTAAATGGTATGATGGCAGTTAACACGATCTTTGGCAGGGTATTGGTCAGTGGCAGTATGCAAAGTGAGCGCAAAACAGCTGACAACTACAACATTCTAATAAATATCGATAAGTCCTTCCGGAAATTTTGGAAGTTCTTTGGAAAGTATTCATAGCAAAATGAATCCTTCAGACACATGAAAAAAATCGGCGCCAAGCAAATACCATTTTCCATATCATGGCTTTTTGAAGCACAGTAGCATCATAAATAATGCTGGGGTGTATCTGATAATTTTGTAAATCTTCCAAAGGAGTATCAAAAACGACGTTTTAATATAGTAGGAAGGAGTGCCCAACCACCGCTCATCAATATACTACTACGATTTCGACAACATCAGTAAGTGTTTTGTGGAGACATCGAGAAAATGAATCGTCAGCTGTGGGAAGCAGAAAATGATCGAAGATGTCAGAACATCCTATATGGCGAAATAATTCGAATCAACAGCTGATAGCAAATAACTTTAACATATGAAATGCCACCAACAGCATTTCTAGCAACTCGCTGTTGGTAATAAATTGGAACTCGATTACAATCAACCCAACCAGTTGCAGTAGGAATCAAGGTATAACTAGTCGCAATGTTGATCCACTTGGCTCTTTGGCAAAAATTATAAAATTTACGGGTCAAGGACTTTTTCCAAGATCTTTGGGGATAATGAACTACCTCCAAACACTCAGAAAGCATGAAAATATATAAAACGGGATCTCCTTGGAGGCACCTATATTGCGCGTAGCCCCAGTTAAGTAAATAAGCATACCACTGTTAGAATTAATAAGTACCTTCCTGCTGGTTAATTTGAAGCAGACGATAGAGAAGTTGCTAACTACAATATTTCACAAAAAACTCTTATATAATGTTGGACTGGCTATCAACTCATCTTAATCTTTGCGCCAGATCCTTATAGAAAAGGAAGCGTTAAACAATAATCGAACTTTACATTGAGGCAGCAAAATATAAACACTTAATCAACTTTTAGATAAACCAGGCGTTATAAGATTGGAAGGCCATATCCAGAAATAGTTCGAATAGAAGTTAGTTTGGTTACTAGCAGTGTATTTCGACAATTTTGGATAACAAGAGATAAGGAAGTTTCCAGAAAAATCATACACAAGTATATCAAGGGAAAATCTTTGGGAAACAATGGAAAGCTTGTCTCCAGAACGTGGCCAACATGTTCCTCCTTTTCACAAAAGAGGTATCGATTATAGTAGGCCATTTACAGTACAACTACCTCATCGAAGGGGCCAGATACCAGATTAAGGTGTACGTTTGCTTGAGCAAAACGGCAATCTACTTCGAGACTATAGGTTTTCTGATAAACTAAAGTAAGTTTATTCTACCGGGAAAATATGGGTGGCGTCTGCGAATTAGGAGTAAAGCAGGCAAAAAAACATTTAGGTTTATAAATCGTCAGCCTACGTCTTAATGCGACGTGCCTTTGTGTACATTGCTGATGGAGATGTGATTAAAATGAAAATTTCATCAATGGCTAGATATTAGCCAATAAGATACAGTAACACTTTTGAAAGCGATAGTATCGAGACTACCTAGCACTGCTACAAAAAAGACACAATTGGACGAGTGTATCTGATAACTTAACCGTGTGAGACGTCATACTAGCTGCTAAAATGAACTTAATATCTAACTGCTGGGCGCCAGGCTAAATAGTTGAGGCTCATTTTACAGCTTCCATAAAACCAGCGGTTCTACTTCTCACCGAGACCAAAATTGGAGCTCCGGTGGTTCTTCGGCCATCCGTATTAATGGCTGCTCCTTAATCCATCGGCTTATTCACCATAGAGGGCTGGCCATGTATATCCGCAACGATATACCTTTTTCCATATTCCCAGTTTTTTTAGGCCAAATCACGAATAATGAGTTCAGCTTCATTTAGGCTGAAATTCATATCTCGAAAGACCCCCTCTTCCTATGTAGTCTCTATCGAAGCTCAAATATTGCAAACTGCGCTGCTCATTTTGGGTTTGATACTCTGTCAGACTCCATTGAGCGCATACTTCAGAAATCACCAAATGCTGAAATCGCTGTGGCAGGTGATTTCAATGTCCACAATGACAAGTAGCTTCCTTATTCTAAGTCCGTAACACCGGCTAGTGAGGTGGCTGAAATGGTTGCAGCCTTAAACCAACTCACACAATTTGTAGATCAGCCTACGAGGATACCAGATCGGGTCAATGATACGGGTCATTTACTGGATCTGTTTTGAACTTTTCGTGCGGAGAAATACAGTATCTCCGTCAGTTTTCCTTTGGGAAACTCTGACCATCGGCTTATTACAGCGGAATTTCCAATGTTGTAGTCGTGCCAAATGAATGTTCTGCCTAAACGTCGATTATGGCACTGTAAAAATGCGGACTGGGAAGGAATGAACAAGTTCTTTCAAGAGTTCGAATGGTACTCTTGTTTTGCCTTCGGTAATATTGACAATGCAGCCATTCTGGTTTCGACTGCCATTCTTACGGGAATGGAACAGTTCATTCCTTCCAGTCTCTCTAAGCCAAATAAAAAAAAACAGTCAATCCTTGGCATAATGATGACTGTAGAACAACAACCGCCAATAAAGAAGCCTCTCACCGCAAATATGTTAAGAACCCGTCAAATGAAAATTTAGCTATACTTAAGGCGGCTAGAAATCTGGCAACGCAAACAGTGTATACCAATACCAATTGGACCTTGTGGTCCTTTGCCTGCAAAGTAAAGGAAAACTTATTGAACAGTTAGAAATCATCAATACCACCTCTGAAAGATGGGGACTATATTTTTCTACAGCTTAAAAAAAATCTAATCTATTCGCCCGAAAATTTGCAGCAAACTCTAATTTAGCTGATTCTAACTTAATACCCCCAATTATCTCTCTAGCCAGTTCATCGATGCGCTGCATTAGATTTAGATCTAGAGTTGTCGCTAAAGTCCTTGCAAACATTAACACCAACAAGTCACCCGGTCCGGATTGTATTCCTCCAATTGTCCTCTAATATTGCTGTAAATCCCTGTCTAAGCCATTATCATGTCTGTTTCACCGATCTATGTCTTCTGGTATTTTCCTTTCCATCTAGAAAAATGCTTACATACATCCTGTGCCAAAAAGGCAGTAAATTGGACCCTTCAAATTATCGCCCAATCGCTATCGTCTCGGTGCTTTCTAAAGTACTTGAGACCATAATCTACTTCCAGCTGATGAAATATTTGGAAGCTAATCATCTAATTTCTGATCGTCAGTATGGTTATCGTAGAGGGCGTTCAGCAGGTGATTTAATTAATGTTGTTACTGAACAATGGAACAGAAGCATTCATCAATCTAGTGAATCTCAAGTCATTGCTCTCGATATCTCAAAAGCATTTGATCGCGTGTGGCACAAGGGTTTGCTGTGTAAATTGAGGGCAGTTGGCCTTCACGGTTCGTTAATTTTATGGATTGAGAATTTTCTTTTTTGTCGCAAAATCCAAGTGGTGGTGGATGGTGTGACTTCCGATCAACATCTTATAAACGCTGGTGTTCCTCAGGGATCCGTCCTTTCTCCAACCCTTTTTCTTATTTTCATCAATGATTTTCTATGAGCAACTCTCAATCTAATATACCCTTATGCGAGATCTCAATTCCATTCTTAAATGGGGTGAAGCCAACAGAGTTGAATTTAATCACATCAAATTTCAATCCTGTGTTTTTTCTGGCTGAACTGATGGTTATTCACCGTCTTTTCTGACTGGTGAATCCAGCTTGGCTACGTCTGACACATTTGAGATTCTCGGTTTAACTATTTCAAAGAGAATATCTTGGGCTGAACAAATAAACAAAGCAGCGATTGGTGCAGCCAAATGTCTTGAATTTCTACGACGATGTAAGTTTTACTTTAATCCATTCGAAATACTAACAATATATAAGACCTACATAAGACCCAGGTTGAAGTATAATTCTCATATTTGGGCTGGAGCACCGAAAACTCATTTAACTGCACTCGATCGGGTCCAAAACCGAGTATCTCGAATGATTGAAGACGTAAAATTATTATCTGATCTCGATTCTCTTTCCCATAGGCGTAATGTGGGAGCCTTATGCGTGCTTTACAAGTACTTTCATGGTCATTGTTCGTCAGAACTGTATGAATTTATGCCTGTTTTGTCAAAGACCGCGCGTCAAAGACCAATAAATTTAGGTCTTCGTGAATTTAATTTCCAGATTGTATCGGTGTACCAGGCGTCTTAAATTACGCGCTCATTTTTTGAAAACTCATTTTTTGTTAGGAATACGCGAATGTGGAATAAACTGATCGACGAAACGTTTCCCTTGGAATACAATTTACAGAGATTCAAACTTAATATCAAAAGTAAACAACCAGAAGACTGAAAACCTTTATTCCTTTTATTCCTCTCTTACCTTTTTCTCTCCTAATCCTTCCTTTTACCTTTTGCAGTAGTGCTGTGTGTTTGTTACTAAAACTTTCATATAAAGGATATACATACCTATATCCTAAGTGCTTTGAACATTTGTATATAAAAAAAAATAAATAAATTTAGCACATAATGGCAAAGTTCTCACAGTACCCATTCATCTGGCGAACACTAACAAACTAATTCAACGATCAATACAGAAGTTCTGCAAACTCCCAGTTCAGTCGTATGAAACACATGATTCATGGCTGGTAGGATTGATGTGGGCAATCGATAAGTATCGTTTTTGCAGATTATTTTTTCAATACCGGCACTCAATACAACTAGTAAAACAAGCAGAAAGCAGGATCAATATTAATTACAAGCAGGATGGTTAAGGAAACCATATCACTAGAAAAACAAGCTTGCAGCAATTTATTAAGGACTTCCCACTTCATTATTCAGAATAACGCCGAATGCAAGTGGAGCATTACAAAAACTAATGCTAGTGTTGGTTATTGCTGCCTTACAAGCTATATTATTTGAAGCTCACATGTAAGCCTGTTATCCGAAGAGATTATCCTTGCAGAAACTCAATTTCGGCCAGTTAAAGCAAACAATTTCAGTTTACATTTATTAGAACTATTTGTAAAAAGATGCAATAGCTGATTTGGTGCTTAGAATGCTTATACATGATAGAGGTAGAAGTACATTTTGTGCCAAGCTTAATAACTTTATGGAACTATATTTTCGAGCTTATTCGATTAATATGACAAAGCAAAGTTATGCTTGATGAATAGAAAGTGGCCGTGTTCAGCCCTATCCTTTAAAAAAAGGCCATCAAATTTGAAAAATAATGCAGCAAAGCGCACTTTTTATAACTTTCTGGCAAGGAAATGCTCTTTCTCCCATACATGCAGTGACCGACTGAAATTCGTCAGCGTGAAACTTTACAGTTAGTGTTCAAAATCTACATAGTTTTGGGGATCACAAGTGTCTAGAGAAAACCGGCTGGATTCATTTCTCTTGATTTAAGGGCTAATATTAAATTTATATAAAAGAAATCAAACCTTATTTGTTATCGGGGGATAAAGAAAATATTTTAATTAAATTAAAACAACTCAACGTTATGTCCCCTATTTAATTATTGAATTATTCCTGGAGGTATTTTTGAAAATATCCCACGGTATATATTAAAGAATTTATATTAAGCAAACACCCACTCAAATTCAATAAACGAGCTTTCACTTCACATATTTCTACTGTACGTGATTTAATTAAAGTGATTTGAAAAGCATTTTTTTATAAAAAAATTTTAAGTTCTAGGAATTTTTTTGGTTTGTACTGTTAAAAACTAAAATCGATCAAATATTTATTTTACAACTGAATTTTGATTTTAAGATAAACTCGAGAGCTTTTTTATAATCAACAGATTATTTGGAAAACAAATTTTATGTGGTATGGTCAAGTTGGTTTGGTTGCGGTTTGATAGAAAATGTAGACAAACTCAATTCTGGTAGATAGATTACAGACGATATGATATAATGGGATTAGTTGTTATTGGTACATCGTTTATATTAACAGAGGGTGTTTTTTCATCCTTTTTGAAGGAGCTAATAAAGGAATTAGTTCATTAAGCTAAAGTACTTAAAAAATGTACCTAAAATATAAAATAAAGTCTGTTGCTTCAATTTTAATAAAAAAATTTATTCATCTAAATAAAAACCAAATTTCATTCAATTCTACGGCTGTTTAATGACAAAGTCTATTATTCCGTCTAATTATGCGGAATCCTCTATAACCATTGATTTTGACTCTTATTTTTAATTATCACCTTAATTAAAATCCATCGATTTCTAATTTTTACAATAAAACTGAGCAACATAAAATTTATGGTGATGACATTAAGAAACAAATATGGAAAACAACGTACGTGACTCGAGAATCATAAACGAAAATAATTTGTGACATTGACATTATTTTAAAAAGCATAACCCTACATTACTGTGACATTTTGTTTTAAGACTAAAGCTATAGTGACTGAAAAGTTATTTTGAAAAAATTTCATTTCTTTGAATTTGATGCTTTTTTCATTAATTATATAATCAAACTTTACACAAACAGACAAACCTAGTTGTCTGACTTAAAACTGTGGTCGATGACAGAGGAAGACCTGTTTTAAAAAATCTCACGATGTTACTCATGTAGTCGTTTTTCGATGACGTCCACCAATGTGTTGTCAAAAATGTGTCACAATTCCTTTTTTTTTTCTAATACTAGATATTGAAGATTTATTCACTTCATACTTCACATAAATGTGATTCTGCTGCATACCAGCATGAAAATCATGTATAATTTTTCTTTTGAAGACCCAGGTCTTCACGTCTTGTATACAAAAAGAAAATACAATAATTGAAAATGCAATGTGGCAACAGTTTACTAAGTTCAAAATTAACAATGAGAGAAACAATTGAGAGATTGGTATCGATAGAATTTAGATTGACACGTACGAATTTTTTGTGGAAGAAAAACAAATTGTAGTTGCAAATGTTTTAATTGTTTTTACATTAAGTAAGCCGGAAATTACATTAAGTAAGTTGCAAATGTTTTATCCAACACTTTATATACATAAATATATATAAATGCTATATCGCAAAGGTACATGACGGATGATGAATTTTATGCTTCCGTCAATCATTAGTTCTCTTTAATCGTCACTAAAATCAAAACGGAGGACTATTCGCAAGAAACTATCAACGTTTTGGTTAAAACGTATCGCAATCGAACGCTGTACGTCTTTATTTGCGGATTGGATCAAAAATATGCCATATGGCAATAACGAGATTGAGATACCCAAAGATGAACAAGATTTAGGGGATAACTCTGAGTTAAATTTTATGACGAAACCCTCTCTAGCGTGCCATACCTAGAATACCATCTTAAAAATGGAAATATACTTAAGTTCCTCATCGACGCCGGAGCCAATTAAAACTTTATAAAAACCGAGTTAGTAGTTAACGCCAGAACAGCCGTAAATAAATTCCAAATCAGATCAGCGGGGCTGACATCAAAATCAGTCACAAAATTAGTGGACCATTCTTCAAAAGCATTGGTATTAAAAATACCATCGATTTTTACGTTTTACCAAGGTTGAAATCATTTGATGGCATTATTGGAGATAACACGCTAAAGGAACTTGGAGCACTTATTGATCGAAAACACAACGACCTGATCATCACACCCAATAAACACATTCCGTTACGGGAAAAACCATCATGCCAAGTCAATAATATGGAAGTACGAGATTGTCATCTTTCCACTGACATTAAGAAGAAGTTGCACACAGTCATCTATCCATACAGTATGAGACAAAAAGTGGACCACCAAATCGCTCAACTTCTCGAAGATGGTATCATACGACCCTCTAAGAGCCCGTATAACGCCCCGATTTGGTATGTAGAAAAGAAGATGGATGCCTCGCAAATAAAAAAATATCGAATGGTAGTAGACTTCAAGAGGTTAAATTCAGTAACCATATCGGATTCATATCTGACCCAATACATTAGCAAATCTCGGAAGCTCCAAATTTTTTACTACCATCGACCTAACAGGGTTTCATCAGATTCAAATGAAAGAGACTGACATCCCGAAGATTTCTTTTTCCACCATGAATGAGAAATATGATGCGACTCCCATTTGGCCTAAAGAATGCACCCGCAATCTTTCAGCGGATGATTGATAATGCTCTGAAAGAAGCCGTTAATCAATTTAACGAGAGAATAAAATACCCAGATTCCAGCGTCACAAACTAAGAAGGTGAATATTGACCTAAACCAAAGAAGAGTTCGAAGTGTTTCACAATATTAAGGAGCTCCTGTCCTCTACGGAAATTTTAATTTTTCCAAATTTTAGCAAACCTTTTTTGCTAAACACCGACATTTCCTCATTTGCGATTGGAGCTGTATTATCTCAAGGAGATTTTGGGAAAGACCGTCCGATCACCTACATCTAGGTCCCTAAATAAGACCGAAGAGAACTATGCAGCAAATGAGAAGGAAATGCTTGCCATTATATAATCTCTGGATAACCTTCGCCACTACCTATATGAGGCCCGAAAAATCAAAATTTTGACAGACCACCAACCGTTAACGTTCACATGCAGCAATAGCAACAACAATGCCAAGCTGAAGCTGTGGAAAGCTCGACTGGAGGAATATAACTAAGAGCTGGTTTATAAACTTGGCTGTACCAATAAAGTTGCCAACGCGCTTTCAAGACTGGAACTTGAAGCTAACACCGTGTCTACCACTGGAACTATTCACAGTGCGGATGAGGATTCTATCGACTTAATTCCATTCCGTGATGCGCCCATCAAGAACCAACTGATATCTATGTTCATGAAGAACCCCATACCACCGACACTATATTAACCTACCAGAGCTCACCAAAGAAAGTTTATGCAGGGTCCTAAAAGAACGATTACACCCAACTATTATCAACGGAATTAAAATCGCAGAAGAGTATATTTCACTCCTACTTTTCTACTTGCAAAATACGCCAAACGCAAAGAATTGTTGAAGATATAGGGAATGAAGAAAATAAATTCTCAATCATACAAGAAGAACACAAACTGGCACATCGAAAACATATGGAAAACCGGAAACAGATTCTGGAACGATACTATTTTCCACAAATGGCCAGGTTGATAAAAAAATACACTCAAACGTGCAACACCTGCAACACAAATAAATATGATCGATATCCAAATCGAGTTGCACTCCAGGGAACACCCATTCCAACATACTCAGCAGAAATTCTTCATGTTGATACCATGGAAATCAAATATGAACAATGACGGAAGCTTCGTGAGTCCTATTATAACGGACTCCTTAAAAACCTTGAGTGTTCAAATTTATCTAACACCCTCCCAACGAAGTGAAGTTAATGGGACTATCGAGCGCGTTCATTCCACCATAATAGAAATAATTCGCTGTCTTCAAAACGAGTACAGAGAACAATCTACAAAAAAACTCTTCAACATTGCTGTAGCTACAATGACTCAATACACTCAGTTACGCTACAAAAGCCTAACGATATCTTTTTTAAGAAAACACACCGGATCAATTATCAAAATCTTGCTGACTTTAAGACCAAAGTACACGAAGAATTGATAGAAAGACTCCGCATACATCAAGGATCCACCGAATGAAACTGGCGACACCATTTATACTGCGATCAAACAAATTCAATGAAAAGATAAACCGAGATTTCGACAGGAAATGATGGCACAAGATACTAATGTCTCGATAACTCATCTGGAAGGCGCATTCATAAAGCCCACATCAAAAAATTACCTATATAATCCCCAATAATTTCTTCTCTCTTTTTAGCATCTGGCTCGCGGATTACACTCTGTCGATGAGCATCTACAAGTTTACTACACCACTCGTAACTCTCAAACGAGGAAATGGACGAATAATTCATGGGAGTTTCAGACTGATACACATGATCAACTTAACTGACTATGAGGAAGGGTTTACACATACGATCACACTCATTCATCAAGATAACATTCAACCACAATTAATCAATCAAAACACTACAACATGTTTGTCATTTTTCTCAAAATTTGTTCTCAAAGTTTTACAAGAACTAAAACTAATTGGATTGCCAAGATTAAATGTAGTCCCATCTTTCTTAAAAAAACGATCTACAGAGGGTACCAAATTAAAGATGCACAATCAAAAGTTTTCAAAATCAAAGATCTTGGAGCAGAAAAACATACCATATCAGCATTCTTAAAAAAATAGGCAAGCCAGGAAGCATGGCAAATTGATTTTCCAGTAGTGAGAGAAACACAATTTCGATTCCCGTTAGCTTTCTGGTTGATATTTTGAATTTATTGCACAGTACAATTATATGGGTCTTTTTTGTATTTAAGCCTTGGAAAAAGATGCCCTAAACGAATGTTGGAGCTTGACTACTATTTTATTCCACTCCTCGATTTTTAACTCGTCTTAAGGGGCCTATAAGTAAAGAGCATTGCGACCATCTTCTAGTCTATTCAATATTGACTTGAAATTACCGTCACCCAATCACCTGCAGTCACTGCAAAAAAGTAAAAAAAAACAATCCATCGCAATCAACATTGCAAGCGATTATAGTCAAATCATTAACTGGTAATTTTTCTCAATGAGTAGGGCCCATTCTTCCAACAGATTTATGATGACGATTGCTGCAAACTAGCTTTTTTCATGTTGAACCGTCTCAGAGCTCGAAATCATACCAAGTGAAGCATATTAAATGCTAAATCTTAAATTGATGATTCCAAAATAAAAATCGAGTTGTTGGATATATCATACAATAAAATGTACCACTGTTCCCATTCTTTGTGCAAATGTCGAAAAAACATTTTATTTAATTATCGCTATTTTCGGTGCGATCCATTAAATTTAGACGTTGAGTTTCATACTTTAAAAAAATAACGAAGGTAAACCAACAACACTATATAAAAAACGCATAAAAAATGGTCCCAAACATTTTTTTAACGATTGTTATAATTTTTAATTTTTACAAGCATAACAAAAACACGCATTAATGCTATTTCATGGCTGTAATGTATAATATTATTACTAGTAAGGTATAGGAGTCGATGGTATGACCAAACATAAAATAGCCTATATTTTCGCATTGTATCACACATCGATCGTTTTATAAACCGATTTAACGATTTTTTGACTTTTAATTACCTTTTCTTGTAATAATTTTGGTATGTTTTACAAAAATAGAAGGCATAATGACTTTTTTATGATTCGATAAAAATGTCAGGTCAGCACCATTGATTTTAAATAAAAAATTAATTTCCATCTTGTTTGTATTATTCTTAGGTATTATCCTAATCAATAGATTTTATAACCAACTGTTAGGAAGGATAATAGAATCGCTTTGGCCAAATTATTTTGCACTTACACATGTCAGTATAGGATTTTGCAACACAGTTAATTATAGTCAGTACAGATTTAAATTAAATTTTATTACTTCAAGCATAAAATTGAATAGTCAGGTAATTTCTCGGAAAATGTTCGATTTAATTCAAAAAGGTGCGTATACCGGACACAGTTCAAAAATTAATTGGACCATAAAAAACGATATGGCAATTCAATAATAAAATTTTCAGTTTGTCCATATATCGATTTATTAATTTTATTTTTATTTTTAATTTTTATTTTATTATAAAAATGTAGAATCGGTTGTTTAATCCGTTTTTCCCAAAAATTAAAAAAATAAAATTGAAAATTATACAAAAATATCTTGTATCCATCAGAAATTTTTATAACATTTAAAAAAAAAATTGACAGATTTATGTCATGTCCTGTATACGAGTATATATATGGACGATCCCTTTTTTATATCATATAATCGGAGTTGTACCTTCGTCAGTTTAATGATTTTTTGAAGCAAATAAAAATTTTTTTTATTAAAATTACCTAACGTATGCAGATTCGGATGGGTTATACCATAACATACATACATGTACATACTATTCAAAGCTAACAAAAAACGATAATTAAAGTATAAAAAATTTAATAGGTTATTAAAATATAAGTCCATTTTTTTATTATTATTTGGATAAATGACAAACATCTCGCTGTCTATCAAAATGTTGAAAATTTTTGTGAGAATGAATGGGCCTGAAAGTTTCCAAAATCAAAGAACGAGTGGAAAAATTGGAAAATTACAATTAATTTTACAATTAATTTAATGTTACATGAACAGTCGATATAGATCCAATTATTACTAACCAAGATTTTGTATAATCCAAAATCCATTGTTCACGAAATGCTCAAACACTTGACTTGATATAAAAAGTCACGATAAATAAAATTGCAGACATGTTACCACGAAAGTGATTCTTTGAATCATGCTATAAAGCAATTATGATTTGCCAGATTTGAATAAATGTAAAAGATGGACATTTGCAGGGTCTTGTTTGCAACATATGACATACCGGTTTCAACATAGCTTTGGCAGTAAATACTTTAAATTAATTAAAAGCCGATAGAAAAGAAACTTTCCTCTCCACTTGTAAGGACCTCTAACATCTATAGATAGTTATATAGATGGTAATATATGACGCTACATGCTTGAAAAAACATTTCCTTCCTATATTCCATGAAGAGATTTGGCCGCCTCAACGATGCTTCTCCAAATTTTGCGATCCGTCACAAGAGAACACCAGACAAGATGACCGAGTGAGTTCTGATCTTTCTTTCCGTCATCCATCTATAGAGTAGGTGGTCTCTCACAAGGACCTACTTTTGTTGTTGCAGACTCCAATAAAATAAATATAAAATTATTAAGGTTGAAATGGCTTAGACGAAGTAATTGTCTAAGCCATTTCAACCTTAATAATTTTATAATTCCGATAATTTCTACTTTATCGAGATCATTTCTGATGTCGTAATTCATCGCATTCTATACATGGGTTCCTCATTGATGGGACCGAGAGTAATTCGAATAATCTTACATTCCATTACAGCAAGTTTTTGGACGTTTGGTGCTGTCAATGTCCGAGACTTACAACCAAAACTTTAATACTAGTAGCCTGCTGCGATCTTCGATGACATATCTGCAGAAACGGATTTTTGCTCTGTGATCAATGATCCCAGATATTTGAACTCATTCCCCTCTCATATTGTGTTTCTCCTGAAATGATGTCTCCGCGTGTTTGACTTTTCGCGCTCATCATTTATTTGGCCTTCGCTTCGTTAATTTGAAGGCCAATTTGTTAGGCTGATATTTCCAAGAGGGTGGAGGAGTTTTTCCAGAGATGATGTTGCGGCTCAGAATGCAAATATCGTCAGACAAGACGTTCCATAACGCGTTCCTCTTAATGATGTCGTTTGCCTACTGAAAGTCTACGAATATACTATGTGCGGCGATGTCCTTTTCATAGCACTTGTCTAGGAGCCACCTCAAAGTTTGATCTGTCGTTGATCTGTTTGGACAAAAACCCCATTGGTCATTCATACAGCAAGAACCTCTCGCTGTATGTTGATAACTTTGTCGGAACTACATTGGCCAAAACCTTGTAGCCTGAGTTCAACAAAGCTATACCGCGGTAGTTATTGCAGTTCAACCGATCTCTTTTATGTAGCGGGCAAATAAGAGCCGTCTTCCAGTCTTCTGTGATGTTTCTTTTGGCCAGATTGTCACTACAAGCTCAAACATGTGGTGACACGGAATACATGATCGCTGCCATATTTGAGGATTTTGTTGCAGATACCGTCTTCACCGGATGTTTAGTAATTTTCCAACCGCGTTATCACGTTTTGCACTTCATCGTATGTTGGTGGTGGTGATGGGGTCATATCGACGGTAATATTAGACTGACGCAAGGTTGTTGCTCAGTAGGTGCGGTGTCCGTCGATTTAGAAGCGAAAAGAAATAATTCCTCTACACTTCTAGGATGGTATTAGTGTCCATTTGTTACTCTCCTGTTTCATTGCAAATAGCGCTACTACGTGTATGGAACTCTGTAGCTCTCTTATGTGTCGATATTTATACCTTAGGCCTACATTTTGGATGTTATGTGCCTGTTGTTTATGCTAATCCCTTTTATTTTGCCTAAATAGCCGATACGGCGCTTCCCTTGCGGTTATGTAGGCATCGTGAGATTGTCTTATTTTTTGTGATAAATTTTGTTGATGTATGTGATCTTTCTCCTGAATAGCCCTTAAACAATCAACGTCTAGCGAAAGATTTTTCGATCTAGATGTGCGGCCTACAGTGGACATTGATGCATCGGTTACCGCTGTTTTAATTATGTCCCATTGTTCTTAAACAGAGTTAGGAACTGGTTTGGCCTCCAAGATTCCTAATAAAGTAGTCTCAAAGGTACGAGTAATTTCATTGCTTAATGCTCATTTGTTCCAACGAGTAATTCTGAAAGCGTTGATTGTTTGTCGTTGCCAGGCGAAATTTTAATTCTGTTTCCTGTATAAGCAGCCATGCAACAGCGATCAAAATAAGTTAATCAGTCGAGGCAATGTCTAATGAATAAGGTAGGTGGGTTAAACTTTCCGCAACATGTTGACGAGCATTATCATCCCAATGATTTATTCTTCTTTAGTTAACCGATTCGTAGTGAATTCATTTTTTCATCACCGACTGACTATATACGATAGAAAAAACACTTTCGTTTATGTTCTGCAAGCAGTATATTACATGAAAAGATCGATGTTCAACGTTTCTTGGCTTCAGTTCATATGGAATCCAATTTCCTTGCTTTTGAATCATTCCCAGTAATTTTTTGTTGGGTATCTTCTAATATAAGTAAAGGTTCTTTTTGGGTTTGGCATAAATCTTCATATCTAATTATTTTAACTTCTCATCATATTATTATACAAGCAATTATTAAGGCACCTTAAAGCTGCAGATTTCTTCAAAATAAAGAAAGTCATGATAATTTCCTGGAAGTTTCGCTTATTCAGTTCGAAACTCGATATACAAAACTCGATGTGTTAGAAAATCGCCAATATTTTAAAATTAGATTGGTGACAGATGCCCAAGATTAGAATATGATGATTTAAATCTGGCAGTTTATTCATAACCTACTGGTTTGATTGCAGTTAAATCCAGTCAAAATACGTATCCCGGTCATAAAAAATGATCATTAAATGAGCCTTAAAACCACAAAGTTCAAGCGAGACCAAAAAGGTCCCAACGAGAAATATTTTCGAAAGTGACGAAATCGAGTGACCAGTAACACCAAAAACTCTCTCTGCGCATTAGAAACAATAACTTCCAAATTCAGCATTATATGCGGATTTTACATCTCGTCTGCAGGCATACCTTTGGGTGAAATTGTTCAAGATAGAGTAATAAACGGTAAATAGAAGATTATTACATTTTACAGCTTTATCATATATTATGTTGAATTGGACCACCTATAGGGAGCTGAGGGCACTATTGGCATATCTTTAATGGTAAACTTAACAATTATAAAATCAGTTAACGTTGGTTTAGTTCAACCAAATGATACAGCATCTATATTTGTATATTTTACGGTTCTGAATTTCAAGCTTAAATGATGATTTTGTAAATCCACAGCTCACTTCAGTATAATTTTTTTTTTTTATCCTGATAAGTAGCAAGTGCCAATTGATAAACATACATTCTTTATCTGGATTAAGGATTTAAATCCGTATCGCTTTTTTGAGACTTCACTTTTATTCAGTTGAATCACTAAGGAATTAAAGGGTTAGCTACGCAAAACCTAAGATTTCTTTGTGTTCTATAGGAGTTTACAAACTCGTCTTTTTATTTTAAATGTAAATTTGAATCTATCTGAGACACCCTCTACTAAAACATTAAACAACAAAATCCACCCGCCTCTCAGAATCGTGTTTTGAGGTACAATATCACTTCCTTAACTTTTCATATGTTGTTCAATGTTTCTTAGATAAAAAAAAGTTTTCCTATTAAATTTGGAAATATAAATATTTACATTCAATTTAGAGTTTGGAAATAAAAATAACTTTCCCTACCCAAATCTGATGCGGCGAGTAATGAAAATCAATTATTATTAGTTTTCGTATAGTACATACGCACAATATTTAAACAGATGCTGGGGTGGTTGGAACGTTGTACATACATACAGTCGATTGCATTGAAAACATTCTAGGATTTTTTCAAATAATATATATATATATATATATATATATATATATATATATATATATATATATATATATATATATATATATATATATATATATATATATATTTATATAGGTTTTTCAGATTAAATGAAACCTTTTGCAAATTAAGTGCAACCTTTTGCAAATTAAACGAAACTATTTGCATACTAAGTGAAACTTTTTTCTAAATTAAAATCTATAGAAACTTCCTTCCTGAAAGATAAGAAAATACCTTCTGTTTTAATTTTATAATGGTACATTCACATATTATTCATTTCATCACGTATTCATTGAAAATTCAAGAATTTCATTATGTCATTTGTTTCATGTTCATCAGTCATAATTAAAAGTTATTAAAATGAGTTCATCTGAATCCAATAGTTCATCAGGTAATGTACTATAATCTACTATAATTTATGAAAATATTTTTATTACAATAATAAACCACTTTTAAGAACCTCAACTAAGAAACAACCGACGAACCGTAAATTACCAAAAGATATCTCTTGAAAAAAAAATCTTTTAATAAAACTGTTTGAAGGAGGGGAAACAGTCCGAAATGTGGAAAATATCGCCGGACTAAATATTAGCTCTGCTAAAACAGTGCTTCGTCGTTACAGACAAAATGAATGCGAATTGTTAATAAAAAAGAAAGGAGGACATCAACCGACAAAACTAACCGCAGAAGTATTAACCAAAATTGAACCAAACTTATCACTGAGCCTATCAATCATTCAAAACGGCCTAAGTAAACTTCGGATTACATTGAAATTGGCTAGTCTGGAAATGGAGTCTATGAATTCGCAATGCAGTTTTCAAGTAATTAACCATAATTTGTATTTTTTTTTTTTTTTTTTTTCAAAATATAAGTATTGGAAAATTTCAGCATGGGCTCAACAAAACCGTGGAAAATTGATATTCATCGATGAATCCGAGTTTAACTTGCATTTGCGCCGAAGGCATGCGAGGTCTAGCAAAAATACACCGGCTCGTATCATTCCCCCTTCAGTAACAGGTATAAATGTCATGCTTACAGCGAGTTGAACTGATCAGAGTAATATCCATCATAAAATAATATCAAATTCGACATGCAATGGAAGTAAGTTTTGTGGCTTCCTCTCAGAGTTAATTTCAAAATTGGAGGGTACCAATTATTATTTTATAATGGATAATGCCCGGATTCATAAAACGTCTTCCGCCTTACTCCCCGATGTTTAATCCATCAAGGTTTATTCAAACACCGAAGAGAGTTTTTAATGTCAAACAAAAACTTGTATGGTTCTACTTCATCTCGAAATGCTTCAAAACGATCTTTCATTACGTTTTTAACACATTCAAATATTTTATCAAATACTTCCTCCACAATTTCAAATTCATCGAAAAATCTATTACTTCTTTTCCGTCTTTCAACTGATTCAATTGGAAAACCATTTTCCACATCCAATGGAAATAATTTTCATTATTGTCTTGATAAACTTTATCAGAAGATCCTCTAAATGGCTAATTTTGTTTCGCCATCATCATTATTAAGGAAATTAATCTTCTCAACAGGTTGTCTCAATGTTAAATTTCCTCCTTCAAATTTTTTTCCAGTTTCAAGCAAACTTTCAGCTTTACTTTCGATTTGCTGGTCAACAATGTCTGGAGCATAATGAAAATCATTCTTCTCCCGAGTAATTCCCGTAAACTCTGATGACACACATTTGGAAATTTTCCGAAGGGATTCCAAGTTCAAAAGAACTTGATATAGTTTCTCTGGAACCACATAATCATGCGCTCTTTCAAAACCTAAAAACCATAGTTGCCAGACAAACTTTTCAACAAATTCGTTTGCTGAGTGATTTTTTCGAAAACGAATAGTGAAGAATTTTTCAATTCGACCTTATATCATACCATTTACAATTTTGTTGCCAGGTTTCTATCTCGATCTCTTTTGGAAATTGGAACAACAAGGCTTTTCTTCTATTTTTTGATATTCAGATACTCATCCACTCATAACTCATAACTCATAACTCATAACTCATAACTCATAACTCATAACTCATAACTCATAACAAATAACTCATAACTCATAACTCATAACTCATAACTCATAACTCATAACTCATAACTCATAACTCATAACTCATAACTCATAACTCATAACTCATAACTCATAACTCATAACTCATAACTCATAACTCATAACTCATAACTCATAACTCATAACTCATAACTCATAACTCATAACTCATAACTCATAACTCATAACTCATAACTCATAACTTATAACTCATAACTCATAACTTATAACTCATAACTCATAACTCATAACTCATAACTCATAACTCATAACTCATAACTCATAACTCATAACTCATAACTCATAACTCATAACTCATAACTCATAACTCATAACTCATAACTCATAACTCATAACTCATAACTCATAACTCATAACTCATAACTCATAACTCATAACTCATAACTCATAACTCATAACTCATAACTCATAACTCATAACTCATAACTCATAACTCATAACTCATAACTCATAACTCATAACTCATAACTCATAACTCATAACTCATAACTCATAACTCATAACTCATAACTCATAACTCATAACTCATAACTCATAACTCATAACTCATAACTCATAACTCATAACTCATAACTCATAACTCATAACTCATAACTCATAACTCATAACTCATAACTCATAACTCATAACTCATAACTCATAACTCATAACTCATAACTCATAACTCATAACTCATAACTCATAACTCATAACTCATAACTCATAACTCATAACTCATAACTCATAACTCATAACTCATAACTCATAACTCATAACTCATAACTCATAACTCATAACTCATAACTCATAACTCATAACTCATAACTCATAACTCATAACTCATAACTCATAACTCATAACTCATAACTCATAACTCATAACTCATAACTCATAACTCATAACTCATAACTCATAACTCATAACTCATAACTCATAACTCATAACTCATAACTCATAACTCATAACTCATAACTCATAACTCATAACTCATAACTCATAACTCATAACTCATAACTCATAACTCATAACTCATAACTCATAACTCATAACTCATAACTCATAACTCATAACTCATAACTCATAACTCATAACTCATAACTCATAACTCATAACTCATAACTCATAACTCATAACTCATAACTCATAACTCATAACTCATAACTCATAACTCATAACTCATAACTCATAACTCATAACTCATAACTCATAACTCATAACTCATAACTCATAACTCATAACTCATAACTCATAACTCATAACTCATAACTCATAACTCATAACTCATAACTCATAACTCATAACTCATAACTCATAACTCATAACTCATAACTCATAACTCATAACTCATAACTCATAACTCATAACTCATAACTCATAACTCATAACTCATAACTCATAACTCATAACTCATAACTCATAACTCATAACTCATAACTCATAACTCATAACTCATAACTCATAACTCATAACTCATAACTCATAACTCATAACTCATAACTCATAACTCATAACTCATAACTCATAACTCATAACTCATAACTCATAACTCATAACTCATAACTCATAACTCATAACTCATAACTCATAACTCATAACTCATAACTCATAACTCATAACTCATAACTCATAACTCATAACTCATAACTCATAACTCATAACTCATAGCTCATAACTCATAACTCATAACTCATAACTCATAACTCATAACTCATAACTCATAACTCTTAACTCATAACTCATAGCTCATAACTCATAACTCATAACTCATAACTCATAACTCATAACTCATAACTCATAACTCATAACTCATAGCTCATAATTCATAATACTATTGGATGATACTTTATTCGTCTTGTAGAAAAAAAATTGTAGTAGAATTTCTAGAAATTTTACCGTCTCCCCTTCCTGGGGTATGGCCATATTTGCCTGCGCAACTCCGTTGCGTCGGCGGTATAATCACTCACTTTTACTATTTGTATAATTTAGTTATAAACGATTTATTTATATTATTTTTTATATAATTTATTCTTATATTTTATTTATACAATAATGTATTAAATTAGTTTTAAAAATAAAAACAACTTATCATATAATAAGTTATGATAATTTATTTAACACTTTTTATTGACCACTAAGTTTGACCACTACAATTCTACTTTATTCAGTTTCGCGAAAAAAAACATTTACTCGGCACCATCCCGAATTATTTTGGGAGGCCGGAAGCTACGCTCCACTCTGTTCTAAACTGAACATGTACTTGGTTACGCAGTATTTAGAAATACTGCTGCCACCTTGATAAATATAAACACACTGTGTATTACTTAAAAGTGTGTGTTGGATAACCCGCGATTCCAATCATCGAAATCTTGTATTTAATTGCATGCCAACATTCTGGCGAATAAAATATGCAATTGAAATACCAGGTGATGCACACAATTTATTGTGGTGCACTAAGTTTATTGTAGCAATGTACAATATTTGTGCAGCCGCTACAGGACTCCCCCGCAAGTGATGTCCCCCCCCCTCAGTGAAGGTGTGAATGATGTTGTAATATGTATCCATTAGAGGCGTTGAGTATGCGTAATGGGTTGGCAATGGTTCGTATCCATTATGATGGATCGACTCTTGTATGAATTGTATTGTCGACATAGGCGTGTTGTGCATAACGACTGTGGCATAAGATTGACAGCTGTATAGCTGAATCAATCAGCCATGAGTGTTTGTATCCAGGCAGTAAGTGCCCGAGCCATGTTATCATATTAATTAGATGAATCATTCAGCAAAATGGACTGTTTTTCGTGCTCGATACGCTGATATATTATCAGATGAGCCTAATATGCCATATGCTGGCTTTAATCGATCGACTGAGATATTCTGATTTTTATCTTTGATCGATACGATGAAATGCTTACGAAGCCGACGTATTACTTTGTACGGGCCTTCGTATGGAGGTTGTAATCCTGTGCGGACTTTGTCTGTTCTCACGAACACAAACTCACATTTGTCCAAAGATTTGGGTATAAAAATGTTTTCTTGAGTAGTTTGTCGTGAGCTGGTTGGAATCAGATTTCGCATTGTGTGTCGAAGCTGATCGACGACTGTGTCATTATTTGTTTCTTGTGAAAGAGGGTTTTCGACAAAAAATTCCCCGGGAAGTTTGATTGTTTGTCCATAGACCATTTCCGCGGGTGAGCAATTTAGATCTTCTTTCACAGTTGCTCTTATCCCTAGTAGTATGATTGGGATTTCTTCACTCCAGTTGAGTGTGTTCCCTCGAGCCATTAGTGCAGCTTTTAGCTGACGATGGAAGCGTTCGACCATGCCATTGGCTTTTGGATTATAAGCCGTAGTGCGTATACGATGTGAGCCTAGGAGTTTTGTTAACTCAGTGAATAGCTTAGACTCAAACTGCGATCCCTGATCTGTTGTGATTGTGCTCGGGACGCCAAATCGTGATACATAATTGTGAACGAAAGTATTGGCTATGGTGGTTGCTGTCATGTTACTCATGCAGTAAGCTTCAGGCCATCGAGTGAAACGATCGACACATGTCAACAAATATGAATATCCATTAGAGGGTGGTAATGGTCCCACTATATCTATATGGATATGTTCGAATCGACCCGTTGGAATAGGAAATTGTCCAAGAGCCGATTTGGTGTGCCTTTGAACTTTAGCACGTTGGCAAGATAAGCAGTTTTGTGCCCAGTGGGTCACATCCTTGTTTATACTTGGCCAAAAGTAGCGAGCAGTAATCAATTTACGAGTTGCACGGATTCCCGGATGTGAGATACTGTGTAGTGTATCGAATACGTTACGACGTAGATCATCTGGTATGTATGGTTTGTTTGTGCCGGTGCTTGTCTCGCAGGTAATATCTAGGCCAGGCATTGCAAAAAGTTGTAGAGTCATGTTTTGATGACGAGGACGTCCGGAGCCAGAAAGTAAATTCTGAAGCTCTAAGTCCGCTTTTTGCGCCATTGCGATCTTATTGAGATCGTAGTAAGTATTAACTTGGGCCACTTCTGGTTTGTATTCGTCGGCTGGTGCCGGTATGTTTGTATTGTTTATTTCTTCCGATGTTCGGGAAAGAGTATCTGCGACTACATTGTCTGAGCCGGCCACATGCTGAATATCCGTGGTAAATTGACTAATAAAATCCAAGTGTCTCGACTGTCTTGGATTTCGTTCAGTTTTAGACTGAATTGCTCTTGTAAGTGGTTTATGGTCGGTGTAAATTGTGAATTCCCGACCCTCGACAAAATATCGGAAATGTTTAATTGCCTGATATATTGCGAGTAATTCTCGATCGAATGCTGAGTATTTGATTTCCGCGTCCGAGAGTTTTTTAGAATGAAATGCCAGTGGCTCCCAACATTTATTTCTGTACTGTTGTAGTACCGCGCCTACAGCAGTATTTGATGCATCGGTAGTGATGCTGAGCTTCGCATCGTTCATAGGATGGGCTAATACTGTCGCTGTGGCTAATTTTGTTTTCACCGACAAAAATGCGTTTTGGCATTCGTCGGGCCAAGAAAAGTTCTTGGGTGTCTTCGGCTTTTTCACTAAAGCGGCCAATTGCGTATGTATTGGAGCTAGTGTTTCAGCGAGCTTTGGTATAAATCGGTGGTAATAGTTCACCATGCCGACAAAGCGTTGTATGCTTTTGACCGATGTTGGAGCTGGGAAATTTTTAATGGCATTCACTCGTTCCTCTGAAGGAAGAACACCATTTGATGTGATGGTGTGGCTAAGGAAGTCTAAGGTGGACGCACCGAACACACATTTTGCGGCTTTAATGTGTACATCAAACTCCACTAATTTTTTGAATAGTTTTTCTAAGTGCAGTTCGTGCTGTTCCTCATCTTTAGATGCCACTAGAATATCGTCGATATAAACGAACACGAAGTCAAGTTCTCTGACGACTTCGTTCATGAAGCGTTGGAACGTTTGCGCTGCGTTCCGGAGACCGAATGGCATTCGTGTAAATTCGAAGAGGCCAAATGGAGTAGTGATAGCGGTCTTGTATACATCTTCATGAGCTACTGGTATGAGGTGATACGCTCTAACCAGATCTATCTTGGAGAATATTTTGCATCCATGCGCGTGCATAGAGAAGTTTTGAATGTGGGGAATCGGATATCGATCCGGTGTCGTAACTGTATTAAGTCTACGATAGTCCCCGCATGGTCTCCAATCGTGTTCTTTCTTTTTGACCATATGTAATGGACACGATATGATGATGGTTGGCAAATTCCCAATTCCACCATATGTTGAAATTCCGTGTATGCGGCTTTATGTCGCACGGGATCTAGTCTACGTGGTCTTGACACTGGCAAGTGGCCGGTAGTGACAATATGATGAACCACATTATGTCTGACTGGAGTTTTGTAATTTGGCTCTGCTGATAAGGAGGGATACTTCTTAAGCAGATTGCCATAACCGTTGTCGACTGAAAAATGAATGGGTGTCGGTGTATTTACCTTCACCATAGTGGCATTGATTGACAGCTTTGTTGCTGAATCAACCAGCCTTTTATGTTTGAGGTCGACAAGGAGTCCAAATTTCGAAAGAAAGTCAGCGCCGATAATCGGGCGGTTCACTGATGCTAATACAAAAGCATGTGTGTATGAACGCCTTAATCCGATATCCACCTGGAGTAATTTTTCTCCGTAGGTGCTAATGGTTGAACCATTGGCTGCTGAAAGGACTAGATCTCTTGATTTTTCACTAAAGTAAAAACTATTAGCGAAGTAATGGACGGGTATTACTGAGAGGTCAGCGCCCGTGTCTATTAGAAAGGTAAGTTGGTTATTTGAATCGTAAACAAATAAACGTTTGGTCGAATTAGAGGTGTATGTGGTTGAAAATAGTTGGAAAGGTTGTCGGAGCTTGTGTGAGTTCTGGGAGGAGATGGATCTCAACTCTACCAGGTGGCTTACATGTTTTTTGTTCGTTGGGCAGGTTTCATTTCTACATCACTGCTCTCTGTGGGGTTCTTGCTGTTGTCGTTGACAAAGCTGCAAGGTTTGGTGCAGTGGAAGGCTCGGCTGCCGAACTTATTATGATAATTACACCAGTTACGGCTATACTGGGTGTTATTGTCTCGGCTCTGGTTCCTCGAGCGAGAGTTATTTCGAGACCATGCTCGATTCCGTGACTGTGAGCGTCCTCTTCTTTGTTGTGAACGCGACCGCTCGTTGATGCGCTGCGTCAGGCTATCCAGGCGAGCTTCAATGGTCGCTAGTCTTTGTTCGACTGTACCACCTCGTGATGTTGTTGGTTGGTGGAGTCTCACGTCATCGGTCGGATTGTTCGTCCTTTGCTTATCTCGTGATTGACGTGTCACTACCGAAATTGATTTTACTCCTGACATTGCCTCATAAAGTTTGTCCGCTGTTGCTGAAAGATCGTCGAGCGGCCGACCATCCGGTTGCGCCACCAGCGCGATACGGATGATCTCTGGCATTTTTCTCACCCACAGAGATTTTATCGTGTGTTCTGGAAATTGACTACCAGCCAGATACTTAATTTGGCGGAGGAGCTCACTGGGCCGCCTATCCCCCATATCTTGCCCGCTCAGCAGAGACTCTAGTTTAGCCTCTGTGGAAGGTGTCAGTCTATCCAGGAGCGCGTTTTTTAATGCTTCGTATCGGCCAGTTGTAGGCGGACATGTTAGAATGTCTGATACGACATCGCATGCGCTCGGGGAGAGAGCTGATAGGGTGTGGATGAACTTCGTTTTATCTGAGGTGACGTGGTTCATCTGAAATTGCAGTTCCGTCACATTAAACCAGTTCTGGGGTTTTTCCATCCAGAACTGCTGCAATTTCACTGATTTAGCTTCATCTACCTCGATTTTTGGGGAGGATTGTTCATCGTCACCGGCCATTTTTTTTAGAGTGTGTTATTTAGATTTAAAAATCTGAGGAATTGATACCTTGTAAATGTGTTATAAGAGAGAGAATTATCGGAGAACCGTGGTAGTGTTGTTTCAAGTATTTAATAAATTGTACAACGTACTTAAATTAAGTTCTACTTTAATGTAACTCAAAAAAAAATAAAATAGAAAAAAAATGTATGTGTAAAAAATTTTTATGACTTATGGTTTTTGGATTCCGTTGTCCTTCGCTGTTCCCACGTGGACACGCCCGGCCTTGCCCCCCGTGGCGTAAGGTGGCACGTGTTTTTTTTATTTCTTTTTAAAATAATTTGCTGTTGTATTTTTTTTTTTTTTTTTTTTTTTTTTTTGTTGTTGGAGTTCCCGCGTGGACACGCCCGGCCTTGCCTCCGTGGCGTAAGGTGGCGCGTGTATTTATTTTTCGGAATATAAATAAAAATTATTTTTATGTAATTTTGTTGGTGTTCCCACGTGGACACGCCCGGCCTTGCCTCCGTGGCGTAAGGTGGCGCGTGTATTTATTTTTCGGAATATAAATAAAAATTATTTTTATGTAATTTTGTTGGTGTTCCCACGTGGACACGCCCGGCCTTGCCTCCGTGGCGTAAGGTGGCGCGTGTATTTATTTTTGCAAATTCCAATAAATATATTTAGGTGTATATTTCTTTTTATAGGTTGGCACGTGTTTTTATTTTTCACTATCCCGTAAAAACGGGCGTCGGGGTCACCACTTTACCGTCTCCCCTTCCTGGGGTATGGCCATATTTGCCTGCGCAACTCCGTTGCGTCGGCGGTATAATCACTCACTTTTACTATTTGTATAATTTAGTTATAAACGATTTATTTATATTATTTTTTATATAATTTATTCTTATATTTTATTTATACAATAATGTATTAAATTAGTTTTAAAAATAAAAACAACTTATCATATAATAAGTTATGATAATTTATTTAACACTTTTTATTGACCACTAAGTTTGACCACTACAATTCTACTTTATTCAGTTTCGCGAAAAAAAACATTTACTCGGCACCATCCCGAATTATTTTGGGAGGCCGGAAGCTACGCTCCACTCTGTTCTAAACTGAACATGTACTTGGTTACGCAGTATTTAGAAATACTGCTGCCACCTTGATAAATATAAACACACTGTGTATTACTTAAAAGTGTGTGTTGGATAACCCGCGATTCCAATCATCGAAATCTTGTATTTAATTGCATGCCAACATTCTGGCGAATAAAATATGCAATTGAAATACCAGGTGATGCACACAATTTATTGTGGTGCACTAAGTTTATTGTAGCAATGTACAATATTTGTGCAGCCGCTACAAAATCTACCAATGGCCACAAATATTCAAAATATAGACCTGAGAAAAGCTTAAAACATGCTATCATTAAACGTCATCCAAAATTGTCTGTCAAACACATTATTATACAATTACAAAACTTTCATGTCTCTGGAATAATTGTTCAAAGGAAACGCGAGCGTTTGATACGATTTCTGATTGCGTTGCTTATAATTTTTGTTAATCATCTTTTGACACACTTTTTCCCTTTTTTAATTTTCAAAAAGAATATAATATTTTGATTGTGTTAAAAACAAAAGAATTATTCATAACATGAAAATTACATTCATTTGTTTGCAAAGTGTTTTGTTCAATTCCACTCCACCATTTTTTTTTTTTGCATCACATACTTAAATTAAAAAAAAAAAAATTTTTTAATTTCAATTTTATGAGAGACGTGCGCACAAAGTGCACTCCAAATATTTAACAATTATGATAAATAGGCATTCAAATAAATAATTTTCAAAATAGATACGTCATTAATAATTATTATCCGTTTTTTCCAACACCATCCCTGTAGTCGAGTCCACCGGCCATTTTTTGCATTTATATAAGCAAATATTTTTACTTTTATAGATGATAATAATGCCAATACAATCGGCATTTATATGTTTACGTTCTATACTACATTTTTGAAATGGGTGGTGGAAAATTCATGTTTATGATATTTGTCGAAAGTCTCCATATGAGGATGAGGTGTGCTGCGTATAATAGGCAGTCGTTCATCTATATTGATGAAAATAGTCAGCAAAAAATTAATAAATTAAAATGTCAAAATTAATGGAATGGAATTTATTAGGGTACAATATAATAATGGAAAATTACGTGAAAATAGAATTTTCATTTTTTGTTTATTTTCGCTGGAAGGGCGATGTTCTTCGATTCAAGTAATACTAACATAATCTGGTTTATGTATATACCCTGTATGGGTGAATGTAATTTAATCCATGAATTTTGTTGTTACAAATCGGAAATTTATTACTACCGTGATATTCATCATCATTTGATAAAAATGTCACTGGCGTTACGTTTTTATGACATAATTTTTGTATTAAGAGGGAACATGGCAATTGATTACTTACCAATCCAATATCAATCAAAATATATGAGTACAAAGGTAATCTTAAAGGTAAGCAGCAGTAAAAAGTTAAAAATTGATTCCACGATTGGAAGGTCGATATTCGATATTTTCTTATTAAAAAGAACTTTGATATTGGAATAAGTTTTATTCATTAGCTGCTTCTGAAAGATTTGGTATCGGTCATAAAACGGTTAATTCAATTTATTTGTAATATTTAATAAATTTTAAAACTAACAAGACGCAATTATAGATACAATTATTGCCATTTTCAGTGATATGCCAGCTGTAAATTGTGTGCCTTTTGTATATGCCAATGCTTTCTACTACAAATCAAAATTATGTTGTAACAATCTTCCTTTTTATAATCTGGCAACGAAAAACACTAAATGTTAAAAGTTTTTTGAGGACCAGTGCAATAATTCAAGTGTATCATCATGTAAAATTTGCACTCATAATTATTTAAAATCAAATTGCGTAACTCAAGATAAAAAGCAAGATAAAGATAATTTACACGAAGCGAGTGATATATATATATATATATATATATATATATATATATATATATATATATATATATATATATATATATATATATATATATATATATATATATATATATATATATATATATATATATATATATATATATATATATATATATATATATATATATATATATATATATATATATATATATATATATATATATATATATATATATATATATATATATATATATATATGGATCATTCCATTATAAAACAGACGATTTTTAGCATTTTTCGAAATTCATCTCTTAGATTTCGATTTTTTTATTTTTTTTTTGTATTCTCCATTCAAAATAATAGGACATGTATTTCTTTATTTTTTTTACCTCCGAGTGTCCCGTTATTGGACATGCCAGTTTTGACATTTTTCACACTTACAATATTGTACTCATATATAAAATATGCTAGTTTCTGTTCTATAAATCATATTTTCGTAAGCTGTACCATTTTGGAATGGTCTAGATTTATGCTAAATTGATAAGTAATTTTTTTTGATATTGTACAGTTATTTTAGATGTTATAATGAGATATATGTGGGTTTTGAATTTATCCGCTAGAGGGAGTAGCTACCAAAATCATAAAAATCCTAATACAGGATTTAAAAGAAAATAATCCAGCCTTTAAAAACAAGTTTAAAATCACGTTTGAAGGAAACCTTTTTTGGGCGCTAGAGGGCTTCAAAGTTGAAAAAATAGTTTTTTTTTCAGTTTTCTCGAACTAAAAGTGGCTTAATATTAACAAAAATTAGAATAAATGTTTTTTACACCACTTATTTCTTAACACAATAACCCAATGCTTAAATAAGCATAAAAATAAAACTATACATGGCATACATAGATCGGCCAGTAGATGTCGTTTAAAATTAAACAAATTTCTTTTTTTTTTTTTTTAAATTTTTCCTTACTGAAAGTAAAATAATAAATGATACTTTTACAATTATTTTTATTTTTTAATCAGTTTTTCAATGAACATAAAGTTATAATAGGAGAATCCGAAAACATTTTAGTTTTAATAAAATTTGTGTCAGAGTTTTGCATTACTTGATGAGTTTGATGAGCATTCTTCACTGTTTTAACATTTGAAAAGCTTTTATTTAGTTTAGTTTAGCTGTTCTAGAAATTCTCTTAATGGTACCTCCATTTGATGGTCCCTTTCCGTGACTTGTGGCGAAGAAGTTACACTCGCAGTCGATGGTGAAATCATGTTGATGGAAGTTGATATTGGCAAAAGTTGTTCTTGTTCTTAAACTGCGATACAGCTCCATCCGAAAAAAAATAATTTTTTTTTGAGTTGGATACTCCCACTCATTTTCTTTGAGAAAATTAAAATATTTAGTTTGAAATGCATATACAGCTACTGCATCATGTGTTTCCTCTTCTGATACTACTGCATAGGAAAGTATGCTCATTTCACCTGCTGATAATTTGTAGTACGCTACGATTGGAAATAAAGTTGCTTGCCGTTTATAATAATGCGCTGCTTGTATTTCATTTTGTGTTATAATCTTATGATTCTCAGAAAAATCCAAAATCACAACATATTACCCAACTTGCAGATTATTTTTTACGTGATTTAGGTAATTAGATTGTTGTTGAACGATATAATCGTGTTTACGCAATGCTGCTAGACCAAGCAGCATTGCGTAAATATGATTATATTTTATCATTGAGTTTGATAAAATTTCGACGATTTCATCAATTAAAGATGTATTTTTTTCCAATTTATACGTCTTCTCATCAGGCTTCCAATAGCTGTATGTTACATCATCCAGCTCTACAGCTTCTATGGCGCTCCCCATTAGCATCACGAAACTACTACTTCATTTAATTGGTATAATTTAAGGTCGCATTTTCTACCAATTCTTTCATTTATTATTTCACGATTTAAAAACTTTTGAGCTGGTTCAGCTAATTTTTTACTAACAGCTATATATTTTTGTCACAAATTTTTGTGATTTTCCAAATTAAAAGCATTGCAGTATTGTGAATTACCCATCTTGTATTTTGACTTCAATATTTCACTGAACCACTTAGAACTTTCAATAATAAATTTATAAAAAATATACTTTATTTTGCGCTTTTAAGTAATAACTAAAGATCCTAGAAATGTGTACGTCTATTTATGTGATGGTTGATGATACTATTGCAAATTTGGGATGGTGGTAAATTTATTCTGCAGGTAATTTTTTTGTTGCATAATACATGTGCTTGATGAGTCATATAGCTATTTTACTACGAACAAACTTATAAAATCCATAAATCCAGCCATCTGATGGTCATACTGAAGCTAACAGAATTCGAGGCTTTCACTATTTTAAATTGTTGATTTATTACCTATAAAAATCAATTGTAAATTTACATTAATTGTAAATATCGACTTATTTTTCACAATCAATAGAGCATTTTTTTTATGAAAAACACAATTTTTCAAATTTGAAGCCTTCTGGTTGCTAAACTAGGGAGCTTTTAAAAACTTTTTTACGTTTTTATAAAAGAGTGGATTCTTATTTATCAAATCATGTATCAGGTATATTTAAATTTTGCTAGCTCTGACCTCTAGCGGCAAAAATATAAACTAAGATCTATCTGATTAGAACCCCTAAGATAACGGTACTTTATAAAAAATATTTTCGTATTCATTTAGACTAAAATTACTTCTTTTTAAAACATTTTAATTTTTGAAAATACTGTAGTTAGAACTAAAAATACAGTACTTTATGTGTGAACCAAAAATCATAATTCGAAACCTGTCAAAACTACAGGTATAAAATAACGGGACAACCGAAGGTAGAAAAAAAAAGAAAATTGTATGGGTACACTTTTTTGTATTGAGGAAAAGGAAAACACAAAAACAAAAACCGAAGAGATGAATTTCAGAGCCCGTTCGAAATATAATGGAATGACCCATATATATATGTATATATATATATATGTATATATATATATATATATAAATATATATATATATATATATATATATATATATATATATATATATATATATATATATATATATATATATATATATATATATAATATATATATATATATATATATATATATATATATATATATATATATATATATATAAGTAGTATAAAACTGCGTATGTAAAGTAATATTATTGTTTAAATATTATTCGAATAAGTCCTTACGATAGTCAGATAACAACCAAAATTAGGGCAAAACATTTCAATGAAATAAATAAAAACTATGTCTAGAAGGCACGATTTTGTCTCTAACATCTTTTGTTGATACTTTCTTCATAGTTTATTTGTTATGTTTACTTTCTTGAATCGAATGGCGCCAGAAAGTCTTTTTCAAATGTTATAAAAGATTTAATGTGAGGTTGGTGTTCTTCTCTTTTGTATAAATATTTTATGTATTAAAACTTGACCTTGAAAATCCTTTAAGAAATTTTATTTTCAATATTTTTTAATGTGAAAACATCTTTAGCGGCAGGAGCAACTAAACATATTATTTGGATAAATGTAACGGAAATGACTCCAAAAGGTAAAGGGAAATGATGATACATAAGAAAATTACGAAAAGCACATTCGAACAAACCGATTACAAATTATATGAATGTAAGTGTGGATATCGGTTCGAATAAAAAATAAACCTATGAGGTTTAACCTATAAGAATTAATACAGAATTAGGTTGGGTCAAGGTTTCTTAAAATAAGTTGTATGACCTCAAGTGGATAATGAATTAACATTTGATGGTGGCCTTCATTACGTCAACGTAAAAAACCGAAAGTCATTTCAGAAAATGAAAACATCATTCTGCGTATTTATATCCCTTCAAGTCCTAAAAACACGAATTTTATTCAAATGTTTACCCTTGAAATAAGTTCAAACATTTCATCGTTTCACATCTTCGATATTTTTTGTTAAATTAATAGGAAAAATTGGCAAAACAATAAAATCCCTATCTTTGTATTGTACTTCAATTTTTACAAAAACATGAAAAGCATAATTTATAAAAGACATGACGACACCCTTATTTTAACACCCGAAAAATGTTTTTTGTTCTTTTCGAAGACACACACCCTCATTTTCATTGCGTCGGGCACAATAATTGAATTTTCTATCGTCTTCCTGGTTTTAATTTAGTAATCTTATCAAAATTCAAAGATATGGTGAGTACAAGCATAAATACATATATATAGTACGTAACCTAGAAACCTACAAAAACATCTAAAGTTACATGACACGTTTTAATTTTGTTGGCTTCGGTGTATTATCTTCCTTATCTTGAATCAATACATCGCATCTACTATATAGTTTGGTCTTGTTTTCATCTTAACCATTTTCCATTTCATTCACAAAAGAAAATTACCATACAGAATATCATCTAAAAGTTTATGTTTTCTTTAGGGCGAACCAAGTTTTTGTTATCTTTTGTGTTGAGATATGTTTTGGGTATGGTTATATGTATATAGGGAGTCTCTGATGATACAGTAAAAAAGATCATGAAAATGTGAGTTTATTTGGGTTAGACGAGCATACGATTTAAGGCATATTTTATGTTTAATGAGGTTTCCAATGGGTAGCTTTATCAAAAAGTAGAGCTACGAACCCTAAAGTACAAAAAATGTACTTCGCCTTCTTCCATTGAAAGTTATGACGTTTTTTGAACACAAAGTACATTCAAAGTAACATTGACAGTTTTCAAATAATTCAGATACTTAAATCCAATACTGGTAATTGCAGTGAGTTGTTTTGTCGACATAACGATTATTTCATTTAATTTTAGTGTTAAATTCATTTTTTTAATCTAATTTATATAAATTTTAGTGTTTTGTGTGTATTGGGAGTTGGGACTTGGGCAATTTTTCCTAAAAAAAAGATCGGACTTGTTTTGTTCGATTTCTCATATTTTATTCTATTAATTTTAATTTACTTTTTAATTACTAATAATACTTAGTGACAACTGAAGTTTCAGGTGATATCGAAATTTAATTTGTTACAATTTACGGATTGAAGAAATTAATGATACAAATTCTAATATGTTTGATTTATAGAAAATTTGATAGGTCATCCTCTGTTGAACCATAAAAATCATCGTCCTACCATCTCCAAGTAATTTTTCCATCCATGGTGCAATGATAGTATGATAAAATATATAAGATCAACAACCTAATCGAGTTCGAATAACGACGTTACCTAAATTGTTGGGAAAACCTTACAACTTGGAAATGAAAAAAGGTCTCTTACTCTTAAAATATTGTGCTCAATGAAGAATGCTTGAATCTCAGCTTTGTGTTGTGCTATGCCATTTGCATTCCATATTGCTATTTTAAGGACATTCATTTTTGATTTTAAACGACCACCTGCATCAGCCTATTCATATTTTGTATCATTAAATCCATGGTTCTCTCCATCATTAAAATGAAACCTTGCATCATATCGTTGAACTTCTTTTTGCTATTTCGAACAGTACTTTTAAGGATACTAGCATATGAGAAACCCTGTTTCGAGATCAGGATTCCATGAACTGACATGAATTCATGTAAAATGTCTTCTGACATGTCATCTTTATTCACAGTCCACGTGAAAATCATGTTGAAATACTGATAGCAAATAATGTGCGTATCTGACTTAGAATGCAGAAATAATTGTTTCCGCAATTGTCATGTTCCAATTATTATGGTTTTCAAGCAAACTGAGTTGTTGGTTTGTAGCACATGTTGGACACACTACAACATTGACAGTTCGAAGTGATTTAATTGATGTCGGCCTACGAAGAATTACCAGCCACAACTGCAAATAGAAGCATTCGTCGTTGTTCTGATGAACTGTGTAAATAGGACCAAGGGCATCAGTAGAATGAACATCCGGATAATCAGGAACAGCTTTTCAAGTAAGCTTTCCAAATAGCATCGTGGTATCTCAGAGTAGAGAAATCATGAATGGGAAATGAGAATATATGGCAAATCGCCTCATTGCAGCTCACATATCGACCAACTTGATAGTGTGTGATTTCATTATTGGTATTGTGATTTTGAACGCCAAACCACCATATCGCTGCCTTTCATGATATATTTGCAGATGTATTTGATGGACGTTACTGAATTGCCATACTCCACGTTGCAATGCGCCTTGAATATTTTGGAATGAAGTGGCGAATACGGAACAATGCAAGTGTTGTCGACTACGAAATCGTTTCCTTTCACTTTCGTTGTGATAGTTATACCGTTACCATCGAATGAACGACCCGTTTAATTTAACAGGTTAGTTTTTTTTTAAGTGAGCATAATTTCGTCAAAATTAAAAATTATCAAATAAAACAAAACAATTAAAAAATCATGCATCAGAGGTGGCTTTGTGATTTCTTTCTTTTATTTCTTCTGATTTTGTTTGAAAAAAATAATTTTTTTCTTAACTTTATATGCGTGAATTTTTCCGATGTTTTAATAGTTATTATGTTATTCGGGGTGGAGACAAATCCAACATATCAAAGATCATAAAAAACGGTCCAGTCGTTCTTGAATTATAGCATAAACAAACCAAATAATAAGACATGATGAACAAATCATGCTGAAATACAACAAGCGGGAATAACTATTTACATAGTAAAATTTACCTTTTTGTATATATAATTACAATAACATCGATTTTTATTTTTTTTTACATGTTCAGTCTTATTTTTTAGTTAGTTTATGGTTATAGTTAGTGTAACTAACCCGACTTCCTTTTATATATATATATATATATATATATATATATATATATATATATATATATATATATATATATATATATATATATATATACATATATATATATATATATATATATATATATATATATATATATATATATATATATATATGTATATATATGTATATATAAATGGGCAGCGCACGGCAACATATACTTTAAAAGGTCTGATGAGGAAAAATCTATTATTATAACATCTCACGCGGATTTATTGAATATCCAGCAATAATTACATTTTCTTTTTTGCTATTACTATTTAATTTTTAATTTTTTTTTTAATTTTTTTTTTTTCGCTGTTAATCTATTTAAATCTTTAGGTAACCATGGCAGAATCAATTGATTTTTATTATCAAAATACCAGGGGTTTGAAGACCAAACTACAATCATTTAATTTGGCGGAACAGGCAAGTGGCTATAATATAATTTGCCTAACGGAGACATGGTTGAATGATTCCGTCGACTCTGCTGAATTATTCGACTGTAGATTTGAAGTCCGAAAGGATCGCAATTTCTTACACCATAAAAAAAAGATGGAGGTGGGTAATAGCTCTATAACATAATGATTTTGAAGTGACTCGACTTATTGGTTTTCGTGATTGTTTCGTCATTAAATGACGAATTAAATTGTCTGGGTAAAGTTTAATTTAGCAACTGGTATGACTCTAATTAAATGCTTTGTGAACTTCAATATAGGGATATTATTTTGTCACTATACAAATTATTTCTCGATATAATAATTTATTGTCGTTATTAAATAAATATTTAGTTTTAAGCCCGGAAAAAAGTTATGAAGTTTCCAAGCTGGTACTCTCGCTATCTCAAATTCTTAATCAGGAAAAACGAAAAAGTTCATAAGCGCTTTAAACTTTCCAATAATTCAGTGGATTATTCGCTGTTCTCCAACTTTAGAAAAAGAGTGAAAATTGAAATTAAAAAATGTTGGAAAGTGTATACATCGGATGTTGAAAATAATATCATTCAGAATCCTAAACTGTTTTGGAACTACAAAAACACGTTTCAATCCAAATCTAATTATCCTAGCACCATGTTCTTAAATAATGTGAAATCCAGTAATCTTTTAGAAATATGTAATTTATTTGTTGATCATTATAAATCTGTATATGTATCGGATAATAACTTGGCTAAATTATCAGACAGTGGGTCAGCTGGGAATTTAAAAATATTTTCTGAACATAATGTTCATTTGGTCTTGAATTCGCTGGATATTAATAAGGGTGCGTGTCCAGATCAATTACCCAACTTATTTCTAAAAAAAAATAAAGGTTGTCCTTGTTACTCCGATCACATTATTGTTTAACAAGTTTATTAATCATTCCTACTTCCCTTCTAAATGGAAGGAATCATTTATACTACCGGTTCATAAGAGTGGCGATGTTGATAACATTAAGAATTACAGGCCTACCTCAATTCATAACTCACTGGTTAAAGTTTTTGAAAAATTATTTTATAACACAGTTTTTTATCAAATTAAAATCAAATCTCACAATTTCAGCATGGGTTTTTTACCAAACGGCCTTCATTAACCAATCTGATGAAATTTTGTAATATCGCGTTTAACTCTCTAGATAAAAGTGGCTAATTGGATTGTATTTACACTGATTTTTCAAAGTCGTTTGATAAAGTATCCCACACTATTTTATTGCATAACCTTCATTCTTATAATTTAACGCCCTTTTGGATTAAGTGGTTTCATTCATATCTGGTTAATAGAACTCAGTTCGTAAAACTTAACGGTGTTACCTCTCCTAGATTCAAAGCGACTTCTGGTGTTCCACAGGGGTCTATTCTTGGATCTTTCTTGCTCATTTTCTACATTAACGACATTTCAGAATGTATAAAGTTTAGTCATTTGCTATATGCGGACGATTTGAGGATCTTCAAAACGATTCACACTATTGAGGACAACAAACTATGAGGACACTATTGAGGACACCCGCTTAATATGCTTAAGTGTGTCTTTGTAATATTTACCAGGAAGTCCAATAAAATTGAATACTCCTACAGAATTAGTGGTACTATTTTGGATAAGCTCGAATCAGTTAAAAATTTAGGGATTCCATTCGCATGTCGACTTGATGTATCGAAAATCATGCAAAATATTAGGTTTTATATTTAGGAGGGGTAGAGACTTTAAAGATCCGTCTGTACTATTAATTTTGTTTATCAATCTTGTTAGATTTAATCTTGAATACTTATCCCAGATCTGGAACCCTTTTTATAATGATTATAGAAACATAATTGAACGCATTCAGAGACGGTTTAGAAAATTTATGTGCTTTAAATATGTTCCATCAACTGGTTATATGAATTATGACATACGTTGTAAAAAGTTCAACATAGTATCACTGAAAAGTAGACGAATTCTGCTTGACGAAAGCTTTTTATTCAAAATAGTTAATAATTTTAATAACACTGGCCTATAGTATTCGTCATCATTAACTGTTTCAGGTTTCAATTTTTCGTACAAACCTTGGCCTGTCATCGCCTATAAATCGTTTAAAATTTAGTCATTTGCATAGGTTCAATAGTTTGGATCTGTTTGGCTTATCATTACCATATTTTCGAAGGAAATGTGCTACTTTTCTCATGCTAAATGATGTTTAAGTCTGTTGGATGTTGTATCATTAGTATAAAATTTGGTATTAATATAAAATTTATTAATGTAAACTCTTATTATTGAAATTATTTTTATTTTTATTGTTGCTATCTTATATCGTTTATTGTTGTTGGTATTGTTAAGTTTAAAGTAATTTTTATATATTTTTTTTTTTTAAGTTGGTTTTATATTTTTATTATATTTTTGCTTTTGATTTGTCTTATCAGTGAAAAACTATCAATGCATAATATTTTTTCTGTGTCAGCAAAAAATTGCTCTTATGCCTGTTTGCTGTCCTGTTGATACGAAATAAATAAATAAATATATATATATATATATATATATATATATATATATATATATATATATATATATATATATATATATATATTATACCCAACAATTAAAAATTGCATAGTTCCAAAAACCACCAACAAAAAGAAAATTTTCTTCGTTTGTTTATCGATTTTCTAACAAATAAGAAAATTGTAAATTTCAAGAACAAAAATATTTACTTTCAATTTCACTTTCAATATTTACTTTTAAGTTTTCCACTCTGTCACTTTTATTTTTTCTGTTTTTCCTTCTTTTATTTTGAAGTAAGTGGCAGAGTATGAAATAAAAGAACCATTTCTGATATAGTATCCTTTTTAAATGACTCTAATTATATTTGCCCCACATGTGACGAATTGACACTGTGATTTATTTTTAGCTTTAAAGTTCGTTAGGTTTTGAGGAATTTTTTTTAGATTTATCGACATCTTAAAACAAAAAAAACCCAAATCAATCTTGAGTGATTGAAAAGCATATTCAGGAGGTATATATAAATATAACAGAATTGCGTGGGATTTTCTCTAGATGTCAATCACAAAAAAATAAAATAAAAATTTTCGTCGGTTTATCGTAATTAATCGAAGAGCGGGTTGGGGAGATAATACGGCTTTAATGACAAAACGAGTATACCACATTTTTAATTGTTTATTTATGGTTATAGTGGTCGTATCAAATGGTTGACTGTAAAATGTATCAAAGTCTACATGGAAATTGGATAAAACTAAGTGTCACCACACGTTTTTTTACTCATGGCCTTTATAATTAGTAAAACTCACAACTTGCATCGTCAACGAATCATATTGGCTTGGCTAAATAATTAATAGAAGCCGGGCTCCAGAAATGATTTATATCAATCCAGCAGTGTTGGAACTTCTCAGGCCATAAACACATTTAAGGTGAAATCACTAAAAAAGTCTAACTTAATAAAATTTTGAAAGACCAAAGGTAACGAGAAATATAAAGTAAGTGAGATTATGTAAAAAGATACTAAACCTTAATGAATCCTATTTGATATTTTATATAAATACTACTGTAAAATATTAGCACATTTTCATAAATCATTTTCGTGCCTTAAAATTAGGAAAGGCTAACTCCTTGCCTGATTTTGATAAATTATGGATTCGCATAAAATGTGCCAATTCGCATAAAACACTTAATAGTAATCCGATTTTGATAAGCGATACTTTAATTAAAAGCTCTCGACATAATCATTGATACTACAGTGAAATATTGGCACATTTTTTAGAAAAGGCTAACCCCTTGCCTGATTTTGATAAATTATGAATTCGCATAAAGGGGGCCAATTCGCATAAAATACTTAATAGTAGTCCGATTTTTATAAACGATACTTTAATTAAAAGCTCTCGGCATCATCATTGATACTACAGTAAAATATTGGCACATTTTCTAGAAAAGGCTAACCCCTTGCCTGATTTTGATAAATTATGAATTCGCATAAACTGTGCCAATTCGCATAAAACACTTAATAGTAATCCGATTTTGATAAGCGATACTTTAATTAAAAGCTCTCGGCATCATCATTAATACTACAGTAAACTATTGGCACATTTTCATAAATCATTTTCGTGCCTTAAAATAAGGAAAGGTTATACGAGCGATCTGTGGGACTAGTCTATGGCTCGTTTGGATATAGTCTTATTTTGATTCAAGTTAACGAAGAAGTAGTCGAATTATGGACACCAGAAAATTGTTAGAGCTTTGATCAAAGCATTTTCCCCAAATTTGACCTAAATCTCTTTCTTTCCAGGTAAGATGTAATCTATGATTGTGGAAGGAACACTATTTCTTCAATTCTTTGCCTGCTTTATGTAAAATGGTTAAAATTCGATCTTTTAGCTCCATGGCAGTAGAATTTAAAATTGTATATTTCAAAATCACTTAATTGCCTCGAAGTTCGATATTGTAAGCAGAACTTGAACATTCAAAAGTTATGAATATTTCGAGGAAGGTTCAGCAGCGACGAAAAAAACTTGGTCATACAATTCAGTTGGGAACCAGAATCTAGCAGGGTTCTTCCCTCAACAGCATTTGAGTCAAAGACGGCAGTAAAAGGTTACAAGACATAAAGAAACATGAACATGAAGTCAGCCAAATATTATGTTGTTCAAAAACAACAAAACAAGGTAGCACAAAACCCAATTAATATCTCAGAAGACACCTAAAAATTAATGGAAACCATATTAACATATATAACCTAATTTGGCTCACCCGAATCGATTTAGTTATTGTTGTTCTCCCCATTTATCATGTCACGATACCACATATTTGAAAATGCAAATCAAAGAAAATTTTTAAACCGAATTACGTATATGTGAATTAATTTCTGCACACAATGCGATTGATTTATGGCAATGAAGAAAGTTGTGTGGGTTTTGTGTTGTGTGCAAATCGTTAAAATCAAACCTTGTGTTGTATTAAAGCTGTCAGTTATATTTTTAATTTTCATTTTCATTGAAATAAAATTGGAAAACGTTTTTTTTTTTTTTTTTTTTTTTGGCATGGATATATGTTTTCTGTTTATTTAGAACCAAAATTAAATTGTGGAATGGTTTGAAAATGTTATATAAAATAGCTGGTTCAATGACTATTTTAAATTTGTTTAACCCACTTGCTTCAAACGTTACGTTGGTGTGCATACCACATTCTTACTTCTATATGATGATGCCATTTTTATTTTAATTTTATTTGTCCACGATCATGTTGGTTAGTCCCTAAAACACACAAGCACTTCCCCAACTTAAAAACAAATATAAAATATATCGAAGAAAAATGGTCGGAAAACTCAATTTGTATCGTAAATAGTAACCAACAAGTTGAAGACTATTAAAATGGCATTAATTTTCAAATTAACCCATAAACATGTTATATTAGTTAAGAGCTTCAAGGGTAATTAAATTGCAATCAAATTAATAACCATGAACACATTATAAAAGCATAAAATAAAGAAATGGATCAAAAAAATTTAACCCCAGATTATTTGTTCATCAAATTGAACCGTGTCGATTTGTGCTTTGTGGCGTGCTAAACAAAAACATCCACATTCTTGTAAAAATTAAGAAAATAACCACAAACCATCACAACAAAGTTGTTAATTTCTTTCATCATTCCATCTGTCAACGCACAATGATACGAATAAGAAATGCAAAAACGACCTAACATCACAAAAAAAAAACACTCTTCAAATTGTGAGTCATCGTTGTGATGTCAACAAGATAATATACCTCAAGGCCGTTTTGTATGTGTCATTCACACATTTTGTGATTTTAATAACTTTTCTTTTATGTTTTTGTCCCATAAGGATGATTTTCTTATTTTTACATAAAGGACTTTTTTGTTGTTGCTCAGAATCAAGCGTGACATTTCGTTACGAAAATACAAATTTTGGACGACCTTCCTCAATTTTTAAATAATTCTACATCGATCCATTCAATTTGTCCCCCTATTGTTTCTAGATCTAAGCCAATTTTGTTGTGCTTTATAAAAGTTGACAGTAACATTACAAGTTTCAAAGGCGAACGTTTCAATCTTGGAATCTTTGAAAGATGAAAATCTTAGAAAAGGAAATTGTAACACCATTATTTAAAACATTATTTGCGATAAAAATTTTCTGAATCACCCAGTACAAAAACAACCGGATAGTAATTCAAAACTTCCAAAGTTTGTCGTGATTATTTTTCAGTTGATCAATCATGTTGAAAATAAAATATTACAATCTAAAACTACAACTGGAAAAAACTTTATTAAATTACGTGAACTAAAAGTTGAAAAAACTTTTCCGCCTTTTTGAATATTTTAATCAAACAAAAATTATAATTAATTCCCGTTTCTGTTGTTGTCGTTGTTGCTTAATTGTGAGACTGCAATTTTTTTTTGTGCTTTTGTATCGTCATAGTGAATTGGAATAAATGAATTATGTATCTGGGACGATTAGTACGAGGGTGAATTGGGTAAATATTTACTTCTTACAGGAAGTACCAAACAAGCTTCGACATAATGACCGCAGGAGTTATAACTTTTATATGAAAGACTTTTGCCTGAAAGATTACATATGCATGAAAAAATATCCTAAAGACTCAATTCAGAAGACTCAGAATGGTAACTATGGATGTCCTTCGTATCAAGTATAAAGTATAAAGTATAAAGTATAAAGTATAAAGTATAAAGTATAAAGTATAAAGTATAAAGTATAAAGTATAAAGTATAAAGTATAAAGTATAAAGTATAAAGTATAAAGTATAAAGTATAAAGTATAAAGTATAAAGTATAAAGTATAAAGTATAAAGTATAAAGTATAAAGTATAAAGTATAAAGTATAAAGTATAAAGTATAAAGTATAAAGTATAAAGTATAAAGTATAAAGTATAAAGTATAAAGTATAAAGTATAAAGTATAAAGTATAAAGTATAAAGTATAAAGTATAAAGTATAAAGTATAAAGTATAAAGTATAAAGTATAAAGTATAAAGTATAAAGTATAAAGTATAAAGTATAAAGTATAAAGTATAAAGTATAAAGTATAAAGTATAAAGTATAAAGTATAAAGTATAAAGTATAAAGTATAAAGTATAAAGTATAAAGTATAAAGTATAAAGTATAAAGTATAAAGTATAAAGTATAAAGTATAAAGTATAAAGTATAAAGTATAAAGTATAAAGTATAAAGTATAAAGTATAAAGTATAAAGTATAAAGTATAAAGTATAAAGTATAAAGTATAAAGTATAAAGTATAAAGTATAAAGTATAAAGTATAAAGTATAAAGTATAAAGTATAAAGTATAAAGTATAAAGTATAAAGTATAAAGTATAAAGTATAAAGTATAAAGTATAAAGTATAAAGTATAAAGTATAAAGTATAAAGTATAAAGTATAAAGTATAAAGTATAAAGTATAAAGTATAAAGTATAAAGTATAAAGTATAAAGTATAAAGTATAAAGTATAAAGTATAAAGTATAAAGTATAAAGTATAAAGTATAAAGTATAAAGTATAAAGTATAAAGTATAAAGTATAAAGTATAAAGTATAAAGTATAAAGTATAAAGTATAAAGTATAAAGTATAAAGTATAAAGTATAAAGTATAAAGTATAAAGTATAAAGTATAAAGTATAAAGTATAAAGTATAAAGTATAAAGTATAAAGTATAAAGTATAAAGTATAAAGTATAAAGTATAAAGTATAAAGTATAAAGTATAAAGTATAAAGTATAAAGTATAAAGTATAAAGTATAAAGTATAAAGTATAAAGTATAAAGTATAAAGTATAAAGTATAAAGTATAAAGTATAAAGTATAAAGTATAAAGTATAAAGTATAAAGTATAAAGTATAAAGTATAAAGTATAAAGTATAAAGTATAAAGTATAAAGTATAAAGTATAAAGTATAAAGTATAAAGTATAAAGTATAAAGTATAAAGTATAAAGTATAAAGTATAAAGTATAAAGTATAAAGTATAAAGTATAAAGTATAAAGTATAAAGTATAAAGTATAAAGTATAAAGTATAAAGTATAAAGTATAAAGTATAAAGTATAAAGTATAAAGTATAAAGTATAAAGTATAAAGTATAAAGTATAAAGTATAAAGTATAAAGTATAAAGTATAAAGTATAAAGTATAAAGTATAAAGTATAAAGTATAAAGTATAAAGTATAAAGTATAAAGTATAAAGTATAAAGTATAAAGTATAAAGTATAAAGTATAAAGTATAAAGTATAAAGTATAAAGTATAAAGTATAAAGTATAAAGTATAAAGTATAAAGTATAAAGTATAAAGTATAAAGTATAAAGTATAAAGTATAAAGTATAAAGTATAAAGTATAAAGTATAAAGTATAAAGTATAAAGTATAAAGTATAAAGTATAAAGTATAAAGTATAAAGTATAAAGTATAAAGTATAAAGTATAAAGTATAAAGTATAAAGTATAAAGTATAAAGTATAAAGTATAAAGTATAAAGTATAAAGTATAAAGTATAAAGTATAAAGTATAAAGTATAAAGTATAAAGTATAAAGTATAAAGTATAAAGTATAAAGTATAAAGTATAAAGTATAAAGTATAAAGTATAAAGTATAAAGTATAAAGTATAAAGTATAAAGTATAAAGTATAAAGTATAAAGTATAAAGTATAAAGTATAAAGTATAAAGTATAAAGTATAAAGTATAAAGTATAAAGTATAAAGTATAAAGTATAAAGTATAAAGTATAAAGTATAAAGTATAAAGTATAAAGTATAAAGTATAAAGTATAAAGTATAAAGTATAAAGTATAAAGTATAAAGTATAAAGTATAAAGTATAAAGTATAAAGTATAAAGTATAAAGTATAAAGTATAAAGTATAAAGTATAAAGTATAAAGTATAAAGTATAAAGTATAAAGTATAAAGTATAAAGTATAAAGTATAAAGTATAAAGTATAAAGTATAAAGTATAAAGTATAAAGTATAAAGTATAAAGTATAAAGTATAAAGTATAAAGTATAAAGTATAAAGTATAAAGTATAAAGTATAAAGTATAAAGTATAAAGTATAAAGTATAAAGTATAAAGTATAAAGTATAAAGTATAAAGTATAAAGTATAAAGTATAAAGTATAAAGTATAAAGTATAAAGTATAAAGTATAAAGTATAAAGTATAAAGTATAAAGTATAAAGTATAAAGTATAAAGTATAAAGTATAAAGTATAAAGTATAAAGTATAAAGTATAAAGTATAAAGTATAAAGTATAAAGTATAAAGTATAAAGTATAAAGTATAAAGTATAAAGTATAAAGTATAAAGTATAAAGTATAAAGTATAAAGTATAAAGTATAAAGTATAAAGTATAAAGTATAAAGTATAAAGTATAAAGTATAAAGTATAAAGTATAAAGTATAAAGTATAAAGTATAAAGTATAAAGTATAAAGTATAAAGTATAAAGTATAAAGTATAAAGTATAAAGTATAAAGTATAAAGTATAAAGTATAAAGTATAAAGTATAAAGTATAAAGTATAAAGTATAAAGTATAAAGTATAAAGTATAAAGTATAAAGTATAAAGTATAAAGTATAAAGTATAAAGTATAAAGTATAAAGTATAAAGTATAAAGTATAAAGTATAAAGTATAAAGTATAAAGTATAAAGTATAAAGTATAAAGTATAAAGTATAAAGTATAAAGTATAAAGTATAAAGTATAAAGTATAAAGTATAAAGTATAAAGTATAAAGTATAAAGTATAAAGTATAAAGTATAAAGTATAAAGTATAAAGTATAAAGTATAAAGTATAAAGTATAAAGTATAAAGTATAAAGTATAAAGTATAAAGTATAAAGTATAAAGTATAAAGTATAAAGTATAAAGTATAAAGTATAAAGTATAAAGTATAAAGTATAAAGTATAAAGTATAAAGTATAAAGTATAAAGTATAAAGTATAAAGTATAAAGTATAAAGTATAAAGTATAAAGTATAAAGTATAAAGTATAAAGTATAAAGTATAAAGTATAAAGTATAAAGTATAAAGTATAAAGTATAAAGTATAAAGTATAAAGTATAAAGTATAAAGTATAAAGTATAAAGTATAAAGTATAAAGTATAAAGTATAAAGTATAAAGTATAAAGTATAAAGTATAAAGTATAAAGTATAAAGTATAAAGTATAAAGTATAAAGTATAAAGTATAAAGTATAAAGTATAAAGTATAAAGTATAAAGTATAAAGTATAAAGTATAAAGTATAAAGTATAAAGTATAAAGTATAAAGTATAAAGTATAAAGTATAAAGTATAAAGTATAAAGTATAAAGTATAAAGTATAAAGTATAAAGTATAAAGTATAAAGTATAAAGTATAAAGTATAAAGTATAAAGTATAAAGTATAAAGTATAAAGTATAAAGTATAAAGTATAAAGTATAAAGTATAAAGTATAAAGTATAAAGTATAAAGTATAAAGTATAAAGTATAAAGTATAAAGTATAAAGTATAAAGTATAAAGTATAAAGTATAAAGTATAAAGTATAAAGTATAAAGTATAAAGTATAAAGTATAAAGTATAAAGTATAAAGTATAAAGTATAAAGTATAAAGTATAAAGTATAAAGTATAAAGTATAAAGTATAAAGTATAAAGTATAAAGTATAAAGTATAAAGTATAAAGTATAAAGTATAAAGTATAAAGTATAAAGTATAAAGTATAAAGTATAAAGTATAAAGTATAAAGTATAAAGTATAAAGTATAAAGTATAAAGTATAAAGTATAAAGTATAAAGTATAAAGTATAAAGTATAAAGTATAAAGTATAAAGTATAAAGTATAAAGTATAAAGTATAAAGTATAAAGTATAAAGTATAAAGTATAAAGTATAAAGTATAAAGTATAAAGTATAAAGTATAAAGTATAAAGTATAAAGTATAAAGTATAAAGTATAAAGTATAAAGTATAAAGTATAAAGTATAAAGTATAAAGTATAAAGTATAAAGTATAAAGTATAAAGTATAAAGTATAAAGTATAAAGTATAAAGTATAAAGTATAAAGTATAAAGTATAAAGTATAAAGTATAAAGTATAAAGTATAAAGTATAAAGTATAAAGTATAAAGTATAAAGTATAAAGTATAAAGTATAAAGTATAAAGTATAAAGTATAAAGTATAAAGTATAAAGTATAAAGTATAAAGTATAAAGTATAAAGTATAAAGTATAAAGTATAAAGTATAAAGTATAAAGTATAAAGTATAAAGTATAAAGTATAAAGTATAAAGTATAAAGTATAAAGTATAAAGTATAAAGTATAAAGTATAAAGTATAAAGTATAAAGTATAAAGTATAAAGTATAAAGTATAAAGTATAAAGTATAAAGTATAAAGTATAAAGTATAAAGTATAAAGTATAAAGTATAAAGTATAAAGTATAAAGTATAAAGTATAAAGTATAAAGTATAAAGTATAAAGTATAAAGTATAAAGTATAAAGTATAAAGTATAAAGTATAAAGTATAAAGTATAAAGTATAAAGTATAAAGTATAAAGTATAAAGTATAAAGTATAAAGTATAAAGTATAAAGTATAAAGTATAAAGTATAAAGTATAAAGTATAAAGTATAAAGTATAAAGTATAAAGTATAAAGTATAAAGTATAAAGTATAAAGTATAAAGTATAAAGTATAAAGTATAAAGTATAAAGTATAAAGTATAAAGTATAAAGTATAAAGTATAAAGTATAAAGTATAAAGTATAAAGTATAAAGTATAAAGTATAAAGTATAAAGTATAAAGTATAAAGTATAAAGTATAAAGTATAAAGTATAAAGTATAAAGTATAAAGTATAAAGTATAAAGTATAAAGTATAAAGTATAAAGTATAAAGTATAAAGTATAAAGTATAAAGTATAAAGTATAAAGTATAAAGTATAAAGTATAAAGTATAAAGTATAAAGTATAAAGTATAAAGTATAAAGTATAAAGTATAAAGTATAAAGTATAAAGTATAAAGTATAAAGTATAAAGTATAAAGTATAAAGTATAAAGTATAAAGTATAAAGTATAAAGTATAAAGTATAAAGTATAAAGTATAAAGTATAAAGTATAAAGTATAAAGTATAAAGTATAAAGTATAAAGTATAAAGTATAAAGTATAAAGTATAAAGTATAAAGTATAAAGTATAAAGTATAAAGTATAAAGTATAAAGTATAAAGTATAAAGTATAAAGTATAAAGTATAAAGTATAAAGTATAAAGTATAAAGTATAAAGTATAAAGTATAAAGTATAAAGTATAAAGTATAAAGTATAAAGTATAAAGTATAAAGTATAAAGTATAAAGTATAAAGTATAAAGTATAAAGTATAAAGTATAAAGTATAAAGTATAAAGTATAAAGTATAAAGTATAAAGTATAAAGTATAAAGTATAAAGTATAAAGTATAAAGTATAAAGTATAAAGTATAAAGTATAAAGTATAAAGTATAAAGTATAAAGTATAAAGTATAAAGTATAAAGTATAAAGTATAAAGTATAAAGTATAAAGTATAAAGTATAAAGTATAAAGTATAAAGTATAAAGTATAAAGTATAAAGTATAAAGTATAAAGTATAAAGTATAAAGTATAAAGTATAAAGTATAAAGTATAAAGTATAAAGTATAAAGTATAAAGTATAAAGTATAAAGTATAAAGTATAAAGTATAAAGTATAAAGTATAAAGTATAAAGTATAAAGTATAAAGTATAAAGTATAAAGTATAAAGTATAAAGTATAAAGTATAAAGTATAAAGTATAAAGTATAAAGTATAAAGTATAAAGTATAAAGTATAAAGTATAAAGTATAAAGTATAAAGTATAAAGTATAAAGTATAAAGTATAAAGTATAAAGTATAAAGTATAAAGTATAAAGTATAAAGTATAAAGTATAAAGTATAAAGTATAAAGTATAAAGTATAAAGTATAAAGTATAAAGTATAAAGTATAAAGTATAAAGTATAAAGTATAAAGTATAAAGTATAAAGTATAAAGTATAAAGTATAAAGTATAAAGTATAAAGTATAAAGTATAAAGTATAAAGTATAAAGTATAAAGTATAAAGTATAAAGTATAAAGTATAAAGTATAAAGTATAAAGTATAAAGTATAAAGTATAAAGTATAAAGTATAAAGTATAAAGTATAAAGTATAAAGTATAAAGTATAAAGTATAAAGTATAAAGTATAAAGTATAAAGTATAAAGTATAAAGTATAAAGTATAAAGTATAAAGTATAAAGTATAAAGTATAAAGTATAAAGTATAAAGTATAAAGTATAAAGTATAAAGTATAAAGTATAAAGTATAAAGTATAAAGTATAAAGTATAAAGTATAAAGTATAAAGTATAAAGTATAAAGTATAAAGTATAAAGTATAAAGTATAAAGTATAAAGTATAAAGTATAAAGTATAAAGTATAAAGTATAAAGTATAAAGTATAAAGTATAAAGTATAAAGTATAAAGTATAAAGTATAAAGTATAAAGTATAAAGTATAAAGTATAAAGTATAAAGTATAAAGTATAAAGTATAAAGTATAAAGTATAAAGTATAAAGTATAAAGTATAAAGTATAAAGTATAAAGTATAAAGTATAAAGTATAAAGTATAAAGTATAAAGTATAAAGTATAAAGTATAAAGTATAAAGTATAAAGTATAAAGTATAAAGTATAAAGTATAAAGTATAAAGTATAAAGTATAAAGTATAAAGTATAAAGTATAAAGTATAAAGTATAAAGTATAAAGTATAAAGTATAAAGTATAAAGTATAAAGTATAAAGTATAAAGTATAAAGTATAAAGTATAAAGTATAAAGTATAAAGTATAAAGTATAAAGTATAAAGTATAAAGTATAAAGTATAAAGTATAAAGTATAAAGTATAAAGTATAAAGTATAAAGTATAAAGTATAAAGTATAAAGTATAAAGTATAAAGTATAAAGTATAAAGTATAAAGTATAAAGTATAAAGTATAAAGTATAAAGTATAAAGTATAAAGTATAAAGTATAAAGTATAAAGTATAAAGTATAAAGTATAAAGTATAAAGTATAAAGTATAAAGTATAAAGTATAAAGTATAAAGTATAAAGTATAAAGTATAAAGTATAAAGTATAAAGTATAAAGTATAAAGTATAAAGTATAAAGTATAAAGTATAAAGTATAAAGTATAAAGTATAAAGTATAAAGTATAAAGTATAAAGTATAAAGTATAAAGTATAAAGTATAAAGTATAAAGTATAAAGTATAAAGTATAAAGTATAAAGTATAAAGTATAAAGTATAAAGTATAAAGTATAAAGTATAAAGTATAAAGTATAAAGTATAAAGTATAAAGTATAAAGTATAAAGTATAAAGTATAAAGTATAAAGTATAAAGTATAAAGTATAAAGTATAAAGTATAAAGTATAAAGTATAAAGTATAAAGTATAAAGTATAAAGTATAAAGTATAAAGTATAAAGTATAAAGTATAAAGTATAAAGTATAAAGTATAAAGTATAAAGTATAAAGTATAAAGTATAAAGTATAAGTTTCCGAATTCGTTTTCATAAATCTGAGGAACCTTTTATTGAGGACTCCACACATATTTTGCAAAGTTGGAAGATAACCATTTGATCCGCGCTATTCCTATTTGGTAAAGAACTATATTTCTGCCCTTGTAAAGTGAGACTAACTAGTCCAGTATTTTCCCAGATGATTGAAAAGTATTCATGTATTTGATATTTTTAGGAAAATAGACCTTTCGTCAATTTATATTTTCGGGTCGTAATGTTAATAAATAATAACTCATATAAAATACGTCAGAGTCATTTCCTAATTGAATCTTTCAAAAGCTACTTTTCTATATTTATAACGGTTTTTCAAAACTTTACCTATAACCAAATTCCTTTTTGCATAATTTGTCTTATCCAAAAGGTAAGTACATATAATGGTGGTAATAAATCAAAACTTAACTGACAAGTTTTAATAAACAGGTTGGTGAATTAGTTTACGTTCCAAAAACATAACATACAATTATCTAGTAATTCCACATTTTCAGTCTCTCTTCACGTGCAAACGGTATTTTTACCTTATTGTACCTTTGTAATTGCCAGATGAGTTATTTTTCCTACACATGCAACGGAGGTATAAGGTAATATTTATATTCTGTATCTTTTTGATTTTAATTTGAACGGCGTTGTAGTTGGAATATTGTACGTAAGTTAACATAATATATCAACAGTTTTATGTATTATGTATTACTATAGCTTCCTTATATAGCTGGGCTATGCCTTACATCGTTTCACATACAATTAAAACTTCATAAGACCCCAATTTTCTTACTCCATATGAGTTTTAAAAATAAAATTTATGGGCAAGTTTATTGAATCTTTTTGATGTTAAATCAAATCATATATCCATATACGTACATTCACATCACTGAACCAATCCTTCGATAATAATCGAATGTATCGAAAAATTAATTGTTGAAATTTAGGGCACATATTATATCTGTATAACAGACAGAATATGTTCAATGATACCAACATATAAATATTCTGGGTTAGGTTCGAACCTGATTTATTGTTGAAATCAACGAACGAATGATTTTTATAGAAATTTTAATTTGCCCATATATATGTTCAAGTTCGAACATCGACATTCGAAACACATTCCCATATTCATTTCATATATATGTAGCTACTTATATAATCGATACATAAGCCATTTTGATTGTTAGAATTTTACGATACTTAAGATTCATTTGAAATGGAAAATTATTATCAATTTACATTCAAGACAACCCTTATTTGCTAATATCGTTGAATATTTCGAACAATGGTATGAGACCTTAAAGAAACTCAACACTTGAGATGGTTCATTAGGAATGATACATACCAAACTAAATTATCAAAAACCAAACAAAATTCTAAAATTAACAAAATTTTTTACAGTATAACAAAGAAAAGTCTGAGTTACATTGACGTCTCGTAATCAAGTACAGATATATATATATATATATATATATATATATATATATATATATATATATATATATATATATATATATATATATATATATATATATATATATATATATATATATATATATATATATATATATATATATATATATATATATATATATATATATATATATATATATATATATATATATATATATATATATATATATAATACAAATAAATCATTAAATTCTTGCTTAACTTTTGCATTGATGACTCGTATCAAAGAATTTAATTTATCCCAAAATTCAGTCTGTCGGAGTGAAGTACAAAAAAAAATCAAATTAGGTTACATTCTCAGAAGACTATGATGAAAAATCTTGTATTATTTATTATCAACTTACCATTTTCATTTTCTCTTTTATTGATATTATAACTAACCATGCATGATAAGAGTCTTTCAAGGACTTGACAAAAAATTTTGTTTGTCACAATTAGCCTAAAAATTGGTTTAGTACAAAAACAAAATTGTCTTTCGGCTTGATTAATGGCTTTGTATTTTTTGAATGACATACATTTGATTTGTTTCGAGATCTGGGAGTAGTGAAAAGTAGAACACTCCTTGTACATAACCATAAAATCGGTGATGACCTTGAAATAACATTCACGCTGGATATTTACTATTACACCTTCGTGGTTAATGGAAATTACTTCTGGTATAACAAGATGTACAATAATTTTGGTGTGTGCTCTAATTTAGCAAATATCATATGTGTCGACTTATATATGACAGAAATGGTACATATTTTTTGTTGGTTATTCAATTGCTGTGTATGTGGTCACAAAACTGGTTAAATATACACAAATTCATATGAATGATATGTATCTAAATAAAAAAGTTATAATATAAAAAAAATATTTAAATTACATGTGGTTAGCACTTGAGTGAAAATTGAGTTTAGTGTTTAAATTTCAACCAGAAATACTCATTTAGTTTGATCCCTCCGGTACAGTTTTATGTTCATTTGCTTTAAGTTTAAAAATAGGAAAAAGTCTTCGATTTGCCAATTCACACAGAATGTGATCGAACAAGCAAACTCGATGTCTTTCGTTAACGACTTTTGCGTCATCTCTGCAGTTATCGAAATTGACAAAGGATTCAAAATACCGGAAACCCATCACTTTTTTAAATCAGTATAGTAAAAAATCCGGGAATCTGAGACAAAAGCTGCGAATCGCACAAGTGAATCCAGCAGCTTTTTCCATCGAAGACAATTAGTTTAAAAGCCATTTAGTTTTGAGTTGTGTTCTCCTTCATCACGAATCGCAATCAAGTGATGTAAAATTCTTTTTACAACCCTTCCCCCTTGGGATTCGAACCCGGTACCTCACGATTCAAACACCGTAGCTTTAACCACTATGCCAATTGCTCGATCAGTCCATGTGTTTAAAACACTACTATATGTTCCGATATTTTTTATACACTCTGTAAAAGAGAACAATTACTTATGACCTACAAAACGAACCAAAAAAACTAAAAACAAGAAACTCGTTGGACATCCAAACACATTTTATACAACAAAAAAATTATGTTCACAGTTTATTAAATTCCATCTTAAAAAATAATTTGTGGCGGTGGATAATACAGTGGATGATTCGATTTTCTCTCGCCCCTCGCTTTATTTTCTTTAAAAAAAAAAAAGTGTCACTAAATTCGTTATATATACTAATAATCACTTTTTTTTAACGAGCTCCGACCGTTTTTCCTCTTTCGTTTCCATCTTATGTTACACATCATCATCATCATCATAACTGTGTTGAAAAAAAATTCTTAATAGGAAGCGATGAAAAACAACAAGAAACATTTAAGGAAATTCGTTGAAAACATTGCACAATGAAAATGTCCTAATCGGCCTTATAAAGTTATTTGACCTTTGACCTCTCAACACGTTTCTATACTTGCGGGTAAGGATAAATTTTTGACCCTACTTGATTATTTATATCTCTGCTGATGCTTGAGCAATTGATGCAGTTGTTAATGTTGAGGAGGTTGGATCGGAAGATATCGGGTTTGAGTCTAAACCTAATGAAATGAAGTACATAAAGTAAAATTACATAAGGATAGTTCCTAAAATATATAAAATATAATTTCAACATGAAAATTAAACAAAGTAACCGTTAAACAGACAAAATTTGCCATTTGAATTAGAAGAAAATCCAATTGATACAAAAAATAACAAAAATAACAGTTCCAGCAGCTACTCGAAGCCAATTAAAACCAACGTTTGCATTTTTGTCATATTTTCAAAGCTACATTTTAAAAGGTTATTGCTAAATTTAATTTACTGTCTGTCAAAACTTTTTGAGAAACTAAATATTAGCAAGTTAACTTTTACTACGATCTTAATACTCCAATTAAGCGTAAACTGTATTTGCCTGTATTTGCAGAAAATTCTACGTACGTTATAATTAATAAAATGTCAGATTATTCGAAGCTTTTCTCAGATATTTAAAGCTAAAAATTTTGTATCGAAATTATAAGTATTTCTTGGTAACCTCTTCTTCCGCATATTAAGCTACTTTATTTTTAGATTGATTTGTTTTATGTGAGCAAGATTGATTCTTGGATTTTTATAATGAGATAATTTTAATATCAAAATAGATCGTAGAATTAATTGTGGAAATAAAAAAAATTATTTTTAGTATCAAAATGTTTCAAGTGGCCTCTACTTAGATATATTCTTAACCAATTCGATTAAAATTTCTTTAGGCTTATTAAACTTTTTCTTGGAAAATATAGTTGCTAATTAGAATCATCAGCCAAATATAGATTTTTTCACCATAGTGTTATTTCGTTATATAGGGTAAAGTAACAATATGTATCTGGATATTAAAATTAATATCAATTATTCATTTTTGGTTAAATTTTTTTATATGTATTAGTTAGGTATTTGTATGGCACCATTGAATGAATTATAGCAAAAAAATTAATTTTTTGACGAGTTCGGTGAAAATTAAATTTACTAAATCTGTCGCATTAAAGTAATCCATTAAATACAAATTATAAAATATTAAAAAAAGAAAACAAAAGAAGCGGAATCTATATACCGAGTCCCGACTACTTAGGTATAAAACCAAAACTGTCTATATTAGTAGTGTAAATTATTTATAAAAATTGTCATAGCAACGAAAAATTCAAAAAAAAAATTCTCAAGAAAATAGTGAATTTTGTTTTTTTTTTGTAAATGCTACGAGTTTGAAATTTAAAATAGATTAAAAATGATTTGTGAGAATTTATAAATATTTTATAGCAGTGCTAATACTGATGTCAACAGCCAGCCTTTCGATTAAGGTATCAGTCATCAAAATCGGGCCACTACTACGTGTGCTATCGAATATTCATTCTTTTTCGTAAATTTATAAAAGCTTACCCCTTTTCTAATTTGCATGCAAATAAATGATTTGCAAAAATTTATAAATATTTTGCAGCAATATTAATACTGAAGTCAAGAGCTTTCGATTAAAGTATCAGTCATCAAAATTGGACCACTATTACTATGCTATCGACTTTTCATTCATTTACGTGTGGTATCGCCTATTCATTTATTTTCGTAAATTTATAAAAGCTTACCCCTTTCCGAATTTGTATGCATAAAAATGATCTGTGGAAATTTATAAATATTTTATAGCAATATTAATACTGATGTCGAGAGCTTTCAAATAAGGTATCAGTCATAAAAATCAAACCACTATTACTTGTGTTATCGACTTTTCATTCATTTTCGTAAATATATAAAGGAAATACCTAAAGGTCTGTATCTTTAGCAACAGCAGTCAAAATGATTTTCCATCAATTAGGTGTGCCAATATTAGCCAGAACTCTTCTTGATAATGGTTACCAATTTAATCTTATTGCCCTAAGCTTTTCCATCACCTGCTGAATACAAGTAATACTATAGAAGAGGTAAAAATCATGAAAAATTAAATTACGGATATTTGTAGCACGGCTGGCTAGCATAGACTGCGAAAGTGGTGCTCTAACTCAAAAGACATTTTGGAGAAAACAACTTTAGTTTTGCGAAAACTACTACAGCTCAATAATCAAGACACATATATAGCTCGCATTTTTCGATCCACAAAGACGTACATCTCCTGTAATTCGTAAGTTCATCTGTTAAGTGATTAGCAAGTATTTCGGCAAATTACTTTGACATCCACCGGGATTGTTTACGATAAACATGGCTTTGCTGATTCCAGTGAAAATGCATTTGGAGCCACTATGTAACTGAGAAGTCAAGAAAAAAATTACGTCAAGGTGCAAATAATTTGTGTTAAATCTCGCACAGCGCCACTCAGCTGAACGAAAATCTCGCGTCTTGAACTGCGCTGCTCTACTTTTACTAAACTATTTGGAAAAGGTAATGCCAATTTTGAACATCCTTTACTTCTCAAATTTATGGTAAGGTTCATCCATTATGCAAGCGATGCTTAATTTTGAATCTTTCATATTGCAATTTTTTGTGGGGAAATCGAGTCGCAAAAATCCGAAGACTAACATCGGTAACTAATTAGCATATCGTCAACACTAAACTCAACTCTGCAGATCTACTATCCAGAGGATGTTTCCCTCTGAAATTGTTACAGAACCTATCTTGGTTCACAGTGAAAGAAATTACTGAACTGAGTATGTTCATCTGCGACAGAAAACACCGAAGACATTTTCAGCTATTTAAACCACGAAGATTCAATTCGGTATACAAAGAGTAGTGGCTATGGTTAACTGTTTTATCGTTAACACTCGCATGAAGCGGCCATCAAATCTATAAAATACCAGGCAAATGTCTAATCAGAAACTAACGTGGTTAATGGAATGCAGCAATACTTGAATATGCTAGTTGTCAGCTTCGATTACGTCGTTGTTTCTAATGAATATCCATTGCTTCATAACAATTAGAGAAAGGCCTCATACCGCCTTAAATTTTGTACCCAGAGATTATGGGATAATATTTTTATCTAGACAATAATCGATGCATACCAACCAAGTGGGTTGAAGTATCGACTGGCTATAGCGAGGCCAATTAGTTAATTGGTGTGCTTGGTGCGTTCTGGTAGTTGAACGGTGAATAATAATGCGTATTTGCATGAAACTTATTGAAGGCCGAATAAGTGGTTCATTATCTTATCAAAATTCTGTCATTTCCCTTACAGCAATGTAAAAAAAACACTGGCTTTAATAGACTAAAAGTCACTAAACTATGTAGTCTTATACATAACCTTAACAAAGTGTTTCAAATGTTATACCATCCAATACCTTTACATACAACGCTTATCTATTATAATTCAACACTCGCACATGTATCTACATCCTTACTCATATAATTATCTCCTTATATGCTATGTGCATCATCTTAAAAAATAATAACTATCGTTGGCACAGTTCTACAAGAATTATAGCATTACACTCCAGTACGAAAAAAAAATTACTTATATACATAATTATAGCGAGGCTTATGATAAGAACATTATTATCTTCGGTGTTGTTGTTTTAGTAATTTTTCATTTTCCTCTGTGCTTTGCTGTGAGCTTTTTATATACAGTGTACAAACAAAACGATTTTCTACTTAAGATGCTATCGATTTTATTTTGCGTGGGATGAAACCAAAAAAATGTGTCTCACAATATGAACCATGCAATTGGTGTCATGATTACAGTGGTTAAAATTGACCAAGAATTTCGCCATAAAACATATTTTGCCATTACAAATTTTTTGTGAGGTTTTGTTTCACTTCGAAGTTTTTGGTTTCTTTGAACTGAAAAATTATAAATATTTGCCGGCTGGAAAAATATTTTATTGAAATTAATTAGGTTCAGACACAAAATACAATAACAAAAAATGAACAAAATATTCTATGGTTTGAACATGTCACAATGTGTTTTTGAAATAGGACGATTTGTTTGGGATCAGTATCAGATCTCGAACAAAAAAAAATTATATGGTGCCAAAATGGTAGAGTTTTTTTTATTAATTAGTAATATGGTATCATCAAAAAAAGTGGGCATCAAAACAGTTTTATAGAGGACTTTGCAAACATACCACGCATCGCAAAATACTAAATCAGTTTCAACTTAACGATAAACTTGTAACTGATTTTATGAACTATGGAATTAAAATAAATTATTTAGCACGAAAATTCAATAAAATAATTGTTAGACAGATCAAACACGTCACAACACCCTTAATAAATACAAAATTCTAAACTGTAAATGAATTGCAGGTTAAATACTTTTTAACACGAAAATTAAATGAAATAATAATTACACAAACCAAAAAAAACCTCAACACAACTGTCACCTGTCAACACAACTGTCACCTGTGTATACATACAGTGGTGACCCCAACTCCAGGGATACGCGGTATTTATTTTTAAAAGTAATTAAATAGAATTAAAATCGCAAATAATAACTGATATCTACTCTCAAAAGCTCTGTTATATATTTTCATGCTGGTGCTAGTAAGAGAGGGTAGAAAATTTAATTTTCACTTTTATTTAGAAAAATTATCATACATTTCTAAGAAATTAATTCAATATTTTAATTAATAAAATACCCATAAAGCGGATTTATCTTCGTATATTCAGTCGAATTTACAATTAATCAAAATTAAATTGAAGTAGATAGATTATAGTGTCGAAAATAAATCGTATTCCGTGAATCTTTTGACATCTGTGAAAATATTTTCAATTAATAAAGTGTTTTGATTGAGAGAGCATAAAGTTGGTGTCAAGAGTTGAAAAATTAGCAAAGGTTAAAGGCAATGACGCAAAAGCAAATCCGAACAAGTAACTCTTGTCACGGAAACGTAAAATATTGAGAACTCCAAAAGGGTCATACAAGATCTGTTAACTGAATTTTATAAAGCCTAACATAACATAAACCATTGTGAAAGTTAACTCAAGTTTTCTCTGGCAGGTATGCAGTGCGGAAACACTGGTGACTATTCCCGATTTGTACAAAGTATTTTCGATACTGGTCCACCGGTATAAATTAAGTTGAAGGATGGATGTTTATATATGGGAGATGTTACTAAAGATTGACACGAACAAAGCTTCGTTCAGCAGGAGGTAACATGCATTTACTTAGGGTTACTGTTATAATGGCATAAGTCGTTCAATTTTGAGTACGTCAATCACTTTTCGTTGAGTGTATTCGAATTGAGTGATGGTGTGCCCTAATTGTAAATAAAGAAGTTTTGCGTCTGAAGCCTTATTTTGAAAGAACCAAGTGATATTCAAGCTGCTCATGCATTATTTTAGTCAGATGGGCAATAAATTGGTCGCTGGGGTAATTGCAATACCAAACATACACCCATTAAGGTACAAGGCTAACAATACGACAAGGCTTTTTGAAGCTGTGTTGTAATAATCCCTAGATTATATATCTGCCGGTCATTAAACCATCTGGTCTACCAATAAAACCAAAGTTCCTGATTTAATAGACTTCAGTGTAACCAACTATTGTAGATTGGATCAATTTTATACTTATTGTCTGCCGTCGTTTTACTTGTTCCTGGCAAAATAATAGTATTAACATTTATTGATGATCAAAGCACTACAAATTCATTTAAACAAAATCGAGGACTGGCCAAAAGATGGCTGATAAAAATGGAACTAAGCGGTGTTAATATTTCTGAACAAACCATTTTACCTTAGTTTACATCTGGAAAATGGTTGCCATGGAAACAACATTTTGAAGCAAAGCGCAAACAAACAAAATTAACCCTTTCAAAAATGTATTGGCTGATAGGAAGAAATTCTAAGTTATCATTAGCTAATAAAGTGTTACGGTACAAAACATTACAAAAGCCCATAAGGACACTTAGTATTAAGTTGAGAGGGATCCGACAGTGCTTTAAATAGAGAACTCCTGCAACATAGATAATGGAACATTTTACGAAATTTTACCAACTCTCCATGTTGTATCTGATATAAAACATACTTGAAGGCCTTGGTATTAAAACCGGAAACAATCAAAGAGTTCAGTTCCATATACTGTCAAAAACTAGAAACTCACCTCAACGATTTGGCCAGCATATATAAATGTTACTGTGGTTGATAAATAGATGTACAGGTCTTAGACTGCTTTACTATTGATGGAGATGCACATCATTCATCTTGGTCTATCATCGGTTTTTGCGCAGGTAAAGTCTTGATGATTTGTTAGTGGGACCTTTCAAGGTTACGGCGGATATCATATTTGGTATGCAAGTGAGTTCAATGATTCCAAGGAGAAACCTTGTGGCCTAGTCCAACGACCACTTTGTTGGTGGTTGTAGTTCATTTCGCAGTAGGACAGTTACTCCGGCTGTTCGATTCGCTGTTTCTTTGTGCCAATTCAGTAACAGTTGGTTCTCCAGATTGTTTACCCGGTCTGATTGAATTATAAAAATTGATACTTAGAAAATTTTTAATATGATCTATATACCAATTGGGTCCACATAATCGACTGGCACAATAATATTCTTTAATTTTTCTGTCAATAGTAGAATGCATGGAATCCGCTTCCATCAGAGTGTGACCTTTTACCAAATATTTTTGGATTATTGTAACATTATGCAAGGTAAATTTATAAGGCCATTTGATAACGTGGAATTCCGGTTTTGTTAAGTACACCCATCACTGTATACATAATATAAATACACATAGTACTACCATGGTATGTTAGCCCATTTACGAGCTAGATGTCACTACTGGTATCGTTTAAAAATAACCAAAATATTTTTAGATGTGTATTCGCCTAAATTTCATATATTTATACTAAATGTTGACGATATTCTATCAACCCGACATCTATAACATCAAAGGGTAAACTGTTTTTGTTTTCTTATGATGGTAGTACTATGTGTATTTATATTATGCATAACAGTACTATATTAGTCTAACTGTTTTCTAATTTAGGTATAATTTCTTTATATAAAAACTTTATGATTATAGATGTAAATTCGTTTGCACCTAGTCCTCTCTAAGTCTCATGCCACTAAAAGCAATATACGTCAGTTGATTAAATATCAAGTTTTTGCATCCAACTGCTTTTCCAAACTGGCGCGATTTTTCTTTTTTATGATTTTGATAATCATTTTCGATGATGTTATTGCATTTGTACCCCACACAGAGATCGCACTCATCTTTTTTCGGATGGTATAAAGATAAATTTCTGCCAGAAAAATTATTTAAAAATGATGGTAATAATACCTCACTTCAACGCACCAAATGCATGAATAATCATCAAACAGCTCCTTTTTTGTATGCCAATTGGGCTCCAAATACAACTTGCTTTTGGACGCTTGGCAATAATGAGACTTCAATTTCGCCAAATCTGTAAAACATATATTGAGATGTAGAAAGTTTTCATGCTGTTGCTTCCTTTTGCTTAGAACTTTCGGATGGTGATAATGCGGTTCGTAATGCGTTTAATGATTCGAATTGGAACTGCTTGAATTTTTTATGTATTTGATCCAATTTAATATGATAAGTTGGATGTGTACTGGAAAATTTTTTTACACATTCTAATGGACCCAGCAGTAGCTGATTCTTTTAAGAAATATTTAATAGTGTTACATCGCCTTGAAGCTTTAGAATTATCACTTCTTTGTCTGACTCTTTGTTTCTCTGACAACTTCGTGTGATACCTTGTATCACTGTTTTGTATCACTGTGAAATGAAATTACATTTATATACAGTTGACTTCCTCGAGAGTTCACAACCAAGCTGTTTTAATCCCTTGTTGGCCTTGTTAATATTGTAATCCCATTTATTGTCAAATATCTTTTAAGCTACATAACACTTTCATCGCTTGGATCTTTTCTTGAGTTTGTTATTGGATGGTGATTCTGTAATTGGAACCTCATTTTTTTCCATCATTTCTAATATATACTCTTTTGTTCATTATCATAACATATTGTGTTATTTGGTAATGTTTTAGGAGCTCCGATTATTTTCAACAATATGAAAGAGCATTCTTGGTTTTCTTCATCATTGAATCAATTTGAATCATCACATTGGAGTATATGTGCAACGGTACATTCTGCTTTAACTTCTAGATTTTTAAGACAGATTTACTATCCGGAGGGCTCTCAAAATTATTACAATAGAATTATGCTGAATTGATGCCTTTAATACAAAATAACATTTATAAATATATTATCTTGCACATTAAGTCCAGGGGTGGGATTTTATAACATCACCTTCGATACTATCGAAAGGGATGATCCGTTGAAAAACATTCCAAAAATTCCAAAAATTCACTCCAAAAATTTTAGAGCGTCGTGTGCTAAAAGACAAATATTAATGACATCTAATACAATATATGTATATAAATAATTGAGGTCGAAACGCAACTTTGGTTTATAATAATTCTTTTTCCAAGTCAAATGTCACTTTTTATTATTTTTTTTACTGTGACGTTTTTTGTCGACCGATATTTTTATCATGTGGCAACAAAATGTTTACATGTGGCGCCAAAATCGACAGTGCAACCGAATCGTTCAGTTTTGTATCTTCATGTGGCAATGCTTTTATGCATTTCTCGCGACGGTATATATATATATATATATATATATATATATATATATATATATATATATATATATATATATATATATATATATATATATATATATATATTATTTTAGTAATGATGAGCAGTTTTTATAGGTCATTGCTAGTCCGTACAGTATTAACTTTCTGGCTCCATCGGATTCGATCCTGAGTTTGTTTTTCGTATTATAATAGACAACCTGTCATTTATAGATTTTTATTTTGAAATTTAACATCTTCCATCCGAAATTTTTTCACCGTTTTTATGATCTCTCTAATATTTATATGCCTAAACAAAACTATAAATACTTCAGGCAAAGAAAAAAAATTGAGACACCATAAACGAACCAATGAAACTGATCCCATTATTTATATACGACACCAGCTTAACAGCGTTAAGTACCATACCACCATTTATTGAGTCAAGCGTCTTCACAAAAAACAAAAAAAAAATCTTCAACATCTTAAATTTACGAACAACACATTTTGAGTTATGTTGAAACAATCGCCACGGTTCATCTTGTTCCATAGTAGATATATCGCATCAATATATGTTTACAAGATACGAGTAGAGCAAATCCATTTATCTTTATGAATTATAAATATTCTTGAGGCCAAATTTTCACCAATCTCCGTTCTAAAACAAAACAGAAAATAACATAACAAACACAAAAAATGTTATTACATTGTGGTTTGGGTCCATCACATCCTTAACTAAAAAATTGGTAAAAAATATTTTTACGTCCTTATATGATAAAAAAAATTTGGTATCAACATCGAGATGAAAATGTAGAAAATGTGGAAAATGTGGAAACAAAAGAATTAAAAAGTGAATAATAATCAAGTCAAAATATACGAAAGATAATACAGCCACACAATCAAAAACTACAACGTGTGCGATATACTTTACATTTTATGTATTTCTAGGTTATCCTTGTACGTGATGTCATCTTCTGAATTTTGATAAGATTACAAATTAAAACAAGAAAGGTGATACAAAAAAAAATAAATTGGGGAGTCGAAAAAAAAATGTTTATCTTATAAGGTGTTACAGAAGTGTGTGCCCCCATAAATCTATCAAGATTTTTGTTATATAACTTAAGGGTACATCCAATTCTGATGTATAAATTGAAAAGGAATAAAAACACTCGGGGATTTTATTGTTCACACGCCTTATCCGTTTGACTATATTCACATACCGAGGATGATGGTGTAATCTTTTATCGATTTTGGAAAAATTAAGATTTAAGTGAAGGGAAATCTGTTGAATACCTTAAGGAAGAAAATGGTACACGAAACTTAATTTGTTGATATAAACATGTGAACATGTAAAGTTATCCAATTTAAGTGTTTTTAATTTCATGAGTACTGGAGCACTGAAACCATTACTCTGGTTTATTGTGATATTCAAAATGAGACATGGTTGCAAAAGCTATAGCCTGCATATTTTAGGATTTTAAATATTTTTTTAAAAATTATCAAATTATTTATGGAAGTATTTTTACATGTTCTGAAAAGTTTTGATACGAACATCAGGCATTTTGATCAAATTCCAATTAAAAGTTTCGATTTTGAGTACAACTTTTATGCCAATTAAAAGTTTCGATTTTGAGTCAAACTTTTTTGCGATTTAAAACTAAAATTAACAAAGGATATAGCCTTTGCAGAAGTTTTGATTAAATTTTTTTTTTATAATGAACAAATGAATCAATGATTTAAGGAAGTATTTTTACATATTTTGAAAGCTTTTGATACGAATATCCGATCGAATGCCAATTAAAAGCTTCGATATTAAGTCCATTTTTTGCGATTTAAAACAAAAATTAACAAAGGCTATAGCCTTTGCAGAATTTTGGAATAAAATTTTGTTTTATTTTTAATGAACAAATGAATCAATGATTTATGGAAGTATTTTTACATATTTTGAAAGCTTTTGATACGAATATCAGGCATTTTGATCGAATGCCAATTAAAAGCTTCGATATTGAGTCCAACTTTTTTGCGATTTAAAACAAGGCTATAGCCTTTGCAGAAGTTTGTATTAAATTTTTTTTTAAATGTCCAATTGAGCCAATGAATTATGGAAGTATTTTTACATATTTTGAAAACTTTTGATACGAATATCAGGCATTTCGATCGAATGCCAATTAAAAGTTTCGATTTTGAGTCAAACTTTTTTGCGATTTAAAACAAAAATTAACAAAAGCTATAGCCTTTGCAGAAGTTTGGATTAAAATTTTTTTTTAAATGTCCAATTGAGCCAATGAATTATGGAAGTATTTTTACATATTTTGAAAGCTTTTGATACGAATATCAGTTAAAAATGAATGCCAATTAAAAGTTTTGATTTTGAGTCCAACTGTTTTTGCGATTTAAAACAAAAATTAACAAAGGCTTATAACCTTTACATAATTTTGAAATTAAATTTTTTTTAAAAATGAACAAATGATTTATGTTAGTATTTTTACTCCTTTTGAAAGCTTTTGATAAGTATATTTCGGTCAATGATTCATCATCACTCAATGATCAATAATCAATAATCAATAATTACCAAATGAAGTGGACTGGACCAAGCACTATTACTGGTTAGACAAACACCCTGTGCAAGAAATTTACCACTTAATGTTATTCTAACTTTTGAATCACTTTTGGATGGTACGATTTTGCCTACGAAATAGGCCTTCACATCAGTGATAGGTAATCAAGAAAAATTTCAATCCTCCGTAACACTTCTTTATGTTGGGAATCTTGTAAAGTCAATTCCTGAGCCTGGATTTGAAAGTAAATTGCACCCTAATACACTTTACACTTTTAGTCCCCGAACCTTCTCTACCAAATCGAAAACTCATTTAAACGGTTAATTTGTTTTCGATTGATTGAATAAAAGACTAATCATTTGCGATTCAACATACAACAAAGTGTATCTCCACTTGACTTTTTTCTCTTCCTAAAATAACCAAATTGTTTTTCTAAACTAAAAAATTTATAAAATTCGGGTACCAAAGGTTAATTTTTCCTCAAAACTTTTTAATTTCTCTATACTCGATATAACATCCTAAACTAAGTCTATATGTGTGTGAACTTTTAAAGCTTTTTCAAAAATTAGATAAAACTTTGTGGTTACGATAACCTATCAGAGTTTCAGGTTGCTTTTTTTACTCGAAACCTAACCGGAAAATATAAAAATTTTCAATTAAGTTGAACTTTTTGGGTTGTTGTTGTTGTTGGTATTTTATTACATTTAATATTTACCAGTCTTCCTTAACCAACTTGAAAGCTCATAAGGAAATTTTATTTCGAGAATATACATACATTGAAAGTTTCAATTAAACCAATTTACATTCTTATTTTTATGATACTCAGGTTGTTCATATATGATTGTATGTATATGTAAATGGGTTGGGTATGAACTTTACATAGGTCGACAAAAGATGGGTTTAGTTGTCGAAAAATAAGTAAGATAGTAAATTATATTGTGACAAAAAAAGTAAAGTAGATTTTTTGTGTATATGCAATAGAAGAGATGAAATTGGGTTTGTTGTCATTTTATTTTACATTTCTTAAGGAACATAAAAGATTTTTAAATAAAGAGAAGCATCAAGTGTTCCTTAACATTATTAAGCAGTAGCCTCTGTAGAATTTCTTTATGGGAAACGTTTTCGTTGGGGAAGTTCTTACAAACATTAAGAAACTATTAATAATTTGAAGAAATATTTATTCCACTTTTACGTTCTTACTACTAATAAAATTTACTTTAAAAGGCATTGGATTAAGAAGACTTTTCTCTCCCCCCAGATGTTCAACTTTTAAACACAGCATTTAGCAATTGTTGATCATTGAAGAAATAAGCCTTCCACCATTCACGTTTTTTACTTCTACAAATTCGCTTGGTTGTTCTTCTAGCAAGAACCGCTTAGCCAACTAGATTTAAATATGGAACAGTAAAAGAATGTTGAAAGACTGGCATTAAACAGATAATGTAAGGTTCAGGCAAAACAAGCGCACATTTGTGCAAAATTAGTGGTGTGATGCCATCAAGACCTATACAGTAAATCCAAACGTTACTGTTCTTTCCAAATATCAGAGGTATTAAATTATAGATGTAAGAAACTTCCGTAGAATGTCTCTTTAAGTCCAGACAAGATTTATTTTTCACAGTAATTTAAAAATCCAACACTTAGTTGGAAGTGTTATCAACTATGAATCATTATGAAGTGGAAGAACATCATTGAAAATAATTCCATTACCTTTGCCGGATTATATGAGTAAGCGGCAATACACAAATCCACAACTTCTTGCTCAAAAACTCGAAGCAGCAGCTGGCAGTGTGGCTTTCAAGAATTTAGAGGCATAAATGTATTTTTTATCATGTACAGTCTTTGAATTCTTTTAAATATCATTACAGGGCATCATTACCCAACAATACTTCTTGTTCATGGTGTTTGCACACAATATAACAATTCGAAATTTGAATTATTGATTTTGCCTATATCGCGATAACGGATGAAACAACTGGTCCAAAGTGATAAACCTTTCTTCTTTGATAAACCCTGCCGTTTTGCTTGATTCACTTAAAATAATTAAATCAATGAAAATTATCCCACGACGTCCATCATTCAGTCGTTTTTGACTTTTCCTGCATCTCAGGTGTGAAGTAATAGACTCATTTTTTATCCATGATTATGAATCGACGCAAAAACTATGCTTTCCTGATGTGGAACTTCGCAAAACACTCGATCGATACATCTTCATGACGCTGGTTTTGTTCGATTATAGAAATTTCCAAATCCTAGAAAATAGACGATGGCCTATCTAAACTGGCAAGTTTGTGCCACAAATCGAAAATTTCCAAAATCCAGAAAATGGACGATGGCTATTGAAACTACCAAATTTTTGTCACAAATCGAAAATCTCCAAAATTCATAAAATGGACGATCAAAACTGGCGAATTTATGCCACAATTCGAAAATTTGCAAAATCCAGAAAATGGACGATCGTCCATCAAAACTGATAAATTTAAGCATCATATCGGAAATCTCCAAAATCCGGAAAATGGATGAGGGTTAGCCTAAAACTGCCGAATTTGTGCCACAACTCGAAAATTTGCAAAATCCAGAAAATGGACGATGGTTAGTTAGTTAGGCTTTCGAAACTGGTGAATTTATGCAACAAATCGAAAATTTCCAAAATCCAGAAAATGGACAATGGTTAGGCTATCAAAACTACCTAATTTTTGCCACAAATCGAAAATCTCCCAAATCTAGAAAATCGACGATTGTAAGCCTATAAAAACTGGCGAATTTATGCCCCAACTCGAAAATTTTCAAAATCCAGAAAATGGATGACGGTAAGCCTATCAAAACTGAATTTATGCCACATTTCGAAAATTTCCAAAATCCAGACGATGGATTAGGGTTAGCCTATCAAAACTGGCGAATTCGTGCCACAAACTGAACATTTCCAAAAATAAACGAAAATAAACGATGGTTAGCCTTTCAAAAGAGCCGAATTTATGCCACAAATCGGACATTTCCAACATCCAGAAAATGGACGACAGTTAGCCTATTAAAACTGGCGGATTTACGCCAAAAATTTAAAATCACCAAAATCCAGAAAAGAGGTGATGGTTAGCCAGAAAATGGACGATGGTTAGCCTATCAAAACTGACGAATTTATGCCACAAATCAAAAATTCCCAAAATATTGAAAATAGATGATGTTTAGTCTATCAAACTGATGAATTTGTGCCACAAATCGGAAATTTTCAAAACCCAGAAGATGGATTAGGGTTAGCCTATCAAAACTGCCACATTTATGCCACAAATCGAAAATCTCTAAAATCGAGGAAATCAACGGTGGTTAGCTTTTCAAAACTGGCGAATTTATGCCACAAATCGAAAATTTATAAAATTCAGAAAATCGACTATGGTAAGCCTATCTAAACTGGCTAATTCATGCCACAAATCTAAAACCTCCAAAAACCAGAAAATTGACGATGGTAAACCTATCAAAACTACCAAATTTTTGTCACAAATCGAAAATCTTCAAAATCATGATTCTGGAGATTTTCGATTTGTGGCAAATTTATGCCACAAATCGAAAATCTCCAGAATCGGGGAAATCAACGATGGTTAGCTGGTGAACCAAAACTGGCGAATTTATGCCACAAATCGAAAATTTAACAAAATCCAGAAAATGGATGAAGGTAAGCCTATCAAAGCGGGATTTATAACACATGTCGAAAATCTCCAAAATCCACAAATGAACGATGGTTAGCCTATCAAAACTGGAATTAATGCCACAACTCCACAATCCCCAAATATCCACAATCTAGAAAATGGACGATGGTAAGCCTATCAAAACTGCTGGATTTGTAACACAAATCGAAAATTTCTAAAATCCAGAAAATGGAAGGTTAGCCTATCAAGACTGCCACATTTATGCCACAAATCTAAAATCTCCAAAATCCAGAAAATGGATGATGGTAAGCCTATCAAAACTACCGAATTTATGTCACAAATCAAAAATCTCCAAAGCCCAGAAAATCGACGATAGTAAGCCTATCTAAACTAGCTAATTCATGCCACAAATTGGAAATCTCTAGAATCCAGAAAATGGAAAGTTAGCTCAAAACTAGCGAATTTAGGCCACAAATCGAAAATCTCCAAAATGAAGGAAATCGACGATGGTTACCTCAAGCTGAATTTCCTAAAACTCGCAAACAATCTGGTCTTTAATCAATTCCAAAACCCTTTTCTATTTGCTGTATTTTTAATGGAACGTCCAACAATGAAACAAACGAATAAGTAAAAATAATTCGGCTTCCTGTTCATGATACGGAGAAACATTTTCCCACTGTATTTTGAATAAACATAAAAAATACGTTTATGGCGCCAAACGGGATGTCACGATACGTCTAGCATATTTTGTGTAAAAGGGTTACAGTAATTGCATTTACAATATTGTAATATGGTTAGTATATTATGCTTTCATTTGTGTATATAAGATGTCAGGTCTTTGATTTTGATAATTAATTGAAAACGGAAAATGTATTTCCCAGCAGGAATTTATTTGAAATATAAATTGTGAACGGTTTGCTTTCGTTTAATCGAATAGAACAAATTTAATGAAATGTTATAGTTACGATTATAGTTTTGTAATTTATTTAACATTTACATCCTATATTTGAGCTTATCGCATACAAATCACATTTATAAAGACAACCCGCAGCGTTGAACTGTTGGTTGAGTTTTATTATTATTTTTATTATGATAATTGTTTGGAGGTTGATTAGTTCTAAAATTGAAAAATTAATTAAATTTCATAGCACGATAAAATTCCTCATCAAAACAAAAGTGGTAATTACTGAAATTCGAGTCAGAGAGCTCTCGATTTGTACCGTATACTTTAACCACACTTTAACCAAATCTGTAAAATGGTAACAACAATTTGCAATACTGCATCAAGAAGATCTATACTAATTTCTGGAGGACTTTCAAAATTTGACTTGTGTCTCATATGTGAGAATCTTTTCTGCAAAACAGACACAATCAAAATTTAAAGGTGAGCAGGTTTACAATTCACCCAGATAATACAACTAGGGGAGTCAACTTGTCGCAGAAAATGTACAAATTAAGCATTGAACAACCCACTAAAAAAAGAAAATTTAATGCTAATAGAAGTAGAAAATACGTTGGTGGACCCAGAAGTACCCGCTCCGACGGATAGATGGCGGTCATTACTAGTTCATGTCGGAAGAACGGACCAGTATTTTCATGCAAAATTGCATTTGCCAGTTCTAGAACTCAAGTCACTAATCATTTTTCTGACGTCGTGCCTCGTGAGTGTTTAATTTTTGGTGGTCTCCAGTTCTTGTTTTTTGATTTTGTTTTAACAATAGACTTTAAAGAATAGTAACAATGTTCAGCGGTCCTATTTTTATTTAGTCAACTCCTTCGACAAGCTAAGAGATCTCCGGAGAAAGTCTGGATGCCCATCCAACCCTAAATGACAGACTCAATCAAAAAACTACCCCAATTTTGTACACGCCACACCTTACACCATTGAAAGTCTTATCTCATCAACTCGAACCATTTTTTGTTGCATTCCCATTTAAATCAACTCGTATTACGGATCAATTTGGTTCTAAAATATTATCGTAGAGTCAATCGAAACCTTTAGTTCGTTTCATTTTTTTATAACGCGTCCCTTACGAGCAATTTTTTTAAATTTCCAAAGAACAAAACACTAAACGTAAAGGATGGAAATGATGAGATTTATGGATCCTATGTGTTTTTGTTTTGTCTTTTTTTTACTATCACGAACATCCTTTGTTACTTTTTTTTACGGATTAACTTCCAATGTAATACGATGCTAATGAGATCTATGTATTATGCTAATTTAATATCGGGTTGAACGATTTAAGAATGGATGGTGGATACACTTATCGCTCTGCATATCAAAAAATGTTTACTTTTTAACACTTTCGGATGAAATGTATTCATTTATTTGTTGGTGTGTCCTTTTGTTAAATGTATTCTCGAACAATATATCCTCCTTAAAATAAAATATATAAAATGGCAATAAAACAAGGGATGATTTGAGTGTCGATTTATATTATACACTTCTCATATTCCAAAGAAAGTCAATTTAATGTTATACCCAATAAACATCATCATCCATTTTTTTGTTTTAAGGGTTGGTTTCTAATCTAAAATTGGTTTCAATCGATTTAATCGACCCCGAAAAGAAATTTATTTATGAGTACTTGAGGAGGGAACGCATTTAAGGATATTGCAATGAATTTTAATGAGGACGAGATGCAATAGAGTTTCTAAGAAGGGTGAATCGTAATAATCATGTATCAAATATGATGTAATAGAAGCGCAATTTATTTCAATTTAAAAATTATACAGTTATCTAGTAAAGATCTTTCGAAAATGTATAAGTGAAGTTTCAATATTGTAGTATTTGCACTGCTGTATCAAGATGAAGATGATACACTGGTTCTGATGCAATAAATAATATAAATATAAATTTGTGGTAGAAATCAAATTAATGATGGCCAACATTAAGGCGTTGAGTAAATTACTTTTCAGTACCATCCATTCGGTGGGAATTCCAATAGTAAGTTATCACTGCATATCTATCAAAACTACTTTCCACTGAAGTTTTTTTGATGCTTTTAAATTTTCTAAGCTGGAATATGAAGGAGGTCGCAAATACAACGCAGAAAAAAGTTGAAGTTATGTTGCAATATTTGTCACTGTAGATGTATCGAAAACTAAAGAAAAATGGAGGTATAAGGTTTTGTATATAACTGGGATGACCAAGCTCATAATATAAATACACATGGTACTACCATGGTATGTTAGCCCATTGACATGTTAGATGTCGCTACTGGTATCGTTTCAAAATAATCAAAATATTTGTATATGTATAATCGCCTAAATGTCATATATTTATTCTAAATCTGGAATATCTGAAATATCAATGGGTTTTTTCTTATGATGGTATTGCTATATGTATTTATACTATGCAAAGCTATTATATACATGATAAGTTAAATGAAAATCGTATGAAACTGTTGGTGAAAAAGTCAGTCTATACAAGAACGGGACTGAAGTGACTAACAGGGAGCTTTTGTTGAGCAATTTTCATATTACTCAATTGCCAAATAAGTAAGATTTTTGTACAAATCGTGAAACTGTGCATTTATACTACTTAAAATTACCAGTTAAATCTTCTCACAAGAAAATGTGATCAAGAAAATGAGTTACAGTTATGGTGGAAAAAAAGAGCCTACAAAGCATAACAATATGGTGTCAAAAATTGGATTTTGCAACAACCAGTTATGAGAAAAACTGACATTAACACATTTACATCTCATAAACTAAGGGATGAGTTGCAGTGGTATAGGCTTCCCACCAAAGAAGTCAACAAAATGGAGATATTCTTAAGGCTATAGAAGGCTATTGGTTAAATTGGAAATAGACTCGCGACAAGCAACAGTGGTAAAAGAGGATAGTATTCTAACTTTTGAGGAGAGCAAACTAGTCCCGAAGCACGAATAAACGGGAGGACTTATACTTTTGAACAAACAACAGACGTCAGCAGCGGAGAGAGTGCTTTCAAGATGTGGAACGATAAATAACTAAAACTTCTGTCAATGACCGAAGTGTTAATGTCAGTATTGGAATTCCATTGCCGGAGCCACTTTAACAATCAATACCGTCAAAATGAGGAAACTAGACGAAGAAAGTATTGCGCAGATATAGGCAGTGATAGATACCACGATCAGAAACCCAACTCAAGGCTTCCAGTACTGTGGTCACCGAAGGTCCAACTCCCGATCAAAATGTTTCAATTGTCAAAAACCTGGTTATTTATCAAGGATTGTAAAGAGCCATGAATCGGTTTCACGATTAAGCATCTTAATATTGGTAAAAAATAAACAGAGAAATTGCGCCGAATAGGTAACCAAAAGCCTAAGTTCTACCAGTTTTGCAGGGCGTAAGTTGAAGGAAGTGATAAAATGCCCCAGGGTTAATTTTATAACTGCCCAGCTCGGCAAAGACCACAACAATTTGGTTATTAACGGCAAGTTATAGGTAATATGGGACAAACTGATATCAACTCCATATCAACACAGGATACGCTACTCCTATCTGACAAGTGCCAAGACGATTACTACTAGCGAAACAACAACAGACCGAAGAGGTAGTTAAAAAATGGGACATGATGGGGTAATAAGCAGTCTAACAGCTCTTATTCTGCACCAGTTTTACTTATTGAACCGAAGGATAGTTCAACGAAGTTCTTTGTTGATTACATCAATGTTATTTGATACGCTATCCGAAATTGTCAGATTGCAATCATCCAGAGTGGCAATCCAGAGTGGGAAAGACAATGACTGGCAGTCGTGTGGGGATAACAGGCGTCATAATGCCGTGACCATACCCGACTGATATCCTTTACCGCAAATAAAATCATTTTCGAGTTCACTTTACGGCTGTACAATCTTTTTGAAAATTGAATTAGTAAGAGCCTACCACTACATACCTATTGCAGAAGTGGACATTTACAAAACTGTCAACACGACATCATGTGGCCTTTTTGAATTCATGCGGATGCCATTTTGATTTCGTAATGCTTCATAAACCTTTCAAAGGTCAATGAACAACGTTTGCATGGGACTGGAGTACGTCACCGTTTATATGACAATCTCCTTGTTACCAGTCATACTCGAGAAGATCACGTAAAACAACTCGACAACAGAGTATGGCCTCAACATAAAGTGAACCAAATGTGTTTTTGGAGTGACCCATCAAAAGACAGAATTGAAGCCATAAAAACTTTCCCAGCAATCATTCGTCAGAATCAACGGTTTATAGGAATGGTCAACTACTACCATTGGTTTGTGCCAAAGATAGCAAAACATTAGCCAAAAACAAAAATTTTCACTTGGCCCGATATATGCCAAAAGAATTTTGAAAGAGCAAAAATGGATTTGGCTAGAACAAAGCTTTTGGTCTACTCTGATGAAGATGTTGTGTATAGTCTGACGGCCGACACTTTTGGTGTAGCAGTTCGGCCATAATTTAACCAAAACCTCAGTGCTAAACCTTTTAGGGAGCTTTTGGTGATTTATTTGGCAATAACACACTTCGTGGACGGTCGAGCGTTCACAGTGTTTACGGACCATAAGCCCCTAGTTTATGTAATATCATCAAAAACTGAGTAAAGGCCTCGGCAGTCACGTTTTCTTAACTACGTTTCCCAGTTCGTCGCCGATATTAGGTACGCTAGGGGAAAATATAACCTATATTGACAAAAACACTATCCCTAAGATGCCAGTATTGATTCAATCGAGATGGTATTGACCAGGGTAAAAGAGGGACAGGGTAACAATAAGGATCTATCGAAACTAATAATAGAGAGCGAGGTTGGAACAAGTAATGTGAGGATGGGAGTGCTACAGGTACTTGCAAAGGACAACAAACTATGGTATGAGATGCACACAAAAACCTCATCCGCTTGTATCAGAGGAATTGAGAAAGAGGATTTTTGAAGATCTTCATGGAGTTTGTCATCCTGGAATATGTGCTACGCATCAGCAGATCGCGTTAAGATATTTTTAGACAGCAACCAATAAAACCGTGAATGATTGGAACAATAAGTGTGTTCGATCAAAAGTTCAACATCACATTAAATCACCTCTACAACATTTCTACAGGCCTTCTTTTCGTGTGTTTCAATAACATTCAAAGAAAGTTTGCTTTGAGCAAACGACTCAAAATATTCAAGCCAAACTAATACTAAATGATGATGCAAGATCAATAGAGACAAATACTAAATGGAAATACTCAAAAAATTGTTGGTTCCGTTTTTCTGACATATACCATATACATATACAAATACATATACTACTACCATCATAAGAAAAAACAGTTGAACTATTGATGTTCCAGATGTCGGGTCGATATAATATCGTCAAAAATTATAAAAATTATATGACATTTAGGCGATTATACAAATAAAAATATTTTAATTATTTTACAATGATGCCAGTAGCGACATCTAGCACGTCAAAAGGCTAACCTACCATGGTAGTACTACGTGCGTATTTATATTATGCATATTCTCACAAAGAACCTTCTTTGTTTCAAATTATTTAGGACACTCGGTAACCACAACTAAAAGATGTAGATAAAACAACAACAAGTCACTGGAAGATAAAATATAAGATATACGATTTTTCTACTATTTATGATTGTTTTGCTAACTGTTTGTATTTATGATAATGTCGCCAACATGTCTTCATCGTTTGAATAAAGACGACAATACAATAATCTAATGTAAGGTTGTTGTTCTACATAATTATACTGTGGGTTTCACGAACGTAAACAAGCTTGACTATATAAAATCCTTCAGTTATGAAATTTGCCATCACAATTATTTTTTGTAGTGTCAATTAAATTTCAACAAATGTATGTAGTGGGCGTTAATGGCAAAAAATATAGTTATAAACTAGAGAATGATATAAATGTTTAATATTTCGAACAGTATCGAATCCGATGGCAGACAAATAAAAAAAAGTAATACATTTCCAAGTTAACATCGATTGAAAAGCATAAAAAGGATGTCGTTGTTCCAAATTGAATCAATATAACTTCATAACAATGATTAATAAGACAAACAACATGCTCATCAAACAAGATCTGTTTATGTTACTACTTTGTGTAACTGTCGCAGTTTAAATATTGATTTACAATATTTTTGTGCTGTTTATGTTTTTTTTTTTTTATATAATAGTGATGTCAGTTATTCACGCGGTCAGCTTAAATATGTTTCCAATATTTTGAATACGATACCAATCGTCGATACGATACGAACATTAAATTGGTATTTTTAAAAACGAATGCTGTTCTTGTTTTGATATTTGGAAGGAATATTAATGTGAAATATAAGTGTGAGGCGAGTTCAGTGTTGTCTTCGTTCCTTCGTTATCTGCAATAAGAAAATTAAGTGAGAAAGAAGGTAACGCAGTTTGTGGATACTATCGTTAGTTTTTCTCTCTATAATCTCTCTTAACTTGGCTTACCTTCGCTACTTAAAGGATTTTATACAGAAATTAGAACAAGCCTGTTTAAGTAAATAATACTTATAATTAGAACAAGCCTGTTGTGTCTCTTGTATAGAGACTTCTCATGTTATTTATTGCTTCAACTTCCTCTTGGTCGACTTTTACTCTCTCTCTCTCGTTACTTTAATTCTTTGACCGCAAATTTGATTTTTATTAGTTTAGTTGGACATTTAGTTGCCGTAGTCTGTTCATGATCTTTTCTAAATTGATGTTATGGTCTCGTAATGCTTCATCTTAGGTAAATACCTACTCTTTTCTATTCTATACTCTTTTCCATGTATCAATCATCTGCTATATTTAGGAGCTCAAATTTAGCTAAAGCTTAGCACTATATAGAAGACCAGTGCGGTGTACCTGTGCAAAAATGCACCGAGACTGACAACCGTAAGGTTTTCGAACTTAATTTAAGCATCCTTACATAATCTTCTATAATTTCATAATCTTTTTATGGCTCTCTTCTTAGTTGAAAGATCCATTATGTTTTAAATTGAGGGATCATCATACTGGATAAGGTTTTAGCATTTGAACAAAAAGCTGTTCAGCACCTTTAAATTGAAATATTTTAATAAAGGTGGCCAAATAATAGGTTCAGGCTAATGTAGCAAAATAATACCAATTTTTGGATAAACACGTCGCACCAAGGGCAAAAAGCTTTAACAGCGTATTCTACTTAAAATCTTTAATACCTTAAGTCTACCGGTTAATAAAGTCAAACATGAAGTTATGTCTAGCTACGCACTATTGCATTTGGTTATAGAAACTCATATCCACTAAGTAACCTCTAGGTCTTGAAATTCGAATCGTTTTTGTAGAATGGTAACATTTATTTGGTACTGTTGAATAACGGGATTGATTTTCCAATGGAAATATTTTACACTTATTGATGTTTAGATTGGGCGGATTTAGAAAAGTCCGTTTATACGGCTTGTGATTTTAAATTTCATAAATCCACTAGTGAGTTCTGTAAGGTTAGTTGCTTATGAACTTTTGGCATAAACCATTGTTAGCACTGTGATATGTTTTCCACTTCTGGGGAAAATTACCTAGTTTCAACGATTAATTGAGAAGTAGACACCCTGAAAGACTAATAAGTTGCCGAAGAGACATCAACTGATCACCGAATACCTCAGAATTACGGCTGCTGATTTTTTCCTATGAAGCTACTTAAAAAGTAAAGTTTATAACCCATTGCCACCCAAACTGTTTTAAAGCAAAGAATTACAAATAAAATCAACGCTGTTCCAAAAGAGATGTTCAAACGAGTGAATAAAAATTTTAGTTCCAGGCTAAATGAGCGTAAAGAAGTGGATTTACAAACAGTGCTTTTTCATAAATACAATTCAAAAACTACTTGTAAATTGAACAGTAAACAAAACTAATTTCGTCTGCGTAATTTATAGTTTACAAATAAAATAAAAGCTTCCTGGAGGAATGGTAGCCCAAGGTCAGCCAATTTTTCTTTATGACCATATTGTATAATTACAAAATTTTCATACAAATTATTTCTAAACTTTTCCTAAAGTACAGGTGCATTCTGTTTTTCCTCGTTTTTGGCGTATAATGCGCGATTTACATTCAACAAAATCGACAACTTGAAAAAAAAACATGAGATACAACATTGTAAAATTGTTCAAGTACAAAAAGGCAGTCACGACTTCTGTAAAAAAAAAAATCGACATCTGTAAGCCGAGAAACGAACCAAAAAATGATGATGTCGATATCAAATTTTATAGTTCAGGTTGTGAATCGTCATCTTTTCTGTATTGAAATGAAAATATTTAAATCTTTCATTAGATCGCTTTTACACTCCGCATTTGATGTAATGTGCATTTTTTGCAGCCTCATTCAAGACTAAAATATACAGTCTCGCAAACTTTCGTGGATCCTTAGTAACTGGGCGTATATGTATTTAACGAATATGTATTTAAAATAAAGAATTGAAGTTTTTTCAAAACAGTTAGTTAGTAAGTTAGTTTTAGGTGGCCGCCCAACAAAAGGACGACACATAGATACATACGGTTCTTAGCCTTACAACAGAAAACTGGTTACAATAGGGTAGTGCTTCTTCGCACTACCCTATAGTAACCAGTTTGAGCTTCTCACGAAGCAGTAGATATCTTTAACACTCAATTTACTGAGATCCATACATTAGAACTGGTCTAACTACAGAGGTATAAAGCCAATGCACAATGTGAGGCTTAAGCCCCCATCCTTTCCAATGGCATTTTTTACAGGAGTAGAGAGCTATCGTAGCCTTTTTTTACTTTTTCCAGAATATTAGGCTTCCAGCTTAGTTTACTATCCAAAATGAAACCAAAGAATTTCACTTTATCTGCGATGTTCAAAACAACTCCATTGAGAGTTGGAAGGTCAAAGCGAGGAAGTTTGTACTTCCTGGGGAAAAAACCACTTCAGTCTTCAGTGGATTAACACTAAGACCACAACTATTGGTCCATTGAGTTAGAATGCCAAAAACATTCTGCATAACATCTCTGAGGATACAAGGGTATTTACCGAAACCGCCGATAGCAACATCATCTGCATAAGCCACTACTTTAAAGCCAGTCCCTTCCAGGTTTAGTAACAGGTCATTTATGAACAAATTCTTAAGAAGGGGGGATAATACACCACCTTGTGGTGTACCCCTACTTACAAATCTACCGATGGATGATACACCTAGATTCGCCATTATGACCCTGCCTTTGAGAATTTGAACAATCCAGCTTCTAAGTGTCACATCCACCCCACATTTGAAAGTGCTTGCGTGATCGCCTCTGGTTTGAAATTATTAAAGGCACCCTTAATATCACAAAAGGTCACCAAAGGGAATTCCTTATATTCGAGAGACTTCTCTATAGGACATAAGAGGGAATGGAGAGCAGTTTCCACCGATTTTTCCTTACTATATACATGCTGAGACGCTGACAGCTTTGCAGGCTCGATTGAGCCTTTAAAGTAAGCCTCTATCTGCCTTTCTAGAATTTTCAAGAAATAAGAAGATAAGCTAATAGGCCTAAGGTCTTTGGGATTGCAATGAGAGCGTTTTCTCACCTTTGGTTAAAAAATTACATTTACTTCAGTCCATTTCTTTGGAACGTAACATAGTTCGAGGCTACTTTTAAAAATTACCTCAAGCCAGGGAACAGTTAACTCTGTGGTTTTCTGAATATTGGCAGGAATAATGCCATCCAGGCCTGCAGACTTGAAAGGCTTGAAACTGTTTACTGCCAACAAGATCCTATTGACAATTTCCCCACGAGGCCAGTAGCCTTATTTGCCTTTGGCAAAATAGGAGGAGAATTGGAACAACCCGGAAAATGAGTTTCCAGAAGAAGCTCCAAGAATTCTCTACTTATTGTAGTGCATTATCCATTCGGCCATTGGGGATAATTTGGAATGACAGGACTTCCTTATAGGAGTCCCCGTCCATGTCAGTTTTTGTCCTCTTCGCAATTTTAAAGAGCTGCTTGCATTTGAAGCGCGTTACTTGTAGTTCCTTTGACCACCATGGTAGACGAGGTTTACCCTTTGGTCTACTTATGGGACATGAACTTGAACTAGCGTCACTAAAAGCATCATACACCCAGGCTACCATGACATCCAGCTCTTGTATTGATTCTGGATATTTAGGAACTACTGATGGTAGAGAGTTACTTAAAAATATTCTGAAAGTATCCCAATTAGTCTTCCTACGGTTTCTAAAAGTTGGAGTTTCAAAATATTTTATAATGATAAAATATTGATAGGTTAGTACTTAGAATATAATCCAAAAGTATAATCAGATCGTATGATGTGAGTACGCATCACAACCAACGATGACTCCAACTTTCTGTTTTTGAGCATACATAACAAGACTGCGTACATTTACAGGTAGAAGGTTTATCTCATCGTACGGCAAGTACGCTGATATAAGCCAGAGCCTTTCCTTACCGACCGCGATGCTGACTACTACTACATCTACATTGCTGTAATTTCCAAGCACAAAGATATTTAGTTTGCTTTTTGCAAGAATGCATGATCGAATCCTACCGTCTTGCTGTACAGACAGTAATTTTTAATTGGGAGCTCCGAGTCCAAGAACTCGATCCTTATTGACCCATGGTTCTTGAACAAAACAGTCAAAACGGTTTAAAACAGTCGAGTATCATTGAAATTAGATTCAAATCGTATCACGAATTACAGTGCCAAATTCATCAGCTTAAATATACGAATTTGAATCGCATAAATATTAACTCATATTTAATCATATAGATTAAAGTTATAGCATGCAGGGTTTAAAGTTATAGCATGCAGCAACCGTTAATTTTCCCGGAGCATTTTTTAAAATTACTTCTCTAAAATAACCGTTTTCGGGCCTATCACTAAATGATCACCCAAGTAACCATGTTTTACACGCCCAACGTCAATTGACAAAACAAAGTTGAATTCTTTTATGAGTACTATAATATTGGATCCTGTGAAATCAAAAGCATAATAAATGCCACCAATTAGAACCACTTAAAATATTATTAACATTGCGTTGACTCCAATATTCTACAACGGTAATATACTTGAGTTTGCTTGTTCAAAAATGTTTAGTAGCGAGACAATTTGATTATATCACTATAGGAAGATATTAGTTATAAGTAGCTTTCTGCCTCGCATATATAACTTAAATATCGCCTGAAGAAGCCTTTTTTTAAGAATATAAATCCAGCCGAAACAATTTTGCAATGTAGCTTCAGATTACTGCGATAATATGATAACATACTTATTTTACTACTGAATTCATTTTGTGCCAAGACAACATATTTATGTATACATAAACAATAATGTTATTTGTATTTTCCCATTTTCCATTTTCATCGAAATAATAAATTTATACATAACTGAAATTCGAACAGCAAGCAAAAGAAAAGTCATAAATTTGTTGAGTTCTGTTAAATTGAGGCAATAATTTGTGTTTTCGCTTGTTTTTTTTGTGATAGATCAAGGATTAAAATAAATTTATCGTATAGTTGTTGTAATTGTATATGCCCAAATATCTCAATCTTATTATGTTAAGGGTTAAAATTATTTTATATTCTATTATCTAGATACATATAGTTATAAAAGTTTTTGTTCATGATGCTTTAATGTTTGGTTTTAAGTAATGGGAAAATCTGGTGGATTTTCAAAAACAAACAAAGAAATTTCGAACTTTTTACTTTACTTCATTTTATCCACACACAAGATATCCCCTCCAGCATCCAGACAAATATTAAAAATGTTCCTCAAATGAGGTTTAAATGTAATATTAAGTGAAAAAAGGCACAACCAAAGAAAAAAATGTTTGGTCGGAAAACTTTACAGTAGCATATGTTTTAAGCGCAATATAGAAATAAAAGCCAGTGTTGGCACAGTTTACCTTATCAATAATCTGGCTACATTAATTGTAGATCAAACATTACGGATTAGCCTTTTTTTAGTATAGAGCTTTTACAGATTTTCGAAAATTAATGAAAAGTCATTATCACACGTAATAGTGGTCTGAATTTGATGACTGATACCCCAATCGAAAGCTCTCGATATCAGTATTAATACTGCTTTAAAATATTCATACATTTTCAAGAATCATTTTAAACATAAAATGTGGGAAAAAATAAGCATTTTAAACCTAGAGATTTTAGGTCTCCTTGCTAGGACAAATACCCAGCGAATTTGTAGATGGAAAAAGCGTGAATACGGTTGAAGGTTTTAGTTTTAAGAGTGAGCTCACGTAACTTCTTTAAAAGAGTCTCCGGACTTGCGCGCCTTCCTAGTTTTTTTGCTATTTGGGCCAAAATGAAAACCTCCATGTTAACATCAATGCAGTACTTGACACTTCAAAGGAGTGAAAGTTGCAACTATCTTGTCGTTCTTATTTGATTTGGTAAGTAATGTAAAGTTATGTCCTTGGAAGGAAATTGCTCAAAATGGGACAGCAATCGCGAGATAGCTCTCCTTTAAGCAGCATTCTAATTTCTTTCTTAGATAATATTGGACGGAGTCCCTCCACTGGTGGAGTAAAATGTAAACGACTCAACCAAAAAGGATTTCGTCCGAATCGGTTAGTCACTGATCAAGTTTTTTTCGCTGTGGGTGGTTATCGATTAATATCGGTGACGACGGCTCCTCGAAGTATAGAACAAAACTCTAGCTTCTTTGGGTTTTCTAGAAGATTACTTCTGGAAACTTTGCTTTCTTATGCTGATGCTTAAACTTTGTTCGGAGCTCAGACTTGTTCAGTAGTTCTTAAACGAAGCCTTAACTGATAATATCTGATGGTGTAAAAATGAGTTCACTGGTTAGTAATATGTTAAGTTATTCACAGTTTACTGGTCAACGTAGTTGTCGTAAAATCAGCTTTTAGTAAAAACCACATTTACTGGGTAGTATGGTAGGACTCCACATTGTCCAAATATTTCGAATATTGCGGCTAGTATTTAAGCTAGTTTTGGAAGGAAATGACTGTGGTAGGTTATTGCCATTTACTGTCATTAATTCATTCTTTTGAAGACATACAACTTTCAGGTTATGATCTTGAAAACTTATCCCACTGTTCAACAAAAAGTAAAAATCCTCTTAATGTAGTTTTAAGATATCCTGGATTTAGTCAGTTTGTGTCTTTTACACTGGCAAATGGTCTGAAGTTACAATATGGTGAACCTTTTTTTTAATGGACTTTTAAAACTACCTGTGCTGACAAATTTCACCTTTATTTTAAAGTAACACTCGGTCCATCACTTGAAAACTCAATTACTTGAAGATGTCCGGAACTTTTTTGTCACTCGGTATTGTTTTTAAATATTTTACATATCTGCGTTCTTTTACCATTCATAGAACATATATAATTCGCGTCTATTGATTTTCTAATTTGTATACAAAACCTATATATGCAAAAGTCGAGCAACACGAAGAAATTCTATTACATGAAAATAAGCATAAACATGGGGATGGATGGTGGATGAATAATTAGGTCGATTAAATCTGTAAGACTATACACGAAAAATTTTAATTTCAAATAGAAAACCGATTTACAAAACTTCCACACATATATACATATTCAAGAATCTCTTTCGGTTTTTTTTTAAATTTTTAATTGGTACTTAATTAAAATTTATCGATTTTCCATCTTTACAATTAAACCAAACAATAAGAAACGGTTTTTGTATACAGTGAATACTAATTAGTGGAAGAAACATCTATGTTTCGGTATGAATATCGATTTATGTACTCCGTATAAGAGATGTTTGCGTATATGCAAAGTAGCTTAATTATGTTAATTGAAATTAATCTAAAAAGAAAATTTAATTAATTTTCACTAATTAATTAAACAAAATCAAGTTCATAGTAAATTATATGTCTAGATTAATTTTGTTTGTTTGTTTTTGTTCGATCCTATCTGTGTCTGGGAGGTATAACTTGCAAAGTACTTCCTTCGTGCAAATTGAGATTGCATGTTTGCACAGGTTTGCTCTAGTTATCATATACATTGCGATGCTCCATAACCGATTTGGTGTGGTTAATGTTTTTGTTCAGAACTCTACACTCTCAAACATAACCATTCAAAAAAATAATACCAAATGAGGAATCCTTCGTGAGGAATGCTGCAAATTCATGACAGATTACCACGATCATATTTACTTACATCAATCGTTCGTTTTACATGTCACACCATGCCGTATTTAAGCAGAGTAGCACTACTGCAACATCACGTTCAGTCTTCCATGCCTTCATAAAGCCATTAAATGAAATCTCACTGAGTCAAACATTAATGGTGGGCCCTACTATACAACCCGTAAAATGCATTTACGGTCAACTTCAAACCGATAGATAGATTGATTGTATCAGTTGACAGTAGGCCGGTATGTGAGTTCCCAATTGAATATCCTTAATTGCTTTTAATGCCTGGTTCTGATAAGTACTTTACTGCAGTACCTTTACCGTTGTTTAAAATGATGACTCCCAAATTTTCATTAATGGCTCGTCATTGATTTCGTTCGAATATAATATTATTGAACTTAAACCCGCATGGGAAAATAAAAATCGGAAGACTACAAAGGCTTGAAAATAAAACTGTTTTAATGGAATCGAAAGATCTTAGAGGAAACCAAGAGAGGAAATAAAAGCTGAAGCCCCAATTTTTCAATTTTTCAATTTTTTTATTATTTTTACTGACGGGCGTGCTATCTAGTAAAGAATAGCAGAAACATTAATTTTATGGACACCAATTACAAATTTTGCATGATATTTTGTTTTAGTTGAAAAGTAACGAGTTTATAGATGCAACAAGTCTAACATAATTTGTTAGACTACTACTACCTAGATCAGGATGATGTTGCCGATGTGGAAGCTAATGAAGATGTTCAAGAAGAAATGATACAACTGGACGATAAAAAAATTGTTTTTTATACATAACACAGGATTAAATTGAATCGTTGATCGCATATTTAATTCTTATGGGAATACATCAACTACCTAACGTCGAAAATTACTGGGCTTCTGATTCCCTTTTGAGAATGGATTCAATTGTACAGATGATATTTTTCGCACGATAAATTAGTACGATATGCAATTAGAAGACGTTCGGTAAAGTGCTAGCATCGAATATTACATTATACCGAATCGATTTGGCGATCTTTTATAGCTAAATAATAAACAAGCATTCCAAATGGGACGACAATTTAATCGGCCAGTCACCCCTTAAACGATTGGCTAAATATTTAATAATTGGATAATTAAGCAAAAAACGGCAAGGTTGTTATTGGATTTCTTCTGCTTACTCTTCTTATACTTCTTATTCTTCTTATTCTTCTTATTCTTCTTATTCTTCTTATTCTTGTTATTCTTTTTATTCTTCTTATTTTTCTTATTCTTCTTATTCTTCTTATTCTTCTTATTCTTCTTATTCTTCTTATTCTTCTTATTCTTCTTATTCTTCTTATTCTTCTTATTCTTCTTATTCTTCTTATTCTTCTTATTCTTCTTATTCTTCTTATTCTTCTTATTCTTCTTATTCTTCTTATTCTTCTTATTCTTCTTATTCTTCTTATTCTTCTTATTCTTCTTATTCTTCTTATTCTTCTTATTCTTCTTATTCTTCTTATTCTTCTTATTCTTCTTATTCTGCTTATTCTTCTTATTCTTCTTAATCTTCTTATTCTTCTTATTCTTTTTATTCTTCTTATTCTTCTTATTCTTCTTATTCTTCTTATTCTTCTTATTCTTCTTATTCTTCTTATTCTTCTTATTCTTCTTATTCTTCTTATTCTTCTTATTCTTCTTATTCTTCTTATTCTTCTTATTCTTCTTATTCTTCTTCTTCTTCTTCTTCTTCTTCTTCTTCTTCTACTTCTTCTTCTTCTTATTCTTCTTATTCTTCTTATTCTTCTTATTCTTCTTATTCTTCTTATTCTTCTTATTCTTCTTATTCTTCTTATTCTTCTTATTCTTCTTATTCTTCTTATTCTTCTTATTCTTCTTATTCTTCTTATTCTTCTTATTCTTCTTATTCTTCTTATTCTTCTTATTCTTCTTATTCTTCTTATTCTTCTTATTCTTCTTATTCTTCTTATTCTTCTTATTCTTCTTATTCTTCTTATTCTTCTTATTCTTCTTATTCTTCTTATTCTTCTTATTCTTCTTATTCTTCTTATTCTTCTTATTCTTCTTATTCTTCTTTTTCTTCTTATTCTTCTTATTCTTCTTATTCTTCTTATTCTTCTTATTCTTCTTATTCTTCTTATTCTTCTTATTCTTATTTTTCTTCTTATTCTTCTTATTCGTATTCTTCTTCTTCTTCTTCTTCTTCTTCTTCTTCTTCTTCTTCTTCTTCTTCTTCTTCTTCTTCTTCTTCTTCTTCTTCTTCTTCTTCTTCTTCTTCTTCTTCTTCTTCTTATTCTTCTTATTCTTCTTATTCTTCTTATTCTTCTTATTCTTCTTATTCTTCTTATACTTCTTATACTTCTTATTCTTCTTATTCTTTTAATTCTTCTTATTCTTCTTATTCTTTTTCTTCTTCTTCTTCTTCTTCTTCTTCTTCTTCTTCTTCTTCTTCTTCTTCTTCTTCTTCTTCTTCTTCTTCTTTTTCTTCTTATTCTTCTTCTTTCGTTTTCTCTAATTAAAACCACTAAGGAAGAACCTTTTTATTCTAAATCCTACCCATATCAAGTAAGCTGAGAGGCGAGTTAGAAAACCAAATCGAACAAATACTAAAAGTTCCCCTACTTTACAAATGAAACGAGATTTATTCATAAGTAAATTTCCTTTTTTTCTCACAATTTTTCGTCTTTTTCGTTCCATTTCTCCTTTCGTTATCAACTACCAACTTTTCCCCATTTATTTACATTTTCAGCCAGGCTGGAAGTCAAAACAAAATTTTTTTCATTTTTCGTTATGAAATTTTTCATTATGACTCTTACGTTTCTTATTTACGCTCAGTTTTCTTTTGGATTTCGATGCGTTCATAACTAATTGTTGGTCGGATCCGTTAATTTCATATGTGCGTGTCATATTATATTAAGGCGGCATGAGTACGCAATCTAATTGTTGTTGCAAACTAAGAATCTGCTCTAGATAAAAACAAAACAAAAAAGTTCTTCGTTTCGTGATTTTTTTTTTCGTTTGTTTTTTTTTTTGTTGTGGAAAATTAATTAGGTTTTCGCGAGTTTTAATTTTTTTGTGTCAAAAATATGTTCCAAGGTAGAAGAAATGTGTGTTTAGTGATTTTCCGAGTGTTGTTTGTGTGCTAAAAATACAATGAGTGAAAATATTTTATTTTATTTTTTTTACGATTTTTTTAAAGTGAAAAATTAAAAATTTTGGTAGTATTTTTTTATGGAAAATTTGTTTTTTGTCGAAGTACAAGTTTTGTAATTATATAAGTGAAATTAAATAGAAAAGTTATTTAGTGTTGTTGTTGTATAGTAGAAAAATACTTAAGAAAATGTGGTGTCTAAAAAATGTTGTAATAAATTTTCAAAACTATGGGAATACAAAAGCGGATGGAATGTTATTTTTACCGTCGTCATCATCTAGTTTAGTGATAACAACCGTAAAAATTTTAGTATTTTTGCAAGGTAAGCAAGATTTAGTGATTTAGTGATTTAGTGAATGTGAAATCTGATTAAGTCTCGCGCTTATGTGTTATGGAAATGAGATAACATTATATGATGATTTTATCAAAATGTGTACGATGTAGTAAATTTTTTTTCCGTATATACAATCAAGACAGTACATTTGGTTTGATCATATCTTAATTTTATATAACAGGAATGAGTTCATTTCTCGCGTTTCAGAATATTAAGTAGGTTGGTTGTGAGATGGTAAGGATGGTTGGTTCCAACAATATTACGTTAGAATTGCTTTTGTAAATATATGTCAATTTGACATCATAGTTTGTTTCTAAATAAAATTGGGAAATGCATCCGAGACTAAGTTTAAGTCTAAGTTTGAGTCACAAACATTCCTATTTTATGTTAAAGAATAGCACTAAGTCAGAATCTGAGCTTAAGAATGCGTTTATGTATATATTTACCACTCTAGGTTTTAATTTGGATTTAAGTTTACAACTAAATCTAAGTCGAAGTCTTTGTCTTACGGAAAGTTTAATGATAAATCTAGGTTTAAACCTGCATCTGAATAAATTATGTGACTTAAGTTAAGTCATGGTCTAAATATTAGTTTAAGTCTAAACTTGTGTTTGAAAAAAGATTTAATTTAAACTGTAGGACTAGGTTTAAGATGAAGTTTGAGATTTCCAGTACAACTTTGAGTTTTAACTTAAGTTTCAGATTAAGTCAACATTTAAATATAAATCAGAGATTGAGATCTAACTATTGATCTGAGTTTGAATTTACGTTTGAATTTTATTCTGAGCATCAGTTTAATAATAAGTTTAAATTTTAGTCTGAGTATAAACATGAGTCCAGGTCACATTTTGAATATTTCTCTCAGTTTAGGTTTAAATTTTAAAAGTGGGGACTACTTTTTGATCTATTTCTTAGTCCGAATCGGAGCTTGAACTTAATTCTAACTTCCCGTTAGATCCTAAGTTTCGGCCGTAGTTTAAATTTGAACTATAAATTTTGACTTAGTTTAAGTACGAGTTAAAGTTTCAGTCACTATATACTAGGTTGCTTATATTAAACTGAGTAGACTTTTTCTTAAGTCGGAAATTAAAATTAAATTATCGTATAGTTTACATTTAAGTCTAAGCTTAAGCCTTAGTCTGCATTTAAATAAGTTTCAGATAAGTCAAGACTAAGTTAAAGTTTAAATTTAGAGTAAGTTTGAATTTAATTTAGAGTTAATATTTATGTCTAAGGAGAAACCCTAGCTTATATTTAAACCGAAAAGTCCAGGTTTTAGTCTATTTCAAGAATAAAACTTGTTTCAGTTAAATCTGAAACTGCGACTTAAACTGAGATTAAATTTGAATCTATGTTTGAGACTATAAGTTTCAGTTTGAGAAGTTCCGTCTAATTATAGCTCCTATTTGAAATGTTAGTTTAAGTGTCAGACTATAGGTTAAAGTTGAAGTCTGCGTTAATCTTTATTAAAGCTTAAACCATAGTTTTATATTAAATCGGTTTGTTAGTTTAAGTCTGCCTAGGATTAAATGCAGGTTTAAATATACATTTGACTTTAAGTTAAAGATTAGGTTTAAGCTAGCTCTGAGATAACATCGTAGTCATAACTTAAGTATAACTCTGAGCTTTACTTTCAGTTTCAGTTGTAGTCAAGTTTGAGTTTAAGTTTGAGTTTATGTTTAGATTTGAGCTGAGTTTAAATTTAATTGTTACTTTTGAGTCTGAGTCTTAGCAAACATTTAAATGGAAGTGTAAGTTTATATCTAAGGCTGAGTAAAAATATGAGTTTAGAACTTAATTTAGGCTTATATATTAGTCTCAGCTAAGTTTAAGTATATGTTGGGGATTATGGTTCGGCATAGTTTTAGTATTGGCCTTATCTGAATAAAAATCGGAGCTTAAAATTTAGTCTAAGTTTAGGTATAAGTCAAAGTTTGAGTTACTAGTATTAATTTAAGTATTTCTCTTGGGCTTAAGTCAAAGTTGAAAGATTATTGCCATTTGTTTAAATAGTCTAAGTTCAAGTTTTTGCTTATTTTTTGTATTATTGTGATTACGGAACCAACATATTTAAATGATTTTACATTTTAAAACCCGGTCGTATAGTGATGACTATTGACTTAAATCTGAACCAAAGAAACAAAACATAAGAATGATACATTTCGTATGTTAATGTGGCATTCGAAACAATAAAAAAATATATAGTGTATACTGGTTATTGCATGCCAGTACAAAGCGAAACAACAACATATTTTGAAGCTATCCTTAGCGTTAAAAAGCCAGACCAAAGGTTTATGATCCGTTATAATGTTAAATTTTCTTCCATATAAATATGGTCGAAAATATTTTGTGCTCCAAACAATTGCAAGTAGTTCTTTTTCAATTGTTGAATAATTGGACTCTGTTTTGGAGAGAGTTCTTGAAGCATAGGAGATAGGTAAATCTTTGTCTTTGTCTCCTTGCGATAGTATGGCACCTAACGCATAGTTTGATGCATCGGTTGTTAAATTAAATTCCTGTGTAAAATCGGGATACCGTAGAATTGGTTCCGATGTTAGTAGCTCTTTACATTTGTCAAAACATTTTCGATAATCTTCGTTTATTATAATTTTGGTATTCTTGGATAGACAGGACGTTAAAGGTTTTGTTATATGCGCAAAATCTTTAATGAATTTCCTGTAATAACCAATGAGACCTAAGAAGCTTTTTATTTCTTTAGAGGTTTTTGGTATTTTAAAACTCTTAATCGCTTCAATTTTAGAAGGATTTGGTTTGACACCGTCTTTTGTAACGATATGGCCTAAAAATCCTATTTCCTTTTGTAGAAAATGAGTTTTATCCATTTGTATTTTTAGGTTTGCTTGTTCTAATCTCGAAAAGACTTTATATAGATCTTGCATATGTTCTTGTAATGATGCGCTATAGACGATTATGTCGTCCAAATAGCATAATACATTATTGCCTTGTAATTCGCCAAGAACGTTGTCCATAACACGCTGGAATGTGCTTGGGGCGTTCTTTAGGCCGAATGGCATTCGAGTAAATTCGTAATGACCAGATTCGATTGAAAAGCCAGTTTTTGGAATATCTTTCGAATGGATTTCAATTTGGTGAAACCCTGCAGCTAGATCTATGGTTGAGAAATAGATAGATCTACCTAGTTTATCTAATATACTATTGATATTAGGTAATGGATATTTATCGTCTATCGTTTGCTTATTTAATTGACGAAAATCGATAACTAATCTCCATTGTTTATTACCGTTGGAGTCAGGTTTTTTTGGCACCATCCATATAGGTGATGACCAAGGGCTATACGACGGTCGTATGATTCCATTGTCCAATAGTTTAGCTATTTCGTTCTTAATCTGTTGTTTTTGGTGTTCTGGGTTTCTATATTGCTTAATGAATACGGGTTTTTTGTTATTGAGATTAATCTCGTGTTTGACGTTGTTCGAGAAGGTTAATGAATCGCCTTCTTTGTAAAAAATATTGTTAAATTGTTTACACAGTTTTTGAATTTTGCTAGTTTCTTCTTTATTTAAATGCTCGAAATTAAAAATTTTATTGTTTAAAGTTTCATTAGTTTCATGATTTGTGTGGAAATTTATTTCATCATAGTTGTTTTCAAATATTTCCACTTGTAATGGTTGCATTAGGAAAATTTCTTTGGGATTATTTTCATAATTAATTATTTCGACATACGCATGGTATGGTTTGTGAGCTGTATAAATTCCTTCTTGAATGAATACATTATTCTGTAATTGAACTGGTTTAATATAGAAATTTCCTGATTGTATGTTTATTGGAATCTCTATAAGTTTTTTGTTTAAACCGTCTAGAAATAATGGTTGTATACACGATGTAATTTTTTGTTTTAATGGTAGGGAAAATTATTTATTTTGTAGACAATTTTGGTCTAAAAGAATATTAGCTTGAAGTTCGGTAAGTGTTTCGAATCCGATCAATCCATCATAGATCTGATGAAATTTTAACAGATAGAGAGTAATTGGCTTATTTATTTCATTAAATTTAATAACTGTTTTAAGTGATATAGTTGTTTCTTTGAATAGAGATTTAACAGTAATGTTGGTTGGTTCTATTTGAGATTTTTCTACGTGAATTGGGTTTATATATGACTTGTTGGCACCTGTGTCAACTAAAAATTTTAAGATTTTGGAATTAGAAGTTAAAATTATGAAAGGTAAATGGGCGGTTTTAATGAGATTTAATTCGTTTCGTCGTCCGAGGCTGGTATCATAAAATTTTCGTCATCGATATTGGTTTCAATATTAAAATTTTTGTTGATTGCTGGTTTGTATTCGTTTTTAATTTCTTTTTTTATTTGAAATCCTGGATTTGGATTATGATTGTAGTTAGAACATTGTGGGAATGATCTATAATTATTATAGTTGGTATTCCGTGTAGGAATATTATTATGGTTGTATGCGTTGTACATTACTGGGGGTTTAAAATTGTTTTGAAATTTTGGAGGGTAATAATTTTTATTGTGAGTGTTATAATTTTTATATTGGGTGTTATAATTTTTGTTTGGGACGAAATTTGTTGTAGGGGGTTTCAACTTTTTGATGTTGATTTCTTTATTTATGAAGTCTAAGGCTTCAGTTAAGCTTTCAGGGTTTTTGGCTCTGAGCCAACTTCCAAAGGGTTCTTTCAATCCAGCGGTAAATATTATTAATCCAGTTTTTTGGTACTGTTTTATTTGATATTCTATCACATCTTTACTTTCACATGTTAATTTTATTTGATTCGTAAGTAAGCTTATTATATTAACGATTTTTTCATATAATATTTGAGGCTCTAAATTAAGTTTTATTAGTCCGTACAATTCAAATTGTAAATTAGTTTCATCACGTTTATCCGCGAATTTACTCGTGAGGTGTTTTTTAATCTCTGTCCAACTAGAACTTTTCACGTTATGGTTTATTAATGATTGACTCGCTTGTCCTACTATTTTTTGTCTAATACTTTCTATTATTAATTTGTAGTAGTTACTTTCTTTTAATTTCATACAATGTTTTAAAGTCTGATCTACGCTTTCTATAAATCTATAAACGTCAGTCTTGCTGCCGTCAAATTTATCTATATTATTAGTTATCTTTTGTATCTCAAAGAGTGCTAAAGTTTCTTTTAATATTTCCTCCATTTTTGTTTTTACTAACTGTCCTAATTTAATTGGTGTTACGATATTATTCGTTTGATCTACTACTGACATGAACTTTAAACAATATTAATATATATCTAATTTTTGAACGAATCCGTCTTCACAATCGTTTTGTGGGGATTTCTAATTCACTTTAATTAATCCAACTACACGATAAACCGTCGTGGGGATTATAATATTTTTACAAGATTTTTTTTGTAATCTTGGAGTCTAATTTGCACAATTTTTAACTTTAACTTAGAGGTTAGTATAAAAGGAAAATAAATGGAAATAACTCACCACGCCAAAAATATCTTGAAAAAACTAGTTTTCATTGTTCCGGGGATTGATGATCAGGCAATCTCGAAAGCAAATGTCCAAAGCTTTTTGTTGAATTTTTGGTTGTTTTTTTTTTTCACAAATTTGTTATATTTCTGCGCTTGCCTCTGGTGGGGGCTATGACCAGAAATCTATGTTAATATTTAGTTACTTAGAACTTTTTTCACTTTTTTTTTTTTAACCGTTTTTTTTTCACTGCGCCAGTTATAATGGTTGCGGCCGATTATAACAAAGTTTATTTTTCGTTGGGAACGTACCGGGTTTACAAAATAAATAAACGTTCTTCTTCCGTTGTTTTACTTTACACTTTATTTTTGTTAAGTTACATTAACAATTGCCAAACTAAAACTGATTTTATATAATGCAAATCGGAAAATTTATAATATGTTTAAAAATATGATGAGTTTAATAATTTAATTTTTTAATTTTATGGGATGAGGTCAATACCTCAATTTACTCAATTATTATGCATATTGCATTTATTATGCATATTCGATATAATGCTATTGTCGTCAACAATGAGGTTTATTGCTGCGTTAGCTGTATATCGATGGTGTGGACGACCTGCGCGTGTGTTTGGTTGGAATATGGGTAGGTGAATGTAACTATATATATCCTTGTTGCACATTATTTTGCATTAGTGATTTTTATTTTCAGTTTTGTTTGGTTTTGTTTTTCCTTTCTCATTACTATTGTAGAGGTAGACGAATGCGGATGTAATTAACAAAATGACTATAGAAATGTTTTTGTTAGTTATGAACTATGCAATGCAACTATGATTAAAAAATTTTTTTGTGTTAAATAAATATAAAAAAAACAAAATAAATTGTATCGGTTTTAACTTTTTTGCGGCCCAATTTCTTGATATTCATTTTTATGTTTTGACTTTTTTGTTTTTTTTTTTTTAATTTTCTAATTTGTACGTACTACCTATACATTTTTCTCTCTATTTCGAACCAAATATTTTGTGAAAATTCATATAATTCGCTAGATCAATTAAATTCGTGATTTTTCTTGTTAAAAAAAATAATTAAACCATAATACCTCCGCAATCGCCTACCGCTACAGTAGTAATGAATGACAAAAGAAAAAACAAAACTGAAAAGAAAAATCTCTAATGCAAAATAAGGTGCAACAAGGATAGATACATAATTAAAATATGTTGTTGTTTCGCTTTGTACTGGCATGCAACAACCAGTATACATAATATATTTTTTTATTGTTTCGAATGAAACAAAAACATACAAAATTTATCATTCTTATGTTCTTTTTTTATGGTTTAAGTTTAAGTCATAGTCTCAATATATAGCTCGTATTTTAAATGGAAGTTTAAGTGTCAGTCGAAGTTTAGATTAAAATCAGAGTGTAGCTTTGTTTTTAATCTTTATTAAAATTTAAGCCATGAGCTTATCTTAAGTCATAGTTTAATTCTTAGGGGATCAGAAATTTTACCTGAGTTTAAGTATTTTATGTTTGGGTTTTATTATGAGTTTAAGTTTAATTGTAGAGTTGAAATATTAGGCAACATTTAAATAAAAGTATAAGTTTTAATCTACCGCTAAATATGTGAGTGTAGGACTAAATTTAGGCTTAAATATCAGTCTGAGTCTAAGTAAAAGTGTGGGACTAATGTCTATTTTAAAATTTGAAGTTAATTAAACAGAAAATAATTTAATTTCTCGTAGTTTAAGTCTTAGTCTTAGTACAAAAAAAAGTTTACGTTAAAGCCTTATCTACATCTGAGGATACTTGTTAAATTGAATAAAAGTTTAAGTGTATAAGTTTTAAGCTAGTTCTTAAGTTTGAATCAAAATCTAAGTTTAAGTATCAGACTAAGTTTCAGCATAATATAAATACATATAGTGCTACCATCATAAGAAAAAAATAATTTACCCATTGATGTTCCAGATGTCGGGTCGATAGAATATCGTAACTTAGAATAAATTTATGACATTTAGGCGATTATACATATACAAATATTTTGGTTATTTTTAATCGATAATTTAAGTCCAGTTCTTAGGTTGAATTTTGTATTTTAGTCTGAGTCCAAGGTTGAGTCTAGCTCTAAGCTTATATCTGAGTTCAGATTTGCTCTAAGTCCTAGTATAAGTCTAACTCTTTGTTTACTTTCGTTTTATTGTGGTTGCGAGATATTTAAAATAATGTACACGCATAATATAAATACACATAGTACTACCATATTGGTATGTTAGTCCATTGACGTGCTAGATGTCGCTACTGGTATAGTTTTAAAATAATCAAAATATTTTTATATGTATAATCGCCTAAATGTCAAATATTTATTCCAAATTTTGACGATATTTTAATGACCCGACATCTAGGACATCAATGGGTAAACTATTTTTTTCTTATGGTGGTAGTACTATATGTATTTATATTATGGTACATGTTAACCATTAGCGAATATGTCCGTCTGATAAACTCTCACCAACTAAAACATCCGTTGCTATTAAACAGTCCACGGAACAATTGCTGGTTTGATTTTAAGTTGGTTTTCTGCACTGTATTATTAACTGCGGATTTTTCGTGCTAGACAAACACATACCAGTTAAGTGTAATATCTCGATATTACAATTAAGATCTTGTATTTTGGTGTTTTGACCGTCTTGAATAGTTGGCTTTCTTGGTTCTTCGGATTAAATTGATGATTCCTCTTGTGAGTCACCGGCTTTCTCATCACTAATAGCTAATTGGATTTTGTTGAGTTTTGAGCTACTATAATTTAAGGGTTTTGATATAGCTGGCAACGCAGTTTTAAATGTGAATAATTCTTATTTTAATAATAATAGTTTTAGACATTTTAAGCCCTCTTAATAGCCCTCTTAATAGTTTTATTATTAATAATTTCAATTTTGTTCATTTTAATCATTAACCCAATAATAAGCTATCAACATATATGAATGACCTTGACCTTTTTCTATCGTCGGTAAGCACAAGTGATTTACCCAATTTTTTTTAAAGATTACAATCGCCGCACCGATTATCAGTAATGCTCCTTTGATATTCACCCTCTTTCCACATAACATGTTTTCACTTGAAACAAAATCACATTTCAATAAAAAAAATTTTTGGTTTTCCTTTTTCCCAAGAAAAATGAATCGATTTCTCTTTTGTACCAATTGTTTTGCGTTAAGGTTCTCGTATAATTGTTGTTTGGAAGAAAATTCAATTGACAAATAAACAAAAATCAAAGTTCTCGCTGGGATGGTTGTTGATTTGTTACATCTTGGTATTGTATTGTAACAAGTAGGGCAGATTTTTCTTAGTAATTTTATTAAGATAGACATAAAGAATGTTGCAAAAAGGATATTTTTTCCCTTTTATATCGTCTAATCTTTGACGCGTGTCTAAATTAGGTTAACAGTTTTTTTGCAATTGATGCTATTTTCGGTAACTCCATTTTATTTACTGGGTGAATTAAGGTTTGTGTGTCGATATATTAACACGTTAAGTAACTGACGGCCAACGGTTCAAAAAAATGGAAAATAAACAGAAAGAAATTTAAAATTCTCTACTAAAGGGACAATGCTGAGTCAGATATAAACAATTTTTTTTTTAGATTCAACAATGAAATTTTAGTCAAGGATACGCGTTCCGTGTAATTTTGTATTATCGCGAGGAAAATGTTAATATTAACACGCTTAAATTATATTATCAGCTACAAGTTAATTTATGTACATGAATCAAAATTATATGTTAATTGTGATAATTAAAATGTTTTAAATATAATATTATTGCTATTTGTGAATTCATTCATACGGTTATGATGGATATCAAATGGAAAATTGTTGAAATTTTTTCAAACCGCAGTTGTAATATAGTGAAAAAACGGAGAGGATTATGAAAATTAAGTGGATTGAAATTTATTACTTAAGTAAACCTTAATAAGCCTATACCAATTATGGGTATAAAATAATGTCGAATGCATTTGGGGTTTTCATGGTTTGATCCAAATGATATAGACCTGACACTTCTAACATGGACCAACTTTCAGTAAATACTGAAAAATTTAAACATCGAACATCAAACATGGAATATTCTTCACATATTATGCTAAGCATATCAAAGCTTACAACCACCAAATATCTCTTCATTTGACAGAAATAATTAATTTGAATAATAAAGCTTTTGGTAATCTATTTGGCAACATCTATCATTCATGGTATGATAGATAAGGAAATATATGCTTACTCAAGAACTTTTTTTTTATTCATTACATTTTCTATCAAAAACAGAATCGTTTTCCTGCCCCATCCCGTTATTTTGGCGAGGGTGCTCCGACGATATTAGAAATTGATGTTATCATTGTTCCATACACACAAAAGAAACACGCACACAAAATTCAAGTATATATAGTGAAAATGAAATGAAAAAATGAGTGTGAAATGTAAATGAGAAAAAAAATTTATATTTACGCATAATAATTTTCTCATTATTTACAATATATAAAATTCTTTCGCACAACTCGAGAGTATATATTTTAATCTTTTCAACAGACAGTTTTTGTGTAATTTCCAAAGCCGTCTTCAATTAATGCTAAAAAATACAAATGAAAAAAATTTTTGATTTTGTTTTGAATGATTTTAAATAACCCAATTTGAGCAAATTATAACACTCGTAGTGAGAGCAAATATCTATCTCAAATATCTCTATTTTCCAAATATAAAAAGAAACAGTTGAAATAAAACAAAAAAAAATTTACAAGTTCGCTGTTTTGTTATTTTTTCAACGCTGTATTCACAATCGTATATAAACGACGACATAATCCCACAAAAACATTTAACAGGTTTGATTTTTCTCATTTGTTTTACAGCTAATGTATGAGTACATTTGGGCTTCCTATAGAGGATTGAAGATGGCTTTGGAAATTTGCAAAGAATTTATCGATTCAAAACTCAAAAATTCCCCGGAAAAATTTAATTATTTAACAATACATTTTACAGCAACGCAATAGTTTTCATCGGCCTATTTATTTTTTTATTTTGACCCTGTTTATCATATAATAAAATATTCAAAGAAGAAATTAATAGAAAATGAAAAATCCATTTCCGCGTAGTGTCAATTGCAGATATCATAATGACAAACTTATCAAAAAAAAATTGTTCGAGATTTTTGGGTTGCATTTTAATTATTTATGATCCTTAAAATAAATGTATTTTTAATAGGCGTAGAATCAGATCTGTTCACATTATTTCCCATTCAAACAAAATTTGAACGGATATCTTTTAACATTATGTGAAAACAATTATATGTTTGCATTTATTTACTTGACGATTTGATGAAATCACAAAATATGATGCTGAAAGTATAATTTGGTGTGATACCAAATACAAATGATATAACTTTAGCAACGACTGTTCAATAAATGCTGTAATTCATCAATCCAGTTTGGAGCTCGTATAACAGCTTGCTCTCAGTGAATTGTTAAGAAGGCTAGGTAGATTTTCTTTTATCCTGTAAACCAATATGTCGGCAATTTGTAAACAAACAAAATCGAAGTCCTCCAAAACTTTCTTGATTTACATTTGAAACGTCTGCTCGACTTCCAAAACGATAATCGTAAAATCATCTTGGATATTTTTGAACTTGACTTGCACGACTCTGACTTCCATGATGACTTCGACTGTCAATGAGTCATCATTTCCATGATGACTTTGACTGTTTCTAGGATAAGGATAATTAATAGATTGGGTTAATTTTTGAAGATCTGTTTGAAGCTTTACGACCTTTGCTTGCAGTATATTTGAAGAACTTGGTGCATTTTGAATAGCTGAACTGGACGTTGAACGGATGACTTTAAAAACTTTACGGCTATGGTTTGCATCTGGTTTTTTATCAATTATCACGCGTAGTTTTGTTGTTGAACTGGTGAATTTGATGATTGGATAGTACGGTATATTGTTCGGTATGTAATATAGGATTTTACAATGAGAGGTTTCATTTTGATATTAAAGAAACGAGTATTTTTAAAGAGAAATCAATGAATGTTTATTTCATTGTAAAGAGGAAGGCATTACTTTTACCACTTGAAAACGACATCAGCTAAATAGCCGCCATGGCTACGATTGCAGCACCATATCCTTTTCATGAAATTTTCCATGACCAATTCGCACATTTTCGGCTGTATGTCCTCGATAACTTTACGAACTCCATCTTTGAGGACTTGAATTGATTGTGGAGCATTGGCATAGACCGTATCTCTCACGTGGTCCAAAAGAAAAAAGTCTAATACTGTTAAGTCACAAGATTTCGGTGGCCAATTTAGATCACCTCTTCGAAAAATAACACTGTCAGGAAACTTTTCTTGCATAATTGCGATTGTTTCGGTGCTTGTGTGCGGCAGGTAGCTCCGTCTTGCTGAAAATAAACGTCATCCACATCAATATCTTTCAATTTCAGCTATAAAAAATCATTAATCATAGCTCGGTAGCGCAATCCATTCACCGTAACAATTGCACCTGCCTTATTTTAAAAAAAGGAAGGTCCAATCACACTACCAGCCCAGAAACCACACCAAACAGTGACATGTTGAGGATGGAGAGGCTTTTCAACAATCATTTTTGGATTTTCTCAGCCCCAAATTCGACAATTCTGCTTATTAACGAAGCCTCCGAGGTGAAAATGGACCTCATCACTGAAGATTAATTTTTGATGAAACTCCAGATCATTTTGATGCATTTGAAGGACCCAATCAGCGAAGATACAACGTTTATGGTGATCAACCGGCTTGAATTCTTGTGTTAACTGAACTTTAAAAGCCTTATGACCTAAGATCAATTCTTCATATCACTACCTCGTCCCAACAGCTTAAATTTTTCTACCAGTTTCACTATTACAGGCCGAGAAGGTGCTTTACGATGAACAGTTTTGCGAACTGTGACTGCAAAATTTTCACGATTTTTATAGTGAATTTTAACAACTTCAATGCGTTATTGAAGCGTGTATCGTACCATTTTTAGTAATGGCGTAGTTTCTACTTGTCAAATGTCAAAAGATGACTGCTTCAAAATTTACAGCTGCCCAAACAGGAGGCTATTCAAAATAAAACTTCTGATTGGGAAACCCTTTATAACATCAAAGTGTGTATGACAATAGTTTTATCTGTTAGCATTATATGGCCTACATTTATGAGTTCTTGCATGTAGTTAGTCTATTGTTATTTAAATGTGGGATTTTAACTGAGCATAAAATTATCAATGGAATCTTTACTTTAATCGTACAGAAACGGTACAGCACATTGTTTCATCTTAAATGAGTTCAACTAAAATGAGACTAACAAAAAATTCTTGAACAGAACATTCTTTCCTTTTTTAGAAATTTTCAGTTTAGAGCATAAAAACGTAAATATAAAAAAGTGTAAGTATCACCATCAATTTTGGATTTATTGCATAAATTCCAATCTTTTAGTACTCGTTTCGAAAAAAGAAAGTTTCGGAAATATTCGATTTGTAACAAATATTTCAAAGTTTTCTATCTTGCGTAATATAAACACATATAGTAATACCATCATAAGAAAAAAACAGTTTACCTATTGATGGTCCAGGTGTCGGGTCGATAGAATATCGTCAAAATTTAGAATATGTATATGACATTTAGGCGATTATACATATAAAAATATTTTGATTATCTTACAACGATGCCAGTAGCGACATCTAGCACGTCATTGGACAAACCTACCATGGTAGTGCTATGTGTATTTATATTATGATTTGTGTCATAAATTTAAAATTCTTATTCTAGGCCATCGTGTATTTTCTAAATTTAGCTAAAACATCTTTTAGAATAACTAATACCGCGCTTTAGTTTTAAAATAATATAAAACATGCCCTACATCACGCAAATTGCAAATTGCAAATTTTTTCGCAAATCATAAGTTTTATTCAAAAATTTCAACTAAAAATTCGAAAAAAAAACATTGACTAATCAAACCAAAACATTCAAGCGAACATATATCGTCCATAAATTTCCGTAAATTGAAGTCACGCGCACAAAATATATTTCTCTATAAAAAGGAAATAATAAAATGACGACATCAACAACAAAGAATTCAGATAATAAAAATGAAAAATTATTTCCTCGCTATTCTTTTTTTTTATATATTTTAAGGCTGAAGTTAAATTTATCTTAAAGCTGTAAGACCTAGCTGGGCCTATTTTCAAGATATATTCGATGAAACTGAAAGTTTAGCAAAAACATGTTTATGCCTTTTGCATATTTTGTAATTTTTATTACCATACACCGCTAACAAAAAGCTCAATCGAATCAGCGAACAAATGTTGTCAAAATCTCCTGCCAAACTTTTCTTGACCACTAAAACCCTGCAGTAAGGGTTATATGTGTCTCGATTATGATTACTTTTACGTTTATGTTTGTGTTGGATATTACTCTATAAAAAATGAATATGAAGGTGCTTATGGGAGAAAACAAATTGAAGAAAGTGCAGTATTCAAGTCAAAAGTGGGCAAGCTTTTGTTTCTGTAAGAAAAAACTCGTTTTAATAACGTTTAAGGGTGTTCCTAACCCGTCCTATTAATTTACATCGGAAAGGCCAATTTAATCTTTAGAATTGCAATACACTGCCATTTTAATCATGTTTTCCTCGATATCAACTGAGTTGGTCCACGAGGTTGCCATTACCTGCTTAATTAAGCCAATTAACAACTTATGTGTCATCCCAAGATTCCGTATCTTGTTTTAAGCGAACTTTCCGTTAAAATTGACATTGCTTGCCTGACATCTCCTATCAGAAAAAGAGAAACTATATTTCCCAAAATATTTTAGAATTATCGGCTTTGGTAATCATGCATACAAACAAAACTGTGAATACCTTTTTCCAATTTACAACGTGTGTAGAGCCGGATGCTTAGCGAGCCTGCAAAATCTACTCCGGTAACATATAGCTTGACGTTGTTGAAATCACGGCAATCCTTTGGTAAATTATCCATAAATTGCGCCAGTATTTTGGAGTGCGTTCGCAAATACAAAACACACTTTCAAATATAGTACTGCGACAAGCCATAATTTCATTAAGAACCTAATATCAAGAACGGGTTGTGAATCCGAATGCAACGTCCTGTAATGATTAAAATATTATGAAAATGTGGTTTTGGAGAAGAACTATTTGATGACAAGCGACAAATAGGAGATCAGCCTTCTTGATTCTTCCTACGACTCAAATAAGATCCCAATCGTCAGTAATCGCTGCGAAACTCATCTAATTCAGAGCTGTTTTTTAACAGCTTTAGGTAATGTGGGTTCGTTCTTTGCCATCATGGGAGCGCGTCACCCTTTAATAAAACACATAATGAAAACAAAGCTTCGTCGAGAACCCCTCGAAGTTGCTGGAGAAGCTCATTGAGCCTGTGATATATTTGGATCCTCAAATAGGGAAACTTTCAAGTTGCGTCGCGTCTTGTTATCCTAAATGGATAACGGATAATGGTGCAATCGACAAAGCAATCGAATTACCGGACGTCGGCACTCAACACATAAATGGAATATACACAGGCAATATATTATGCTTTTCCACTCGCATATGGAAAAAGATGCAACTCGATTCTGGTTACTTTGAGATCAACATACACAAACCTTGAAATCGTAATAGTCCCAAGTAAGCTCAATTGACAGTGAAATCAGTTCCAACTAGCTGACAGCTCCACATTTAACTTCTTGTCACAATCCAATTAGATCTTGGTAGAAAATTGTTGCACGAGTTATAATTGGACATTTTAACCATTTTAGAAAGAACGATTTGTTCCATAATTTTATCCCAAGTTCTTTTTGGAGCGCCTTTACTACATCATAGTCGTCAATTTTAAAGAACTTCTCTCGATGTTGCTTATCAATTTTTTGAAAGATCGCCTCTTCATTGAAACAGAAATTCGCCTCCAGCGGTTTCATGATTTATTTTCTAATCTCTAAAAGCTCCTCGAATGAATATGTGCTCACCATCATATGACCCACACAAAAATTGTGACAGAGAGCAACGATCGGAAAACTTTCTTCTTCATTCGTCGCTAAGCGATCAACTTTAGCAACTTGTATTTAGCTATACACCTTTTTGGATGTCGCCGGTTAAAACATCTTAAACTTCAGAAAGCGGCGCATTGCAATATTATTAGATTTGCCCAAACACGACTAGTTTTTCAAAAACGGCAATCGGACAATATAACATTTATCATGAGTTCGGCGAAATTAAGAATAAAATGGTCCTCCTCACATTTTTGGTTTTTTCTTTGACATATTTCCAAACCTGCAACAGGCTATGTTTCGATCGCCCAAAAAGACTCCACCAGTTATTTCAAGTCGTTAATTTATCCAGCGGATTCGAAGATGAATTATATCTATTTTCAGCACCTTGTCGACCGATTATCGTATCCTAATTTGGTTTCCTGTAGTAAGGGGACGTGTTCACCAAACTTCTTTTTCCCAGGAAGCCATAGTTCCCAAAATAGTTCGGCTCCAATAACCAATTGAATGCGGTGGCTGAACATCAGTGATCTTAGAAATAATATCCGCAGTGAGGGATAATTTCTCTGAAGTACCAAATCTGGGCAATACTGGTACAATACTGAGCCGACAAAACCCCTTTGGGTGCTTGAAGATACGATTGTTCCTGCAGATGTCATCAGATGTCTAAATAAAGTTCACAGATTCCGCACTATCTATAGCAATGCACGACATAGGACCGATAAACCAAGAACTATCAAGCACTTTGATGATGAGGGTGGCTAATAGCTGGATTATCTTGGAAACCATAATTTCTGCATTAGATGATGAAATCAAACTCGCTCAAAAAATTTCAATACCTACCGAGTTTCTGCTTCAAAATGGAACAGAATGTTCGCAGAATCGATAACACACAGAAACGCGGCAGTTTCTCGCAGAATACATTCCTCCCGGACACAACACACAAATTTGATTTCGGTCCCGTTATGAGAGCATAGAAAATCTATAACTAGTAACGAAATTATAATCTTATGAGTTACACTTTATACAAGGAGATAACTTAACCGGATTCGATACCACCAACACCAAATGGCTACGTTAATTTTTTTTAGATGAATGGCCGGCTGATAACAGCACAGAAACTCGACCAGTTAATTTACGTTAAAGTTTTTGTCGCTATAGTTGGACCAATTGAAATAGTTGGATGGTTGGACTAAACAAAGGTTGGATCGCTGGACCCGACCGCCGCTTATGTTAATGAAACAGTATCGTTTGAAACTCGTTGTTCTCCAAAAAACTCGACGGCCAAAATATGGAGAACCACATGGTCAAAGCTATACATTGCTTTACAGTGGACCTGACCTCTGCCATCTTTGTGCCTTATGCACTTACTGATGTGTAACCCAATCCAAAGATTTAACATTTCACAACAATTTGTATGATCTGATGGGATCCAAACTGGAGCACGACTTCAAATTGCGATAGGTGGCTTTAATGCTAGAGCTGGCAAAAGTAAGACTGACAATGTGAAAACATAAATCAGTACTCCCGATAAAAATCGGAAAAGAATGATGTACTTTGCGAAGTCAAATTGACCATGGGTTAACTGCGAAAACGAAACTTACGTCCAACTGTGAAGGCCTATTAAACGATGATGAGAAAGCTCAATATTAGAATCTTGTTAGCAATATCATTATGGAACCAACCTCTGTTCTGATTATGTGAACGCTCTTTGGGAGGTTTTGAAAACTTCCGTTTTCGATGTTGCCCAGTCGACTCTATGTATGGTAAAAATTAAACCCAAAACTGATTAATTTGAAAGCGAGCGTCGTCTTTCGACCGAGCAAAGAATATATCCTATAAAAGAGCCCGAATACGTTTTACAATCGCTCAAAACAACAAAGCGGCTAGGAGAACCACAAAGCGAGTTTGTAGATTGATTGATTGATTGATTGATTAGAGTGTACGGCCAAGGACGAACCAGGAACTCCCGGAATGCCGGGCACCACCGTACACCCGTGTTACATATAACAAAACCGAAGGAATGGAAGGAATGTTAGTTGTGACAGACTCGACCCGGTTACTGACACCTAAGCGATCGATAGTTAGTGTTTTTTTTTGTGGTGTAAGGAAAGGAAGGGCATGTTAGTAATAACAGATTTGACCCGGTTTTCCGGAAGCCAATATTTAACTAATGTTAGCACAAGACAAACACAATTTTGACGAGCTGCTCTGCATTATTTCATTTCTTATCATCAACAGCAGTGTGCCCCCATTCAGGTGTATCAGCAAATGTTTCCTAAAAGCAAAATCTATTAATGAAATAATTGCTCTTAGCCGTAGGCTGTAATAAATTGAATTAGTTTTCATCTGAAATGATAAATTAATTAATTTGTAATATAATAAACTAATAATATACATAATATAATTTCTGCAAGCCGTAGACTGTAATAAACTGGATTAGTTTTCCCTGAAAATACAAATATATTAATTTGTTTCATAATAATAATAAAAAATTAATGTAATACAAATATATAAATACCTAAATATATAAACATATAAACAAATAAATATATAAAAATAAATATAAATATATAAATATATAAATTCATAAATATATAAATATATAAATATATAAATATATAAATATATAAATATATAAATATATAAATATATAAATATATAAATATATAAATATATAAATATATAAATATATAAATATATAAATATATAAATATATAAATATATAAATATATAAATATATAAATATATAAATATATAAATATATAAATATATAAATATATAAATATATAAATATATAAATATATAAATATATAAATATATAAATATATAAATATATAAATATATAAATATATAAATATATAAATATATAAATATATAAATATATAAATATATAAATATATAAATATATAAATATATAAATATATAAATATATAAATATATAAATATATAAATATATAAATATATAAATATATAAATATATAAATATATAAATATATAAATATATAAATATATAAATATATAAATATATAAATATATAAATATATAAATATATAAATATATAAATATATAAATATATAAATATATAAATATATAAATATATAAATATATAAATATAAAAATATATAAATATATAAATATATAAATATATAAATATATAAATATACAAATACATAAATATATAAATATATAAATACATAAATATATAAATATATAAATATATAAATATATAAATATATAAATACATAAATATATAAATATATAAATATATAAATATATAAATATATAAATATATAAATATATAAATATATAAATATATAAATATATAAATATATAAATATATAAATACATAAATATATAAATACATAAATATATAAATATATAAATACATAAATATATAAATACATAAATATATAAATACATAAATATATAAATATATAAATATATAAATATAAAAATATATAAATATTTAAATATATAAATACATAAATACATAAATACATAAATACATAAATATATAAATACATAAATACATAAATATATAAATACATAAATATATAAATATATAAATATATAAATATATAAATATATAAATATATAAATATATAAATATATAAATATATAAATACATAAATATATAAATATATAACCACATAACTACATAAATACATAAATATATAAATATATAAATATATAAATACATAAATACATAAATATATAAATATATAAATACATAAATACATAAATATATAAATATATAAATACATAAATACATAAATACATAAATACATAAATACATAAATATATAAATATATAAATACATAAATATATAAATACATAAATATATAAATACATAAATATATAAATATATAAATACATAAATATATAAATACATAAATATATAAATATATAAATACATAAATATATAAATATATAAATATATAAATATATAAATATATAAATATATAAATATATAAATATATAAATATATAAATATATAAATATATAAATATATAAATATATAAATATATAAATATATAAATATATAAATATATAAATATATAAATATATAAATATATAAATATATAAATATATAAATATATAAATATATAAATATATAAATATATAAATATATAAATATATAAATATATAAATATATAAATATATAAATATATAAATATATAAATATATAAATATATAAATATATAAATATATAAATATATAAATATATAAATATATAAATATATAAATATATAAATATATAAATATGTAAATATATAAATACATAAATATATAAATACATAAATATATAAATATATAAATACATAAATACATAAATACATAAATATATAAATATATAAATACATAAATATATAAATATATAAATATATAAATATATAAATATATAAATACATAAATACATAAATATATAAATATATAAATACATAAATATATAAATATATAAATATATAAATACATAAATACATAAATATATAAATATATAAATATATAAATACATAAATACATAAATATATAAATATATAAATACATAAATATATAAATATATAAATACATAAATATATAAATATATAAATATATAAATACATAAATATATAAATATATAAATACATAAATATATAAATATATAAATATATAAATATATAAATATATAAATATATAAATATATAAATATATAAATATATAAATATATAAATATATAAATATATAAATATATAAATATATAAATATATAAATATATAAATATATAAATATATAAATATATAAATATATAAATATATAAATATATAAATATATAAATATATAAATATATAAATATATAAATATATAAATATATAAATATATAAATATATAAATATATAAATATATAAATATATAAATATATAAATATATAAATACATAAATACATAAATATATAAATACATAAATATATAAATATATAAATATATAAATATATAAATACATAAATACATAAATATATAAATACATAAATATATAAATATATAAATATATAAATATATAAATATATAAATATATAAATATATAAATACATAAATATATAAATATATAAATATATAAATATATAAATATATAAATATATAAATATATAAATATATAAATATATAAATATATAAATACATAAATATATAAATACATAAATATATAAATATATAAATACATAAATATATAAATACATAAATATATAAATACATAAATATATAAATATATAAATATATAAATATATAAATATATAAATATTTAAATATATAAATACATAAATACATAAATACATAAATACATAAATATATAAATACATAAATACATAAATATATAAATACATAAATATATAAATATATAAATATATAAATATATAAATATATAAATATATAAATATATAAATATATAAATACATAAATATATAAATATATAACCACATAACTACATAAATACATAAATATATAAATATATAAATATATAAATACATAAATACATAAATATATAAATATATAAATACATAAATACATAAATATATAAATATATAAATACATAAATACATAAATACATAAATACATAAATACATAAATATATAAATATATAAATACATAAATATATAAATACATAAATATATAAATACATAAATATATAAATATATAAATACATAAATATATAAATACATAAATATATAAATATATAAATACATAAATATATAAATATATAAATATATAAATATATAAATATATAAATATATAAATATATAAATATATAAATATATAAATATATAAATATATAAATATATAAATATATAAATATATAAATATATAAATATATAAATATATAAATATATAAATATATAAATATATAAATATATAAATATATAAATATATAAATATATAAATATATAAATATATAAATATATAAATATATAAATATATAAATATATTAATATATAAATATATAAATATATTAATATATAAATATATAAATATATAAATATATAAATATATAAATATATAAATATATAAATATATAAATATATAAATATATAAATATATAAATATATAAATATATAAATATATAAATATATAAATATATAAATATATAAATATATAAATATATAAATATATAAATATATAAATATATAAATATATAAATATATAAATATATAAATATATAAATATATAAATATATAAATATATAAATATATAAATATATAAATATATAAATATATAAATATATAAATATATAAATATATAAATATATAAATATATAAATATATAAATATATAAATATATAAATATATAAATATATAAATATATAAATATATAAATATATAAATATATAAATATATAAATATATAAATATATAAATATATAAATATATAAATATATAAATATATAAATATATAAATATATAAATATATAAATATATAAATATATAAATATATAAATATATAAATATATAAATATATAAATATATAAATATATAAATATATAAATATATAAATATATAAATATATAAATATATAAATATATAAATATATAAATATATAAATATATAAATATATAAATATATAAATATATAAATATATAAATATATAAATATATAAATATATAAATATATAAATATATAAATATATAAATATATAAATATATAAATATATAAATATATAAATATATAAATATATAAATATATAAATATATAAATATATAAATATATAAATATATAAATATATAAATATATAAATATATAAATATATAAATATATAAATATAAAAATATATAAATATATAAATATATAAATATATAAATATATAAATATATAAATATATAAATATACAAATACATAAATATATAAATATATAAATACATAAATATATAAATATATAAATATATAAATATATAAATATATAAATACATAAATATATAAATATATAAATATATAAATATATAAATATATAAATATATAAATATATAAATATATAAATATATAAATATATAAATATATAAATACATAAATATATAAATACATAAATATATAAATATATAAATACATAAATATATAAATACATAAATATATAAATACATAAATATATAAATATATAAATATATAAATATATAAATATATAAATATATAAATATATAAATATAAAAATATATAAATATATAAATATATAAATATATAAATATATAAATATACAAATACATAAATATATAAATATATAAATACATAAATATATAAATATATAAATATATAAATATATAAATATATAAATATATAAATATATAAATATATAAATATATAAATATATAAATATATAAATATATAAATATATAAATATATAAATATATAAATATATAAATATATAAATATAAAAATATATAAATATATAAATATATAAATATATAAATATATAAATATACAAATACATAAATATATAAATATATAAATACATAAATATATAAATATATAAATATATAAATATATAAATATATAAATACATAAATATATAAATATATAAATATATAAATATATAAATATATAAATATATAAATATATAAATATATAAATATATAAATATATAAATATATAAATACATAAATATATAAATATATAAATATATAAATATATAAATATATAAATATATAAATATATAAATATATAAATATATAAATATATAAATATAAAAATATATAAATATATAAATATATAAATATATAAATATATAAATATACAAATACATAAATATATAAATATATAAATACATAAATATATAAATATATAAATATATAAATATATAAATATATAAATACATAAATATATAAATATATAAATATATAAATATATAAATATATAAATATATAAATATATAAATATATAAATATATAAATATATAAATATATAAATACATAAATATATAAATACATAAATATATAAATATATAAATACATAAATATATAAATACATAAATATATAAATACATAAATATATAAATATATAAATATATAAATATATAAATATATAAATATATAAATATTTAAATATATAAATACATAAATACATAAATACATAAATACATAAATATATAAATACATAAATACATAAATATATAAATACATAAATATATAAATATATAAATATATAAATATATAAATATATAAATATATAAATATATAAATATATAAATATATAAATACATAAATATATAAATATATAACCACATAACTACATAAATACATAAATATATAAATATATAAATATATAAATACATAAATACATAAATATATAAATATATAAATACATAAATACATAAATATATAAATATATAAATACATAAATACATAAATACATAAATACATAAATACATAAATATATAAATATATAAATACATAAATATATAAATACATAAATATATAAATACATAAATATATAAATATATAAATACATAAATATATAAATACATAAATATATAAATATATAAATACATAAATATATAAATATATAAATACCTAAATATATAAACATATAAACAAATAAATATATAAAAATAAATATAAATATATAAATATATAAATTCATAAATATATAAATATATAAATATATAAATATATAAATATATAAATATATAAATATATAAATATATAAATATATAAATATATAAATATATAAATATATAAATATATAAATATATAAATATATAAATATATAAATATATAAATATATAAATATATAAATATATAAATATATAAATATATAAATATATAAATATATAAATATATAAATATATAAATATATAAATATATAAATATATAAATATATAAATATATAAATATATAAATATATAAATATATAAATATATAAATATATAAATATATAAATATATAAATATATAAATATATAAATATATAAATATATAAATATATAAATATATAAATATATAAATATATAAATATATAAATATATAAATATATAAATATATAAATATATAAATATATAAATATATAAATATATAAATATATAAATATATAAATATATAAATATATAAATATATAAATATATAAATATATAAATATATAAATATATAAATATATAAATATATAAATATAAAAATATATAAATATATAAATATATAAATATATAAATATATAAATATACAAATACATAAATATATAAATATATAAATACATAAATATATAAATATATAAATATATAAATATATAAATATATAAATACATAAATATATAAATATATAAATATATAAATATATAAATATATAAATATATAAATATATAAATATATAAATATATAAATATATAAATATATAAATATATAAATATATAAATACATAAATATATAAATACATAAATATATAAATATATAAATACATAAATATATAAATACATAAATATATAAATACATAAATATATAAATATATAAATATATAAATATATAAATATATAAATATTTAAATATATAAATACATAAATACATAAATACATAAATACATAAATATATAAATACATAAATACATAAATATATAAATACATAAATATATAAATATATAAATATATAAATATATAAATATATAAATATATAAATATATAAATATATAAATATATAAATATATAAATATATAAATATATAAATACATAAATATATAAATATATAACCACATAACTACATAAATACATAAATATATAAATATATAAATATATAAATACATAAATACATAAATATATAAATATATAAATACATAAATACATAAATATATAAATATATAAATACATAAATACATAAATACATAAATACATAAATACATAAATATATAAATATATAAATACATAAATATATAAATACATAAATATATAAATACATAAATATATAAATATATAAATACATAAATATATAAATACATAAATATATAAATATATAAATACATAAATATATAAATATATAAATATATAAATATATAAATATATAAATATATAAATATATAAATATATAAATATATAAATATATAAATATATAAATATATAAATATATAAATATATAAATATATAAATATATAAATATATAAATATATAAATATATAAATATATAAATATATAAATATATAAATATATAAATATATAAATATATAAATATATAAATATATAAATATATAAATATATAAATATATAAATATATAAATATATAAATATATAAATATATAAATATATAAATATATAAATATATAAATATATAAATATATAAATATATAAATATATAAATATATAAATATATAAATATATAAATATATAAATATATAAATATATAAATATATAAATATATAAATATATAAATATATAAATATATAAATATATAAATATGTAAATATATAAATACATAAATATATAAATACATAAATATATAAATATATAAATACATAAATACATAAATACATAAATATATAAATATATAAATACATAAATATATAAATATATAAATATATAAATATATAAATATATAAATACATAAATATATAAATACATAAATATATAAATATATAAATACATAAATATATAAATATATAAATATATAAATACATAAATACATAAATATATAAATATATAAATATATAAATACATAAATACATAAATATATAAATATATAAATACATAAATATATAAATATATAAATACATAAATATATAAATATATAAATATATAAATACATAAATATATAAATATATAAATACATAAATATATAAATATATAAATATATAAATATATAAATATATAAATATATAAATATATAAATATATAAATATATAAATATATAAATATATAAATATATAAATATATAAATATATAAATATATAAATATATAAATATATAAATATATAAATATATAAATATATAAATATATAAATATATAAATATATAAATATATAAATATATAAATATATAAATATATAAATATATAAATATATAAATACATAAATACATAAATATATAAATACATAAATATATAAATATATAAATATATAAATATATAAATACATAAATACATAAATATATAAATACATAAATATATAAATATATAAATATATAAATATATAAATATATAAATACATAAATATATAAATATATAAATATATAAATATATAAATATATAAATATATAAATATATAAATATATAAATATATAAATATATAAATACATAAATATATAAATACATAAATATATAAATATATAAATACATAAATATATAAATACATAAATATATAAATACATAAATATATAAATATATAAATATATAAATATATAAATATATAAATATTTAAATATATAAATACATAAATACATAAATACATAAATACATAAATATATAAATACATAAATACATAAATATATAAATACATAAATATATAAATATATAAATATATAAATATATAAATATATAAATATATAAATATATAAATATATAAATACATAAATATATAAATATATAACCACATAACTACATAAATACATAAATATATAAATATATAAATATATAAATACATAAATACATAAATATATAAATATATAAATACATAAATACATAAATATATAAATATATAAATACATAAATACATAAATACATAAATACATAAATACATAAATATATAAATATATAAATACATAAATATATAAATACATAAATATATAAATACATAAATATATAAATATATAAATACATAAATATATAAATACATAAATATATAAATATATAAATACATAAATATATAAATATATAAATATATAAATATATAAATATATAAATATATAAATATATAAATATATAAATATATAAATATATAAATATATAAATATATAAATATATAAATATATAAATATATAAATATATAAATATATAAATATATAAATATATAAATATATTAATATATAAATATATAAATATATAAATATATAAATATATAAATATATAAATATATAAATATATAAATATATAAATATATAAATATATAAATATATAAATATATAAATATATAAATATATAAATATATAAATATATAAATATATAAATATATAAATATATAAATATATAAATATATAAATATATAAATATATAAATATATAAATATATAAATATATAAATATATAAATATATAAATATATAAATATATAAATATATAAATATATAAATATATAAATATATAAATATATAAATATATAAATATATAAATATATAAATATATAAATATATAAATATATAAATATATAAATATATAAATATATAAATATATAAATATATAAATATATAAATATATAAATATATAAATATATAAATATATAAATATATAAATATATAAATATATAAATATATAAATATATAAATATATAAATATATAAATATATAAATATATAAATATATAAATATATAAATATATAAATATATAAATATATAAATATATAAATATATAAATATATAAATATATAAATATATAAATATATAAATATATAAATATATAAATATATAAATATATAAATATATAAATATATAAATATATAAATATATAAATATATAAATATATAAATATATAAATATATAAATATATAAATATATAAATATATAAATATATAAATATATAAATATATAAATATATAAATATAAAAATATATAAATATATAAATATATAAATATATAAATATATAAATATACAAATACATAAATATATAAATATATAAATACATAAATATATAAATATATAAATATATAAATATATAAATATATAAATATATAAATATATAAATATATAAATATATAAATATATAAATATATAAATATATAAATATATAAATATATAAATATATAAATATATAAATATATAAATATATAAATATATAAATATAAAAATATATAAATATATAAATATATAAATATATAAATATATAAATATACAAATACATAAATATATAAATATATAAATACATAAATATATAAATATATAAATATATAAATATATAAATATATAAATACATAAATATATAAATATATAAATATATAAATATATAAATATATAAATATATAAATATATAAATATATAAATATATAAATATATAAATACATAAATATATAAATATATAAATATATAAATATATAAATATATAAATATATAAATATATAAATATATAAATATAAAAATATATAAATATATAAATATATAAATATATAAATATATAAATATACAAATACATAAATATATAAATATATAAATACATAAATATATAAATATATAAATATATAAATATATAAATATATAAATATATAAATACATAAATATATAAATATATAAATATATAAATATATAAATATATAAATATATAAATATATAAATATATAAATATATAAATATATAAATATATAAATACATAAATATATAAATACATAAATATATAAATATATAAATACATAAATATATAAATACATAAATATATAAATACATAAATATATAAATATATAAATATATAAATATATAAATATATAAATATATAAATATTTAAATATATAAATACATAAATACATAAATACATAAATACATAAATATATAAATACATAAATACATAAATATATAAATACATAAATATATAAATATATAAATATATAAATATATAAATATATAAATATATAAATATATAAATATATAAATATATAAATATATAAATACATAAATATATAAATATATAACCACATAACTACATAAATACATAAATATATAAATATATAAATATATAAATACATAAATACATAAATATATAAATATATAAATACATAAATACATAAATATATAAATATATAAATACATAAATACATAAATACATAAATATATAAATACATAAATATATAAATATATAAATACATAAATATATAAATACATAAATATATAAATATATAAATACATAAATATATAAATATATAAATATATAAATATATAAATATATAAATATATAAATATATAAATATATAAATATATAAATATATAAATATATAAATATATAAATATATAAATATATAAATATATAAATATATAAATATATAAATATATAAATATATAAATATATAAATATATAAATATATAAATATATAAATATATAAATATATAAATATATAAATATATAAATATATAAATATATAAATATATAAATATATAAATATATAAATATATAAATATATAAATATATAAATATATAAATATATAAATATATAAATATATAAATATATAAATATATAAATATATAAATATATAAATATATAAATATATAAATATATAAATATATAAATATATAAATATATAAATATGTAAATATATAAATACATAAATATATAAATACATAAATATATAAATATATAAATACATAAATACATAAATACATAAATATATAAATATATAAATACATAAATATATAAATATATAAATATATAAATATATAAATATATAAATATATAAATATATAAATACATAAATATATAAATACATAAATATATAAATATATAAATACATAAATATATAAATATATAAATATATAAATATATAAATACATAAATACATAAATATATAAATATATAAATATATAAATACATAAATACATAAATATATAAATATATAAATACATAAATATATAAATATATAAATACATAAATATATAAATATATAAATATATAAATACATAAATATATAAATATATAAATACATAAATATATAAATATATAAATATATAAATATATAAATATATAAATATATAAATATATAAATATATAAATATATAAATATATAAATATATAAATATATAAATATATAAATATATAAATATATAAATATATAAATATATAAATATATAAATATATAAATATATAAATATATAAATATATAAATATATAAATATATAAATATATAAATATATAAATATATAAATATATAAATACATAAATACATAAATATATAAATACATAAATATATAAATATATAAATATATAAATATATAAATATATAAATATATAAATACATAAATACATAAATATATAAATACATAAACATATAAATACATAAATATATAAATACGACCTGCATACACTCCTCTTATTCGCTTCGATGTAAATAAAAATGAAAAATGAATACGAATGATGGAACAACAGTATGTTGCGCTCTCTATGACAAAGAAAAAACAAACTTATTACTTAACGAGAGAGAGAAGTATTGTTACCATTATACACTTCATTATATACTAATAATAATATAATAATATAATAATATAATAATATTATAATAACCGAAACAACATTACAAAAATCACTTTAAATGAATTTTAACAAAACAATTTACACCAAAAAAGAAATAATTAGCACTTTCGCAATGAGGAAAAAAAAAATATGCTAAAACGCCAAAACTTTTCCAACACCCACAACATTCAAAAGACTCAAATACAAATACCGTTCACGAATATTTGTAAACATTTACAACCAAAATCAAAAAGGCAATCAAAACCATGCCTCTTTGCCGAACCCCCTTTTGTCCACAAAACCGAACAATCAAAACCAACCCTACGACCAGCAAGCATAAACTCGAAACACGCATCGATATTTCCACACAATTGATGAAATCCAACAGGAACATTCTAATAGGAACCTAGTACGTTCATAAAATGAGAAATAAATAAACAAACAACAACAATCATACTCAATCATACAAAGAAAAAACACAAAAAATAGTACAGATTGTACTATGTATACCATCTCGAACCTTCTAGAAAATTTTTCTAATAAAGTCATGTCATAACATGATACAAAATTCACAAAAAGTAAAATTTAGATAAGTACACACACAAACATTTTACACAAAAAACGTAATTCTTTCTCAGCTCTCGGGCGCACTCACTAACACATTTAAACCCACCTATCCGTAAATTTTTATACAACACAACAACAACAACGTCGACACAAATGACCACATTCAATTTCATTCTTCTCGAACATAATTCTCACACTCATACATTTTAATAAAAATCATGTCTTTAACATGATACAAAATTTTTAGCAAGTGAAATTTAGAAACTCAATAAACACGAATATATACGACGTCGTCTACGCCAAGATAGAGTGCCCGTAGCACCACATACAACCAAACTTAAGCCACAAAGAAAGGCAGCAACACTATATATGGAATCAATCTAAATTAAAAAAAAGAAATCCCAACTGGCAGATCCAACAATAAATAATAATTTGTGCGTATTGTACAAATATTACCTGAACTCTGGGAAAAGCGACAGAGTTCCATTTATATTTTATTCTATAATCTATTACACAACACAACACAACACAGACTTAAAAAGACCATCGATACTACGGTACACAAGATTAAACACACATGGTATCAAATCAGAACTAAACATATAAATATTCACTGTCCACACTACATAATTTTTATACACCGTCCACCATTTTTTATTTTATTTTTTATTTTTTTCAAAATAAACACTTTAATAATTTACACATTGGCCATGCATATTTTCACTTAATTAGACACAATTTAATTAAAAAAACAATACATAAATTAAACAAACTTTAAAAAATTTTATAATTTAAAATTGAAGAAATCGGAAAAACACGTCCGATCTCTTCAACGATCAACGATCGACCAGAACCACAAAGCGAGTTTGTAGATGGAAAAAAATTTGAATGGTGAAAACCTCAAGTGTTAAAAGTACAATCACTTAAAAATGAGAGTAGCTCGCGTAACTTCTTTAATAAAGGCACCGAACTGCACCATACCTTCAGACCTAGATATATTGCCATTCGGGGCCATTAACATCGATGAAGAGCTCGATACTTGGAAGGAGCATGTTTCTAATTTACACAATGTTCGACTAGCGCCAAATGTTGTATTTGAAAGTAGTCAAATAAAGACTGCAGAGATGTGAATAGAAAACATATGTTACAAGTTAAAACTAAAACTAACTACTTCCATTAATTTACTGGTCAAACTGATAGCTTTTAACTGTTAGTTAAACTACAATTTGCAAAAGCATATAAGATATCAAAAAAAGCGAAAAAAATCTTAGACCAATCTTCACCATGAAAGCAACTTACAGTTATTTCAAATTACATCAAATTAGACACTTAGATAAACTGATAGCCTATTAGTTACTTACAAATTTATTGATGCAATAGTTCCAAGTATGATCACAAAAAAGTGCGTATACAAGCTTTGAGATAATTGTGGCATAATTTTTTGCTAAAAATTTTAACATAATATTGTATTCCCTTCACATGAGAATTTTGGGTCAAATAAGGTCAAAAAGAAACAAATTCGCTTTCGTTTATCAAACTATTACAGTTGAAACATTTGCTTTGTTTTCCTGTGGCCATTGACAGTCGCTTGTTCGTTTCGGGAGTAAAAAGGTTTGCGTTTTACCAGTTTTACTGCGAAAACACTAATAATTTCTCCATTAATCAATATAGTTGAAATTTTAATGGTTCAACATTATAAAAAAGTCTATTCGTCGTCAATCAACTATGTATTGTGTCGATTCTCATTCAAACATTATTCGTATAAAATATTTACAATTTTAATTTTCTAATTTCCCTCGACGTCGCGTTGTTAGAAGAATGAAACGCGTTTAATCTAAAGGATACAACAACAATGCCCAATTCATTTTATGTTCTTTGTTTCAGTTGACCTCGTCTAAATTTTAACAATGGTGTCTAATTCAAATAAATCTCTAATTTCCAATTTTTCCCATTGAGACTATGGTAAAGATGCGTCAAAAGATTTTAATTTAAAAAGAAAACACTTTGACTTTTTCTAATTTTAGACGTTATAGACGTTAGCAACACAATTTATTCGTGTAACAATCGACTTCTCGAAATATTTGAGCAATAGACTCGACTAGAAAATTATCCAATATGTTCGTTGATCAAGCGAAACAGATCAAACAAAATCACAAAATTCTATAAAACGAATTTTTTTTTCTTTAATTTTCCACGAAAATCAAATCAACTTTCCATTGCCTTCATTGAGTTGTGTATTGTGTGTGTGTTTAAATAAACGAATTGTTTTTGTTAGTGTTGAACTTTTCTTTTTTGTTTTGGAAGTAAAACTTCGTTTTGGAAAATTCAATTGACAAATAAATGAATGAAACAATAAAATTGATTTTTGCTTATTTTGTTTTTGTGCAAACTTTTTTTTGTGTATGTAGCGTGTGTTCTATCAAAGACGGCGTTGAAAAATATTGGGTATGGATGGTGAAGGATGTTGACTATGTTTTGTAACAACATTTGACAATTATAAAGAAAAATGAAAGAAACTAACTAGGGGATAATTTTTCTAATCTACATGTTACTTAATCTTTGACGCGTGTCTAAATTAGCTTATGTCGAAAGCAAAGTTTTTCCCCATTAAATCCATTTTATTTATTGTGAAAAGTTATTTTCGTGTTTTCCAGTTTATTCATTTTGTTTTGGTACTCAATTAACGCATGAAGAGAAGAATTCGCCGATGATAAGGAAGCCTAAGTGGGCAATCGCATAAATGTTAACGATTCGTGTAAAAATTTTATTTTGGAAAATTGTTTTTGTTGGATGAAATGGAATGGAAATTATAATACGCATATATCTGTCTGTAATATACAAATCGTAATAAAATTTAGATTGAGGTAGTTAAAATGTTTTGAAAACCGATTTGCTATATTTATGGTTGTGCCGAATCATATTTGATGAGATCATAGAAAAATGACCGGAGTTGGCTTAGTTGCAGTTTAAATATTTTGTTGGATAACATAATCGATTAGAACATTTAACGAGGCATGGGAGAGCCCTCCTTTTGATAAAAAACAGACAAAACCGTTTTCTAATTTTCCAAGATAAAAACTAACCAACAAAATAATAAAAATACATGTTAAAAACATTTATCATCTGTCGACTCATTACGTATTCGCGAGACTATATGTTGTCTACATGTTTATGCGAACTAACATCCCACCATCACTCGGTCGTATAAATAATTTAAAAACGACACAAAACCATCATCATCTGATGTCGTATTCACGACAATTTTTCTTATCATAAAAATTAAAATCAATTCCCTAGAAAAAAAAACGGATGCGACAAGGACACGAATATGACGAAAAACTTTATGTCAAGTTGTTGTGATTCGTTGAAATATTCGTAATATTAAAATTGAAAAATAATCGTACGTGTACATAAACCATGCATACAGGTTCAAGTGAATCTAATGAGATAAATCTTGGAAAAATGTTTATTAAAGTTTGAAATGAAAATTGTCGTCGTACTAATTTGGAAAAATACTAAATTTGTTATTGCGTTTATTAAATTTTTAAAAAAAAATCATACGGTAATGACGCCTTAAAATGGAATGAGGTGGAAGTATATTAAAAAGTTCTGCGCCAGGTTTTTCTTCAAATTTTTTTTTTTAACTTCTTGTTTGAGAAAAAAAAATATTTTCTTGGGAAATACTTTTTTTTTTTTTTACTTTTATACTTTTATGTTTATCTCGAACAATTTGTCAATAAAGCTGTACCTGATAATTTAGATTAATAATAAAACCAAGTAGATAATCATTCGATTGTACGCGAAATTAGTCTAAATTAAGTTTTAATTGTGGTCCACGCAGTATTTTTGGTTTATCTAAGAAGGCAACTAAACAAAGGTTGGATTACTGGGCTGACTACCTGCCTACAGTGTATATAAATACGGTCTCGGGTCACCCAATATGTAAGATTTTATGTGTCGACTGCCAAATTTGTAGACAGTAATCATCAATTGGTCAAAGATGGCAGTTGTCGTACAAGTCAAAAATCACAGGAAGAAGAACCTTACACGCTTCAACTGTAAAAATTAAAATACAAAGATGAGAAAGCAGAATATCAGAATCTTGTAAGCAATAGCATTATAAAAACCAATAACCGTCCTTTGGATGTGAACGCTCTATGGGAGGTATTGAAAACTTCGGTTGTGTTCTCTAAGTATGGCAAAAACTAAACTCAAATATGATTGGTTTGATGAGGAGTGTCATCTTGCTATGTTGAACTAGAATATAGCATATAAAGAATTGCGAGGCGTTTTACGATGCAAAGGAAGAATAAAGTGGTCCTTGTGTGCTGAGGTAAAGTCATCTTGCGCATGTTTAATTAGGTTATTGTGTAGTGCCACGGACATAATCAGTCTTCAGGCGCTTTAATTCTTGAGTGTGCATCTGCGAAACTATTTTGAACATCACTACGATGAATAATTTTAAAAGAGAATGACTGAAGTTTTATTGCTCTTCGAGCTAAACAGCTAGGTATTTCTCTCTGTGAGATGAGCTATTTTAATTCCACATGATCAGTAGTTACTGTAATAGTATAACCTTCCGTATACCTTCTAAAAGACTTAATCGCATACACTATGCAGCGTAGCATTTGAGCTCTGCAACACTATATTTTTGTTGCATGGTGTTCAGTTTCTTCGAGCCAAAAGTAATCGGGTGCTCGTTTCCATGTTTATGATGCGGGTTTTAAAACACTTCCCACTCCTGATCCTCACGTATATCTATAGGATTGTTTGGATATCTTGCAGGATTCGGTGGTAAGTATTCACTAGGCATTGATGGCATATAGGCAGCTGTCTGAGTGACTGAACAATGATTTTTTGTTATTTTATTTTGTTCCTTGGGTTTGATTCTACTAGTAAGGCAAAGTGAAGTTTTGTGTATGAAAAAGGCCGGGTTATGTCGTATCCTTTAAAAAAATATCGCTTAAAATGCGAAAACTGTTGCGACTAGCTCTTTTTTGCATGGCACGCAAATTATTGTCTTACTTAATATTGGAGAGAATCGCTTCCCTAGTGGTGAATTTATCAAGGAGCATTTCATCCGCGTATTGGTAAGTTACTGATCAAGTTTTTTTGCTAAGAATAACGCTAGAATGTACATCAAATGTTCTTGGATTTCCAATAACGGCATGACTCATTCCATCAATACAGCTTATGGTTTACAATACGATGTCTAGGAATACCTGACAAATATGTGTGTTTATCTAAAATGACAGTAATGCAGTCCCAATGTTGTATCAAAGTTTAAACAAGCCATCAATAATTTTTGCAATTAGCTTTTGTATCCGGCAAGGAGATGCTTTTTTTCCTCACACTCTTTAATCTCATATTAGAATTTATCTTTCGAAAAAGCGAAACACCATGTCATCATCTTGTACCGTCGATCCAACCAATATTTCAACAAATATAATTTTGATTACACTTAATTGACAACAACAATGTAAATCGATTGACAACAACAAATATGTATCACTAGTAGTCATCATTCAGGAGTTTTAACGTTTCATGGTAAAACATCTTTGATATGTCGTTTTTATTACTTATTGCTTCCATCTAATTGTTTTCTATTGATTTTTTTTTCTAAAACCTTACCCAAAATTGAATGGTGACGTGATGTTTCTGTGAACGATGAATTAAACGAAATTAATTTTTTTGAATAATTCAAAGAAATATATAAATTTATGCAAATTGCCGACACTCGAAATTCTTAGTTCAATAATAAATAATGAAAACAAAAAAAAAATATTACAAGAAGACGCCAATAACAACAAGAAGATTAATCCCGATAATATACTCGTAAAATGGAATATACATTTTGCGCTGTTCTCTTATTGATATTTAATCCACCCGAATTAAGCGAAAAAAAATTATATTACATAAAATTCATGATGATGCATATTTTAAGGATAATAATCTTGCAAAAAACAACTACAAAGAACTACTTGTAAAATTGTTAAGAGAAAAGGGCCTAAATATATTTATTTTGCATAAGTAAACATAACCTAGAAACATATTTCTAGATGTTTATAGAATGGTTGGTAAAAAGGAAAATTTGGTGCGCGACCGATGTAAATTTTGTACAGACTTTGCAAGAAATGCTGTGTTCTTATTGTTATCTAGAAAAAACTGATCTATTAAAACTTTCTGAATGAACTTTATAGTTCCTATGGTTCAGCTTAACTACCAACAGCTCGATAAAATTATCCATAAATAGATCACTGATAGTGCCGGATACTTAATCGAAAGGAAACGTTGCGTTTGCTGTGTAAAGCAGACTAAAACAAGTTCCAAAACAGGATAATTTCATAAGTGTAACTTTTCAAAGTGAATGTGAAAACAAAAAAGCTCTGAAATTAAGCTGCAAATTGGGATATATATATATATATATATATATATATATATATATATATATATATATATATAAACATTTTTGCAATTATTATAATTATAGCAATTCTGCTTGGGTTTTCAAAGGCATTTCATCAAGTTGAGCATAATTTTCTACTAATAAATTTTTTTAAAATTTGCATATTTTGTCGTTCACCTCGGTTGTTATTTTAAAATCATTTTTATAATAGATTTTTGGCACGAGTAGCTGATAAGTGTTCAGTTTCATAAAGTAGTTAATTTTGGTATTCCACAAAAGTCGGTATTAGGTCCCTTATTTCTTGCGGAGAGTAAATGCTCTCAATAAGATGATTTGAGAATATTGATACCCCTTTGATCGAAAATATTGATATTATTTAAATCTGTAAAATATTTTAAACCTGCAACGAAGCTACATCACAGTGCACCGAGTGACCCAAAAATAGTATCAAGGCAGTAAATCTCCATATTTAACCCACAGTTATAGAAAAGCTCAGCGAAAAAATCTAACCTTAAAGAAGACTGAAATCCGAAAATATAAAATTTTAGAAAAATAAAATACTTATTGCTAAAAAATTGACAACAACGACGTCTTTCGATTGACAACAACAAATATGTGCTACTAGTCGTCATCATTCAGGGGTTTTATTATTTATTTTAATTCGTTAATTTTCACGAGTTGTACAATTGTTCTATTGAAATACAAGTTGTTTCAATTCAACTAGCCAAAAATTTATTATAATAGAGTTGTACGGTTTATATACGAGTTGAACTTTACGCAAAATGAAAAATTATTTCGTATGTAAACCGATTATCTCTAGCCATCCAGAAAATATATCATTCATCGTTAATAAATTTTATTATATTTTATGTAACAATTTAATATTATACGAGCTATCATAAAAATACAATAACAAAACAAAAAATTCAATTTGAATATTAATGAATCTTCATGAAAATTAAGCGAGCTTAATCTATCTTAAGAAATAATATTTATTTTTGTTTTTCCACAAACAAAGACAGAAAGTAAAAAAAAAAATCCAGCTGGGTGTATTATTTTACTCATCCCAGATGCGCTGTAAATCATATAATCACTGGAGAGTATTCGCGAAATATTGTTATTATCATTTGCAAGAATTCGTGTATATAGAAATAAAAATATACAGATGGAATTATCTGCGCAATTACACCAATGATGTATGTGGGTCTATCTATATCCATATTCATATATCATAAGGAACTGTTTGTTAATTTATTTAATATTCTTCCCTTGCAGCATTAATGTGTTACACATGTGTTACAGCATTAATAAGGGATTACCCCTAAAATCATTTGTGAAATGTATGAATATTTTTAAAAACCGCTTATTATGACCGCTTAATATGTCAAGTATCCTTATTTTGGCATTGTAGACCTTATTTATAATGTGATCCTTCTACACCATATTTGCTTCGATGTTTTGTACGGGAAACATCAACCCTCCCAAAAACTTGTTTTCACCAAATTGAAGTTGTTAAACTCCAATTTAAGTGGAAGAAACTATTTTACATCAATACATATACCATCTAAAGTATATCTATATATCATCTAATAAAATATTTACAATCATCGCAAGCTCTAGGAAAACATTAAAAATTGATGGGATTACACTTTGCTAAAAATAAAATTCATCAACATAAGAAATGTTTCGAGAGTGATAAGAAAAGATAAGAAAAACAATTTTTTCATCCTTAATGATATTGTTTTAGGCATTAAATTTTTTTCCAATTCTTATACAAAATACATATTCCTATACATAAGAACAACAAAACAAATATCGATGAACAGTATAACGAAAACATAAACAAAACTACATTCACTGTACGGCAAATTGGAAAAACCATAAAACAAAATTATAAAGTCGACGTGCAAAGATGAAAACAAACTTGAAAATGAATGAAATTTTAAAAAATTCTTAATTCATTTTCAATTAGCTACACTCACATAACCAGATTAAATTTTATGAGAAAAACCAATAAACACACACTGTGCGCAAATATAATAAATTAGAAGGAATGTTTAACCGAAATAATTTTCATTTTCATTTGTTTTTTTTATGTTATATTTAGGGTTTGAAGTTTTCTCGATTTCTTGAAACAAAACCAAAATTTTAAATGGCCGCAGGCTGGTGAATTTTTTTTTTGCTACCCAAAAATATGCAAAAAACCAGAATGCTTAATATAGATTTTTTGCTGTTCGTAATGGTCCTTGACATGATGGGGGGGAGAGATTCTTTTTTTTAAGGGTTTTGTTATCTGATCCTAAACACAAGTATTTCTATTTGTTGAAGATATAAATTAAATTATTTGAGTAATACCAAAATGGTGGTTCGTTCTTTTTAGCGTTATGGCGATAATATATGCGGAAAGAGTGTTGTACCATGGTAGCGCGATTTATGATTTGTCGGCAAATAACATAAACTTTTTTTTGGGGCATATGAATTTTGATGCCGAAATTAAAATCAGAATATGTAGGCATAATTAAAATTGTTTTGTGGTTTCTATTATGTTTAATTAAATTCTATACTTGTCTCAATGCCACCAAATGAAATTTAATGCTGCGGTGGTGTTGGAACTGACATTGGTTTATAATTAGGCAGTACTGGTATTTGTAATTAATGATGAAGGTTTTAAGTATTATGTTAAAACAATGATGTCACTGTGTAATAATCAGCTAAAGACTAATGGTAGAAAGAAAATGCACATTTGAAGCTGAACATGTATATAAATAAGATTTTCGTGTAATTATGAGACGTATTTTGTAGTTTAACGGTTGTTTCTTTTAATTATAAATGGATAGTTTTTAAGTCTGCAATTATAGACATTTAAAATGTTTAAAATTTATCGTGTATTATAAATCACATACTACTACCGTTTGTGCCCCCGAAAAGAGTCTTTCTGCTTTTTTATAGAGGCCATACCTTTAATTTCTCCCACCAAAGGTTCAAGAGCCTTAAGTCCTGTGTGACTATATCAACGTCTCTTGTTTATACCAGGACATCCTGTGTCAAGGCTTTAACATTAGCTTTCTGAGAATTTTGCGGTTGGTTCACACTGCTTTTCTTTTCTAGCAAAATATCTTCCTTCGTAATTTGGCAAATTCGAATAGCTTTTTCCCCCAGACCAGTAAGTTCTGAGTCGGCCTTCACTTCCCTTAGCATTTAGCATACGATACAGCTTCTTTTTTTGTTTAATCAACAGCGCATTCGGTTGAGGTGGTGGTTTCCGACTTTTTTTTGCATTTTTCGTGCTACCTTTTTCCATTCTGGTTTATCTCCTACCGCTTTTTTCTCCAGTTTTCTTTTTGGTTCTAAGGCTGGCTCGAGATTTGTCAGAATACGCCCATTCCTGCTAATGCGATTCTTTTTGCGTGAATTTTTTTCCTTTTAACAGTGTCTGCATTAGAAGTGTCCAAGATTTCACTTATCTCTTTACCTTGATTAATGGAAATGCCTGCTGGGTTCGCACTTGTAAGGGGTCCCGAATCGCTGAAACCTACAATATCAGGTATTACGTGTAAATCTGTATCGGAAGTATCTAGTCTATTTAGTCCATCTAGTCAATCTAGTCTATCTAGTATATCTAGTATATCTAGTATATCTAGTCTATCTAGTCTATCTAGTCTATCTAGTCTATCTAGTCTATCTAGTCTATCTAGTCTATCTAGTCTATCTAGTCTATCTAGTCTATCTAGTCTATCTAGTCTATCTAGTCTATCTAGTCTATCTAGTCTATCTAGTCTATCTAGTCTATCTAGTCTATCTAGTATATCTAGTCTATCTAGTCTATCTAGTCTATCTAGTCTATCTAGTCTATCTAGTCTATCTAGTCTATCTAGTCTATCTAGTCTATCTAGTCTATCTAGTCTATCTAGTCTATCTAGTCTATCTAGTCTATCTAGTCTATCTAGTCTATCTAGTCTATCTAGTCTATCTAGTCTATCTAGTCTATCTAGTCTATCTAGTCTATCTAGTCTATCTAGTCTATCTAGTCTATCTAGTCTATCTAGTCTATCTAGTCTATCTAGTATATCTAGTCTATCTAGTCTATCTAGTTTATCTAGTATATCTAGTATATTTAGTCTATCTAGTCTATCTAGTCTATCTAGTCTATCTAGTTTATCTAGTCTATCTAGTCTATCTAGTCTATCTAGTCTATCTAGTCTATCTAGTCTATCTAGTCTATCTAGTCTATCTAGTCTATCTAGTCTATCTAGTCTATCTAGTCTATCTAGTCTATCTAGTTTATCTAGTATATCTAGTATATTTAGTCTATCTAGTCTATCTAGTCTATCTAGTCTATCTAGTCTATCTAGTTTATCTAGTCTATCTAGTCTATCTAGTCTATCTAGTCTATCTAGTCTATCTAGTCTATCTAGTCTATCTAGTCTATCTAGTCTATCTAGTCTATGTAGTCTATCTAGTATATCTAGTCTATCTAGTCTATCTAGTCTTTCTAGTTTATCTAGTCTATCTAGTCTATCTAGTCTATCTAGTCTATCAAGTCTATCTAGTAATTTTTTTTAAAGTTGTTCAAGATAGTGATTTATAAACAAACCATATAATAAGCTATGGTTTCACGAAAAATATTTCTAAATTATTCCTTTATTTTGATATTAAACCCAAAAATATATCCAACAATTTTATTGATGAATTAAATTATCTAGTAGTACTAAAATATAAATAAATCTTGACATCAAGTATCATTTCCTAAACTTTATCATCAATATGAACCAAACTAACAGCCAACGTCATTTATAACAATATCAAAAAATTTAAATATAATATATTGGGTAAATATTTCATTCACATCAGAACTACCCACCATCAATTTATCATTATCTACACCTCTATACACGTCAACAAAATAGTTGTATCTATAATAAATGTTATTGAAATAGTGATAGGTATGGTAAGAGATTATTTATTATCCGGATATATATTTATAAATAACTAAAGGTAATTGATGTGTTTTGATATTCTTAAAAACATCGAACTATAAAATATATCCATCAACCATAATTTACTTGCCATAAAGATAATAATTCTAAATTATATCTTTAGACAAAAACATACCTGGGCGAAGAAATATTTGTTATAAATATTTTTGATGTCAAATTCATCATCACAACGATATAATCTATACATATTATAAACACGATAAATTCACATTATCTCAATATAATAGAGCAGTGTAATACCACCCTCATTTATTTGATCAATTTGTACACGAAATTAAGATAAAACGACTGTATTATACGGATAATTTCGAATTTTAGGAAATTTTTGTTTTTTATTTTTTTAATGGTAATGAGGTTGGACTGGTAATATCAACTGTGCACTTAGCAATAAACATTGATTTGCTACCTGGAATATTGACTGCTAATAATGTACTTCCAAAATTTTTCCAAGACCTTTTACAATTATTCCTTGGGTCGAAATCCATATTGGATACGATGATATTGATAGTGGCGCGAGTTATTATTGATGACGTCTTCTATAACTCGATAAAAAACGCATCGACTATCATTATGTTACATTTTTTGGTGCGAAATCGAAGTGCACATGTGCATAGTGATTGAGTGAGAGTAGTTATCTTCTTGACTTGCTAGTTCTTAGAAATGCCCAGGTCTTAACAGACTAAGTAGACTCCAAGTTGTCATCTAAGGTCATATTAGGAAGTTGACTCAGAAAAAGTTGGTCAGTGGCTGCACGATTCACGTGCTGGATTCATCTTCGAAGACACATAATTCCAAATCAACCGCGAAAGACAATCCATGATATATGTTGCTCGGTTTGAAACGAAGGTTTTCCATCTTATAGGAAAATCAGAAAGCCAAGCAAGGATAATTGTGAAATTTGTCTAATCAAATGATAGCAGGTTTGGGGTATCTAATGAATGATGAAGCGATGACAAAAGTTTTACCGACAAAACCACTGTATATAGCTGTAATCGTGGTAGGCAGATTCGTTTTTGGGACGTCACTTTTGTTTTTACTTCGGGCAAAGGATCATTCCAGCCGAGATTCCTAAGCCAGAGCTTTTGAAATGATTTTGCAACGATTGTACAAGGAGATAGGAATCCTAATATGTCAAAGATATGACCCACGATCGACAAGAATCTGCGTTTTCTATTAAGGCTAATCATCGATCTTGATCTTTTTAAAAGAGAAGCAATCAGAATCCATCATTTAAAGCAGATTTAAAGATTGGGCACATTTTTCAGTAATTAAACTGAATTCTGCAGCTGAGAAAACTTTTTAACAATTAAAATAAATTTATAAGGATTAGATAACGGGTCGGTTAAGTTAACGGAGGTGTTATAAAGATCCCTAAAGGGCGGTTATTGACAATAAATTCCCACAAGTGGTAATTTAACTTAAGACTTTCAAAAAACTGAAATTGCCAAGCGCTTAAATTGTCAGTCATTTTATTAAGCAAGTACGTTTTCGGAGGTTGAAGTGTCTGTACTCCTTTTGACGTGGTTAGATAAAACTTACTCAGGGTATTTTCATATTTTCCAAATCAAACCATGCATTTTTGTGATTTTTTTGCTTTTCTAAATTTCAAATGGCTTGTAAAGTATTTATGACTGTTTGGAGGATAATTCCAAAATTTTCTTGAATTTTCATTTCACATAATATAGTTACAATATAATATAATAAGCAAATTTATTTTGTTTTTCATGAAAATAATTTAATTTTCCATTTAAATTTTTTTTTGTATTTTTCCATGTTTAAGTAACAACAAGCATAATATTACCAACGGCAACCGAATATTCAACAGCACATTTACAACCGTATTTTGATTTCGATGTACAACGTAATGTAACGTTTACATTTGGCCAAACAGGATTTTTACATTGCAAAGTGGAGCGAATAGGTGATAAGGATGTAAGTACATGAAAATATTTTTCAGATAATTAATTTTTTTTTTATTTTTGTGACTGTATATAGTTATTGGTGATTTATATTTGGTGATTTTCACCGGAAAATGTGTTAAGCATACTCGTTGCCGTTAACATGAAATGGGTTGAACATTATTTAAAGTGGGGTGGTAAAACTATTTGTTAGTCGCGCGTCGTATCACCTAATTTTACCGAAACGAGTTAAATTTCAACATAAATTAGCAAAACTTTTGATTAGGTTTTATGTTGTTTAATGTTGTGTGTATAGCATAACTGTTTTATACACGCAAAATTATGTATTTTTTCGAACTCTGTAAAGTGAGTAGAATAGTTGGTTTGCATCTTTTTTCTTTTTGGTATATTTTTTCTGATAGGCATTTGAATTTTCAGTCAACTTGATTACACAAAAACTAGAATATTCCGTAGCCAAAACTTTTGTGCTAAACTTTTTGGCACAACCACTGCATAGCAACAAACGTTTAAATCTTTCAGAAACATTTAGTACTATCTTAAAAACAAAAATTTCAATAAATCAAAAACCAACCTTATACATGTAAAAGCACATCTTAAATTTTTCTTGGTTTTCCTATTAAACCTACCTAATATTCAGATAAATTTATTTTCCAAGAAAAGCTATTCATTTTCCAGGATGAAAAAAAAAATTATTTTCATATTATAACATTTTAAATCATTTGAAAAGTATCTTCTTTAGTTCCAGCGTTGTTGTTGCATTTTAATTTTTTTCTACTAAAAGTAAACATTTAAGAAACAACATAAAAAAAACAAAAATAAAACATTATTTATAACTAACTTCACCATAAAACAATTAAATACTATACAGTATGATTCGTAGAGCAGTAAAGTGGCGATAAGCGATATTTCAGTAGAAATCGGGTTGCTTGAAAATATTCGTTAAATAGTCCAATATAATATAAATAAAATTATTCCTATATTTTAGTCGCAGCATCCCCATCACCTTGAACTCTTATAAAATATAGTCTTATAGCTTCTTATTTTGCTTATAACAATCTACAATATATTGAGCAAAAAGTCCACGGAGCGACGTAAAATTTCTTTGGCATCCCTATACATTCGTTCCAAAATGAAACCAAAAACTATCTAATACTAAGACGTTTCATATCATAGAAAAGAAATAAAATAAACGAGGGGTACGCTAATTTAGATTTTGAGTAATTAATTATCCGAAAAGTTGATCATAGCAAACCAATGCATAGAATTAAAACTTTTTACGCTTTTTTTTGTTTCAACATTTTTCAGAAGTTTCACTGTATAAACAAATCATTTTTTTAATTCATTTTTGTTTCCCGTATGCTACGTCTATATAATTATTTAGTTTATGATGAAACATTATTAAAATATTTATTTAGTTGTATGCGCCTAAATGTGGTTTACAAATAATACAAATAACATTTTTTATTTATCAATCAAGCAATGCCATGAAAAAAATGTATGAAATGAAAATAAAAAAGCGATTCGGACTCGAATTTTTGTATCAATGCAATTTCTGCTTGACTCCTTTGTCAATCAGGCTACTGAACAACACAAACCCACTGTTTTTTTTGTGACCAAATGATTATCACTGCCCACAAATTTGGCAGCCGATCAATTAAAACTTACATGAGTGACCCATCCTTTACAAATTAAGACAAGATCAATTTGACTTTGTGACGTCTTATAAAGTTGTTCCATGTTTCCAAGTACATATATATACTTATGAGGAAAGCATATGTTTGCCGCAATCAGATCGCAACGATAGCGATCGCAAAATACATAATTATTTTCCCATTATCGGTGGCTAGATTATTTTGAGAGAATGGATCTATAATTTAACATAAGTGTGTCTGGTTTTTGTCAGGTCTAGCATTAAAATCACCAATTAATATTCTAACGTCGTGCTCTGATAAGACTTTATCTTTGCGTTAGCTTGCGTCAGTGAACGCATGATACAAATGATTGATGGTTTGGCTAGTCGCATGTGTAAACAAAGCTTACAGGGTCCATGACCAAACGAGCACCAAGATTGCAGAGGTCATATTCACTGTAAAGCAACGTACATCGAACACACGTCTGGCTTAACTATGACGATATCATTGATTTTTGTTTTTATTTTTAACAATTGGGTTTTTTAAAGAGGTAGGAAGTCAGCACGGCGATCTTACCTTTGTTTAGTTTCCGCCTTTGGCAAAGCAAAAAGGATAACATTCTAAAGATAACATTCTCGTTTAAATAACGTGGCATGAGGGTACCCCTCAACCGACGGAATTCATCGTCCACCTTATTTTGAGGGCTCTAAAATTCAATACACCATGTGAAATTTCACCTGTTAAATGTTCTACGGATCATACTGTATAAACAACGATGTACACTATAAGACAATAGCACTGTGCTTTCGTCGTTAAAGATGAACGCTGGTATACGAGTAAAAGAAAATCTTATATGACATTGCAATAACAAATTTTGTTCAACTTTGGTATAATTTTAATTAATTTTACAGTTTCAAAAAACCAAAAGTTATAAATAATAAAATTAGCAACAAAGCTGGAACGATAAATATGATATCAACAAAATACAAGGACGAGAAATTCAATTCATATACATAGGAAAATATAGAATTTCAATATTCATATATAAGCCGTTGTTGTTGTCCTTGTCGTATATTTAAGCAATTAGAATAATACACAATAATTTATTCCATATCATTATCCTTTTACATCAAGGATCGTTTATTTAAAAAAAAAAATGTAAGAATAAAAAACAAAAAATGTTTTCCCATCTCTGTGAGCTTTTCTTTTGGGCTTTGTGTTGTTTATACGAAAAACTTTTGTTATAAGTACCATTATTATATGGTACAGCTCTATATGTCTATAGAGAAAAGTTTATTTATGTTGAATTTGCTGTCGTTAGATAGATAAAGAGACCGTGCACAAAACAACTTTTTTGCAATATAATTCATGATGTACACTTGGGAACATTTGACATAAGCTCAATGGTGTGTCTTTGCGCGACGACAAAGTCATTCTCTACACAATATGTAAACAATCTATAAACATTGGAGATTTATGTTGAGTATGTAGAGTACTTATATAATGTCGAAAATCTGTGTCGTTGCTTTATCGTATTGAGTTATTCAGATTTGAAGATGGCGAATTTGGTATAAATTTCGTTAAAAGGTAATTGTTATCTCATTAAGCAGGATATGGTCTCAGAATTGGTTATCCTATCGATGACCTTCGATTGGAGTCGTCGAGCAAAGTTATTGAAGCTCTCTATAGATTACCGCGTTCCTTGAGACTTTTGTTGTTCGTGCATTTGTAGGTTGGAGGTTTAAGCCAATCGTCAAACACAAATCGAATGCTGGCTGATTCCAAAGATGACAAACTGTTCCAGTGGCTTTTGGATAATTCGTCCATCCATGAAAGGATATCTTAGTTTATTGTATTCCTCAAATATACCTTATAAACTCTTAACTTGTTTTTAGAAAAACAAACACTTTTTTGGTTGTGAAACCGGTACATTAGACTGCGTGCTGCAAAAAGCTTTTTCTGAATAATTTCCTTGCAACAGATGACAACATGCTATCTATAATTACAACTATAGATATTTAACTTATATAGTCATATCATTTCCTCCTCTTTATCAGACATAGGATCCATCCTGGAACTACTTTGGGTATTACTTCGGGGTGGTGTCTGGTATATGGCCGTATTAACGCTTCTCCAGTATTCATCTTTCATGTTCTGCGATGGCTGTCCATTGTTGCTTTCTTTAGTCAAATTTTTAGTAGAATCTGTTCTACGTACTGTGCATCTATCACTATCGTAATGTGCCACAAGCATGATGTCCACCATATTATCGAGCGTCAAGCCTCCGATCTAACATTCCATTTCTTCCCGTTCTTGGAGAAGATCCTAGATGCTAGCTTCCTACTCGTGTGCAAATATTTACCACGCCTCTCGTCTTTCCAATTCCTTTGCCGGCACAGCATAGCATGTTTCTGGCCGCTCTATTTGCTTCTATGATGCCAAGTTCGCTCTTGGTGTTATATGTTCTTTTCTTTTCCTCGGCCATCAGATTGCGATTGATTTCAACCCTGCGATGACCAGAACAGCAGATGCTGTTCTGTATGAGCTACAGTTCCTGAAGGCGCCCCGATATTGTACCACTACCATTTTTTCATTTTAAGGATGTCTGCCCATATTTCACTAGCCCCAATTTCTTCTGGAGCTCCAATTATGCTTATTATTGTTTCTTTTCTTGCATCAATTGTTGGTGTGAGATTTTCTACACATAACTTAGGTTCCAATCCAGTCAAGTGACAGGCCAAGTGACTGATAAGGTTCCAATCAGTCATTTGGCCTGTCACTTGACAATTGCACAATGTATGTGATGACCCGCCATCCCGTAATTTCCGGCGAAATGACATCGGTCACGAGAGTGATGTCGGGAATAGTCTTAATCAAGCTAGGTCTTCTCGCTGTCAGAATATACTTCCCTGGTATCTGTAGAACTGATCCCCTTTTCCAGCGCTTTTGCATTATAGTCTCCGGTTATAACGAGGGCATAGTCGAACTTTCGCTCTTTATCTTCTAAGATGTCAATTTTCGCTCTAAAAGCGTCCATTGATTCGTTTAGGGTACAATAGCATCTGACATATATTCTAACCTTAATTTTTACCCAAACGAAATCTTCTTCGACTCCATAACTCTCAGTTATGATTAGATGCGGGGCCCAGATAGCGGCTGTTTCTAGATTATCAAAAAACCATTCATCTTCCGCTTTATTCTAATATTGCTAATTATAAGTAAGTCCGCGCCTATCTTCACTCTCAGCTGGTCAATCAGATGACTTCTTTTACTTCCTCTTCAGAGGAGAGACAACTGAATTTCCTGATTTGCAGTGTGGTCTTAGGTTGCAAGTTCCATATCGTGGCCGTCTCCAATAGGGCACATTTCAGCACCTCTCAGAACTTTGCTTTGTTGGTCATATTTGCTTCTAGTTTCAAAGAACATCAAACATTCTGGTGCGGCGTACGTATTTAATCTTCGTATTTAAAGCCTCCGGATTAACTTTTACTCCTATTGCACCTAGCACTTGCGCATAAGACTGGCCCTCTCCTACTTTAATTTACCCTTGGTTTTCGGTATCTTTTCCTTCGTCTTACTTTTAGATGGTCACTTTTTTGACTGAACTACAGTCCAAATTTGCGAATCTTTATCTTCGTTTTCCTTTTTGACCATATTCGCTTCAACAGAGCTATGAGCAACCATTTCCTTCTTTTTTTAACAATTACTTCCTCAGCAGGAGTAGAAGCGACCCGTTTGTTTCCATCTCCTGTAGGTGTGCTAGTTATTTCATCCTTTTCGTTTTGCTTCTCTTTTTTTCTAGTTATCTTGGTAGAAAACAGTCCCGTCGACGATCTCTTTGGAACCAGGAGACTGTCTTTAAAACTTCTTCTGATATTTTTTGACTTGCAGTTGCAATTTTCATTTCGCGTAATATGACTTGGCTCCTCGGCAAAACGTTCCTCTTCTGCTCCATCGATAATAACAGGGATTCGTTCCTCTTCGGAGGTGAGCCTCGTTCTATTTGTTGATTTTGACTGAGCTGTCAAAGTAGCCTCCCATTTTTTTTGGGCGGTTCTTTGGATCCGTAATTATGGATAAGTTTTCTATACTTAATCTTCTCCTGACATCAGTTGCCAAAGACAAATGCCTATCTAAATTTGTCGGTATATCTGCTACAATCACCGAGTTGTCTAAAACCATATCTGGCGAGCTTTCCCTTATTCGTCACCTGGGGAGACGTCCCATGGGAGAACTATAATAGAGTTAGAATCTTTAGATATAGAAGTGATCATATTTTGATTTTTACGGTTAAGCTTCCGAATTACATTAAAAATTTCGGAAGAGTTATCGGGAATCTTTTGTATTCCATTTGTGAATTGGGAATTTTTTAGTTCACTGTATCAACAAAAAATACTTATAGTACAGCCGACTCATTCAATTGTGCAGCTTAATCAATAAATGCAGTTTAGGAGGGAATGCTATCGCATTCCAACTGTGAAAAATGTGTCACATTTAGTTTTAAGGTCGGACAAATTACTTCCGAATAGTTCCTTGCATTCTTGTAGCTTAAGCTGTTTGAAAATGTATGCTTTGCAGCAAATTAGGAGCTTAAATTTCTTGCCATACGATCAAACAGGTCACTGTAAAGGTCTGATAAACGAAGATTAGAAAATTCATTACCAAAATTTTGTTAGCAATAGCACAGTGGAAACACTAGAAACCAGTTCTCAGTATTCTAAATTTCCCCGCATTTCTTTTGTTTCGCAATTATTTCGTCATTAAATATTTCCAAAAAAATTCAAATTCAAATTTAAATTTCCCATCACTTCAAAAAAAAAATATTAGATCTTAGAAAAATGTAAAAAAAAACCGAAAATTCAAAAGAACACGGCTTATCGATCAAAATTACTTAGCTCCTCGAATTATATAAATTAATTGATTTCTCCCATACAGTTTTTCCAGTGAGTTGTAACAATTTTACGAGCAGAATGATGGTGGTACTCGTAAAATTGAAACACTTAAAATAAAGGCAAAATATCGGATAAATCGTCTACAAACAGAACGAAAATAATAATAAATTTATTATTTAGGAAATGTTTTATAAGTCGAAATAGAAATAATTTTGGGAAATTTAATATAGGTTTTCAGATTCGTACTCCCCTCCCTTCCTCCCATGTTAACGGTTTTATTGTTTTATGAGTTAGATGGTTTAGATAAAATGAAATTTATTTCATTTGAAAAAATTTTGATTACTGTACGAGTTTTTATTTATGGCGCTTGATAAATTTATTTAAAAAAGTCGATTGGGAGGCCATGACTTTACATAAATTTTATAAAAAAGCATATTAATGCCATTACTGTATAGAAACGAAGCGCCAAATTTTGCGACAAAAACTCTATTTAAATTTTACAAACATTGAAAGCAGTCATGTCTGCAATTCATATCAGATCAGCCAAGCATCGTGGTTTTTTAATACTTCCAGAAATATTTTAAATTAAATTTTGTTGAAAGTTACCGGTTGGGATAAAAGACTGCCACACAAGAATGATGTCTAGTGAAAAAGCAGCTAGTTTTTTCAATCAAAAACAAACAGTGGCTTACTGTTTAAAATCCACAATTACGATTTGGTATAAAACAAAACATAAATATAAACACTTTGCATTACTCATGTTCGATGAACACATCCACGAGAGTTGAAGGATCGGCATCACAATATTTAGCAAACATATTTCAAAATTTTTATCTTAAGTAGATATTTTAATATCCGAAGGTATTATTGCTCATAATTCTAATAGAAAAACATATAAAAACCAAATATTTCCATGGAAAATGTTCTTCTTCAATTTTCCTCCGCAGTTATGTGTTTATATTTCACTGATAATCGTCTAAAATTACGTAAGAAACGAAGAGTACGAGAGTTTTTTTTATTTCATATTGCAAATATAAAAATATGCGTGAAGAACCCTTTCACAACGTTTAGCTTTAGCGATACAGCAAATCTTGGATGAGTGCAAACATATTTTTGCAATAACACTAAAATACAAACAACAAACAACCAACAACAAGAAGTCGAGTTAAATCCCATATTTTTTGTTGTTGATGCAAAAACATGATGCGTGTTTTGAATGGATGGTAAGATGAATGGCTTGGATTTAAACGGGTGGTTATAAAGGAGTCATCTCAAGAGCAAATTTTCCATTTGGGAACAAAATATATGAGTTTAAATCTAAACACATATACACACACACAAACTCAAAACAAATCCCTTTTTGTGTTGATTTTTTTTTTTTTTTTGTTTATTCAAATTTTTAGTGTGCGTTAGGGTAGAATTTGGATATGGATGTCAAGTAGATTCAGAATGTTATACCACTTAGACAATATTTGTTGAGTAGTTTTTTGTTCTGTTGTGTAAATGGATGCAAACCTTTATATTTTTTTGTTGTCGAGCTACATGTATGCTGTTGTTGTAAACTTCTCAAAGCTTTATATTTATGTCACTTAAAGAAATTTACATAAATCTGACTATTTATGTACCAAAAAAATACACATCCACATGAGAATGATTATGATGATTTGGATATAACATGTACAATATGTAATTGGAAAACTATGTTCTGGTTATATGTTGGAAAATGTCAAATGTAAAATCTAAACAGAGCCAGATGACCTGCAAACTTTTATATCTCTTTTAGCTTTAATATCATTAGTGTAGGATCCGAGGTTCCAGAAACAGTATGAAATTCCTTTAAAAGCTTTAGACTCTTTTAATTTGATGTCGAGGTATCATCCAGCGGTTCAATATTTATTGACTTTTCATCAATATTCATACATTTGTAAAGGCTAAACTGGGCTTTTTGCATTAAAATTTTTTGTGAAATCTGTATCTACATTCTTGACATAATATTAGATTTGGCATTATATTGGTGGTTTAACTTTAAAAAATTAAGTTTGGGTACATCGATGTTCACACTCGAACAGCTGCGGTAAGAAAGAAATTTATCAAAATATTTCAGGCTTGTCTAATACAACCACAGGTTTAATTTTTAGTAAAATATTTGCTTTTAAAATATAATAAATCAAATACAATCAAGCTAAAAGTGGAACATAAAAATTTCCATCAATAATTAATTGGCCATCAACAAACCAACCAATTTTCCCATTTGTATCATAAATTTTTTTTAAAAAAAATTTTTTTGTCATAAAATCGTCCAATAAAAATATGAAATATTAACGATGGCAGTATACACATAAAAATATTATCTTGTACAACTTTGGTATTAATACATTTTTTGACCAGTTTCCACCCACTCCCATCAACTACCACCTCCTACGTATACAGTTCAGCTCAAAATTCTTTTAATTATATATGTATATGATAACTTTATTTGTCTGTATACCGAATAGTTAATATCTCAACTCAGAAATAGTATGACCTTTCCTGTAACCACAAACAGACACAACCGCACTCACACATACACCAACAAAACATAACTAAACTTTCATATTATGTTCATATATATTCAGAACATAAAGATTCGACTATATAAATATGTACATATGAATGATAGCCCCAAATTTATGGAATTTTTAACATCAAATTAAAGCACAGAAGCAACAACAACAGTAAAATGGTTAAGCTTTATAAAACATTGCTAGAACTTTTTTTTTTTTGCTTTTTGTCTTAATGGCTCTAAATTGAAATTAGAATTTCGAATGATGTTTGATTTACACAATTTTTCGTTTTATGTAGCCTTTTATATTTTGGGGGTTGTGCTTTTGTCTTTGAGCACTTTAAAGCTTACATTGTGGTCAAGTGACAAAGTTTAATTATTCAACATTATTCAACATAAAAAGTTCTGATCTAAATTAGAACCAAAAAACACTTGAAAAAAATCTTTTTGTTTTGGCTACTAATAAAGAAAGCTCTAACAGTTTGATTTTAAGTACAAGAAAATTATATATTTGGTCATACTAAATTTAAACATAAACGGATTAAAAAATCCAAAATTTTCTCTTAAATATTAAAACTTAAATCATAAAAGATTTAAAATTGTACATAATGGTTCTCAACTCAAAAAAAGCTCAACTCAAAAGAGTTAAGTTAACTTTTCCATATTAAAAAATTGAACGCATCGAAGGTGTAATAAACGAAATTTGCATTGTTTCTTATAATTCACTAGAACAACGTGATCATACTAAGTATAAAAATCTAGTATGAAACAACATGATATTATATTAGTTTGGTAACTTGGTCGCTGTAACCTAATGAGACAGCGAATTTTTTAATTTGTATATCAAATTTAATTCACATATTCTCATGAGCTCGTTCGAAACTGAACTGTCATAACGAAACAAAGAAAATTCCGTCTCTTTCTATTGTAAAGTAAACGATGTTTACATTACTCTTTTTAGACAATTGGGCAATACACCGGATAATGGTGGAGGTGGAATAATAGAGTTGTTGAACTAGATTAAAATCTAGATTCTTTAAAGTTTAAATATAACCTATATTCAGTCAAAAAAGGTTTAAAATTAGTCTCGATTTTTAACCGATTTTTTTGACTTATAAGTGAACAAAGTGAATCGTATGCCTATTGCTTCGAATAATTGGAATTTTTTTAAATGCCAAATAGTTACAGGTGGCGTCGATCCTTCCATTACTCTCTTAATATCTAAGTAAGATACTATATATACAAAACTTTTAAAAAACTTGATTTGGTAATAGAAATATAAAGGACTAACCAAATTTAGCGGCTCTACATTGACTATGAGTTCTATTCATGACGAAGTAATGATTTGTGTAAGTAATTTTAGAAACTTTACGTTTTGTTTTATTTGCCTCGTCTATTAAATACGAACACTTAAATTGGTAAACGTTGTGGGTGGAAAGCCCATTATTTTGGGCCATTTTGTAAATTCCTTTATTTTGGTCCATTATCAACAGTGTTCAGTTGACCTGGACAAATACAAACTCGCCATTTTCTAACTATTTCGGAATACAATTGTAGGAATTGGTTGAGTTGCGACAATCGACTGGAATCAAATTTTGCATCTTAGTGCGAAGTTTTTATATGAAGGTTTTAGTCGATACAGTTGGGTGAGAATTCTAACCTGCAAATAATTCTCTAGGTAGCCTGAGACTCTGACCATATTCTAGGTCTACTGGGCTGTATTTAAAGTCTTCTTTGACGCATACAAAATTGTAGGTATCTCCGAGTTCCAATTCTTGGTATTATCCCGAGCTCAAAGAGAAGTTTTTACGTATAAAGAAATCGATTTACCTATTGGTTCAAATTCCTTATGTACATGTAATTGTTTGGTTAGCTTGGACACAAGCCTTCGACTCAAATTGGCTATGTAATTTCATGTACGCTAAACCTTGAAATATATTGTTAGACAAACATATTATAGCAACTGTGCCAGCAGACATCTTTGGAATAAGGCTAACGTGTGAATATCTAACATTGACTGTAAAAATATCCTGAATACCATCGGATAGTGGTAGCAGACCCAAAAAGATCCATATGGATGTGCTGAAATCTTATTGCTGGAAGATTGAATTTACATGCTGTTGAACTTTGGGTTTAAAACGTTATGGTAAACATTCGGTCACCCATTTTTTTTTTGAGAAAGTTGTTTAAGATGATCTAAATGTTGTTCCTCAGACTTGCTTGCCACCAAAATATAGACTAAATATTGATATATAGACTATAGACTAAAATCGGGTTAAGATTTTTTAACACTTCGTTAATGAAACGTTGAAAAGTTTTGCGCTACATTCCGAAGACAAAAAGGTATTCGGCTATATTCAAATAATCCAAATGAGGAGGGAGCAGAGATAAGTGGAGTAATTTCACTGGCTAAAACGAAACTAGTTGTTCCAGGTAAGCCATCTATTTCCGCATAACTAAAGCCACCCTTGGACATGCCGGTTCTCCAAAAGCCACTGTTAGCGGAACAAAGCTATTAATTAGGCTCTAAATTAGGAATTCAGTTGGTTGAGCAAGGTGATAAATTAAACCAGCAAGGCGCCATAAATTTCTAATTGTCAAATTAGACCAACAACGAGCTAGAAACATAAAGGCAAACGTCGTTCCACGAACACCGAAGGGAAAGTCCAGCCGAGCATTAATTAAACCACATTAAATAATGTACCAGCAGAAGACCACAAAGGAGTGATAAAACCCCTTCATTCGATAGTCAGGCATACCGTTTGAGAATTTTTAGGAGTAAAAGCGCCCGTGAGTTATATTTAATGGGCTGCAGAGGAAAATCTGCGTAAAGTAGTAAATGCCAAGCAGATTAACTGGGCCCTTTGCATACCACTGTCTAGTATGGATTATTTTAGAGCAATACTCGATACCACAGGAAACTCGCCGTCTGTGGTGGTATTTGGTAGAAAGATATTCGGCAGAGACGATATGACATAAAATTTTCAATCTCTCCAGTTATTGAACCTGCCGCAAAACAAGACTAAGTAGACGATTTAAGAGGAAGGATGATAAATATTCAGGCCGCCGTTAAGAGTAACATCGCAACAGCAGTGATATATATTAAAGACGCGATACGCTCTGCGAGCAAATAATGAAGGATTCCAGGAAGGAGAGTTCCTTCCTAGAAGGTTTGGAATTAAATCATAAAAATGTTGTTATGTACTCCACTCATTCTGCTGTACCACGGCTTCAAGCTAAACTGTAAAGTTTAAATCAAATCATAACGGCTTTAAGATTTCTATCTGACCCTTATTTGTTGGTGTCGAGCTCTTGTAACTTTTGGTTAGTTTTGTTTTAGTGTTCGAGTCATTTTTGTTTAACTTTAGACAAAAACAGCAAGGAAGTTCCAATTCCAAACCAAACTCTTCCAGATGTTGTTTTACTTCGGCTTTTACTGTTTATCTTCAGTTGACAGCCTTAAGTCACCATAAATATACATAAACATTTAAAATATGTGCTAATTAGCTAACGGTACATTATAGACTTTAATTGTATTTTAATACTCAATTAAATTTGGTTTAAAATTTACGGAATTTTTCAAATCTCAAATTATACCTCATTATACTCGTATTAAGCTTAAATACATCAACATACTTTTAATTTTTAACTTCCCAACTTTTTAGTAAGCGCAAAAGAAAATTTTTTTTTAATACATTAACAATATTCAAATTACCCAATTAAAATATTTAAAATAATTCGAAGAATTTTTTCTACCCTCTTTGACACCCACAAACCATTCCAGAAATTTTAAAATATTTATAATCACATCTTACAAATCAATTATGTCTTGGACTAATTTATCGTAACAAATTACAAAACTTTTTTTTTTTGGAAAAACGTATAACTGCGCACGACTATTGTTTCTTTTTTTTTAGTAAAATGGCAAACGGGAGGTAAGGTTGAAATTAAGTTTCATTAAAAGAACATGAACAGAAATATGTATTATTACCATTAGTGATGTTTTAATCTTTTGTTTAATCTCTTACTATATTCTCAGATGTAAAAGAACAATGCCTAGAATAGCACAACAATAACAAAATTTTTAAAGTAGAAAACTCGTTTTCCATCATTACACATTTAATTTATTAAAATAATTTTCACAGCTAATCAAATTTCATCGTAACCAACGTTTAACGGGGTGGAGGCAGAGATAAGTGTCTTAATTTATTATGTTATATATATATATATATATATATATATATATATATATATATATATATATATATATATATATATATATAACCAGCATGATCAATAGAACACTTTACAAAATGTATCTCAGGCTGTTCATCAACGTTCGCACATTCTTTTTACATATCTTCGTGTTTCAAGATTGCAAGTAAAAATCTTTTTCAGACTTATCTCATAATCCGATCATGATTTCAGTTTTTCTGAGATGTTGTATTCGCTTGCTTTTTCCCTAACTGATTAAATATATTTTTTTTATTTCTTCCTGTTTTCTTTTTCCTCTCCTGTTTCTTCTTTGATTATGCTAGCCTTTGCTTAGCTTTATATTCTTTTACATTTTCTCTTATCAGTTTTCTTCCAAAGCGAAAATAATTTGTTTGTATCTTTAATGCAACCTAGCAGTGCACATAGGTTAAACATATTCCCAAATTTTATACATTTTCCTATTTACTTTAAGAACAAAAATGTATGTATAATAAACCTTTAACTTCAAAAAAAAAGTATCATAATAATTATAATCCTTATTCACGTAAAGAAACAGTAGCGTATCGAGAAAACCAGCCCACCTTGCAGGTGAGAGGTGTTCTTCTCACATTAGTACTGCCAAATTTCATAGTTGGCTTCCAGTACTGTCCACTTGGATCTTTGTTGTAAACTTGTTAAGTAACCCTTAGACTAAATTTTTCAAAATCGCTGGAACATTTTTAAAAGTAGACTCCATCTATGGATTACTGTGATGATCTTTTTGTAAAATCCCAAATTCCACCAAAATGATGACTACCGGGTGGGTTGAAATGCCCTTTTGTATCCTTATTAGTTGCTTATAGTACTGCATAACTATTGGTTTGCTATATATACCAAACGTAACTCCTTATTTAGCTTGTTTGGGGCCCCAACAAAATAAGTACCGTTAGCATTATGAATATTTAAAGACATTCTTTTTTTTAAGTGAATAAGGCAATGTACCCGTGCACGATATGTTTCCTCTCCCTTTGGATACGCGGATTGAAAAAAGGCCGAAGCTAATATTCTTGCTGGTTCGTTATTTGCCTTGTTGAATTCAGTTTAAGAATATGACTGTAATAGTCTATGTGCATAGGCAATATATTAATGGGCACGCATAATATTATAAAATGGATCTGCTAAAAGCAGATTGTCAGATTGCCATTGTTCTAATTCAAATGGGCCTTCTGGCAGATATTTACTAATTTTGATTAATACCAAAATTCAACAGAATCTATTGACTGTTGACCTTTCCAGCTACTTGCCAATGGATATTTGTTTTATGTGAAGGATATTATGATGTTTGTTAATACTTTCTTTGCATTCAGATTGGCGGTAACATTGATGCAAATCGTGCCTACCGGCATAGTATAAATACATATAGTACTACCATCATAAGAAAAAAAAACAGTTTACCCATTGATGTTCTAGATGTCGGGTCGATAGAATATCGTCAAAATTTAGAATATATGACATTTAGGCGAGTATACATATCAAAATATTTTGATTATTTTAAAACGATACCAGTAGCGACATCTAGTATCTGGTTATTAGTAATTTTACTGCGCCATTTTAATTATCTACAGTAGGCTGCAAATGTTGAATCCGCCTCACAGCTTCTTCCAAATGTGTTTTTAAATACATCATTTTATGAATTTTGGTTAGGCTGAAATTTTGATCCACTAACTTTGATAATAGTTCATGGAAACCAATCCAATATTTATAGGCCCAATTGAATTTTGGTATTTCAATTTGTTGTAATCTAAGTTTTCCGGTTGTTGGTTATTGGCAGTGTGATCGTTATTTCGCATGTTATGTATCACCTACTGTCATCTCGTAATACAGTCTTGTGCTCGGCTGCTTATTTAAAAAAAAAAGTTGTTTATAAAGTATAATCTAGATTTTGTAGATCCCCCTCAGTTGGAGGCCACACCACAACTAAATGATTGCATTATTGATACCTGCGTTGATCGTGCTATGGAATCAATTAAATCTGTTCCTGAGAAAAAATTAATATTTGTATAAAGTTTGTTCAATTAGCGAATCTTTATTCGCTAATTGAACTAGTTCGGACTCCTAAATGGAGTTCTTAAGAACAAAACTCAGGAGATGCATTTGTCTTTCGAATACTTATTGCAGCCAATATTGTGAATCGCCATAATTTCTAACCGTCTTAATTCGTAAAGTGATTCACTTACCTGCTCATTTTATGTATCTTCCAAGGTTCCTCAAAGTAGCCACTTAAGGCGACTATTGTTCTTGCTATTTCTCAATGAATTGCTTGACTCAAACTCAAACTCTCAAGTTGCCTGTTTTACGACAAAAATTTTCTCTCCAGTTACTATAACATATAAACTGCTAGAAGTTACAAAGTGGACTGTCAAAAATAGATTACCATACTAAACGTAAGCAAATGTAAATGCGACTAGATACTGCAGCAGTGATCTGTTCCACTCACGTATAAATTGCGCAGATATACATGGTCATTTAAATTTGTTTGTTCCCGAGCTTAATTTGCGTCGTTATTTAGAGTTGAGTCTAACGGCATCCTTGTTGAAACATTTGGTGATTACAGTAGTGTATAATTAGTGAAAATCAATGTCTAACTGCTGTGCAGTTGGATGTTTTTATGGTATTCGGCCGAAAGCACTTTAATATTCATTGAAAGCACTTTATTTTCTAACACCTGCAGTTTCTATATAATTTTTTGTTTCGAATGTTTCAATGTCCCACCCAGACTGTATAGCATGGATTTTACAAACAAATTCAACATTTGCCTTTTATGCAACATTTCTGGGTTTGTTTATGTGTTTATTTATGTCTTCTTCCGTCCCAATTAATTTCTTATTGAGCAACCAAGGCATACAAGTTCTAAATCTGATAGCTATGTTCGATAACAAGTTTTTTAAAATAATTTATCCATCGCTATAACGCATGCTTCATTTCTTACAATTTTACTAAAAGCATTTCTTAAAGGAGGCTTGTTGGTAATCTTTCTTACATACTAGTGTTGTGCTGTCGCTACAAACTAAATAATTTTGGCGTTTCATTTTAAAGCAAGTAGTCGCGGAACTAATTTTTTTATACATACTTGTAAAATGATATTATGTTTGATGTCAATGTAGATTAACACAATTCAAACAAAAGACTAACTGGCAATAAAATTGTGAATATACCAGATTTGTTTTTTTTTTGATTAAATATTAAATTTACGAGGCCTACTAAAAAAAAAAATTTTATTTGATGAAAAAAAAATTGAAAATAAAAACACTTGATTGAAAAAGTTTATTGCTATATGGACTAACAAAAAATACACATTTACTCATAATCTTTATTCTTAATGTCCTAAAAAAATTAATACAGTAAACTGCTGCACAGATCACACTGTCTACATATTTCAAAAAAAATAAAAACGATGTCCCTATATTTCTATATAAAGAAAAATGCAAAGCAATAAAAAAATAAAGCAAATTAATCCATTTCACAATGACTGTAATCGCTTTTCTTCGCTGAGTTTAGTAAATTTTGTTCCTTTTTTCCATTTCATTCTAATGTTGAATAATTATCATCATTATTTCGTGAAAACCGCTTTAAGAAAAAAAACCAGACCCAGCATTACACTAAAAAATATACTATAAGAGGTATAATAATAATTTGACCTTTCATCTACATCATCACATTTTTGCTTTGGCACAGAAAATATTCGTATTGCGGGTATGAACAAAAAATTCCATGGTGAGTATGGTAAAAATGAACCGAACTCTGTATTTGTGTATTCTAAACGATATGGAAATGAATACATAAAAGAATAAAACGGTTAGAAAAAGGGATAAGATATGTAAAGGAAAACAAGGAAAAACAATTAAGTAAAAAGCATCCTTTTTGCGCCTATTTATTTATGCTGCCAAGCTACACAACAACAAATTTGAAGAATTCATCATTGTTATAATTTTTTATACTGGATATATAGGTGTATACGCACGCAGGGTTATTCACTCCAGCAGAGTGAGACAGCCAAATAACCGAATAAAAAACGTGCAACTTTATGAGCAACTGAAATATAAAAAAGGTGGTTTGGCCTTAAAGAGGAAATAATATATTGGTGTAGATGGTTTATGATATGATGAACATTTTCAAGGTCATTGTATCTTTAAGTAAGGCAAATTTTGTATTTTTGTTTTATTAAAAAACCATTATACAATTTATGGAAAATATTTTTCTTGTTAGACATCAATTTTTATGATATTCAACAAAATATGTAAAATTTTTGAATATTTTATGTATTGGAACTTTTCATGAGTCATGCGCTTGATAATCAATCGTAACCACCAAGTCATTTACCGAGTTCTGTTTAACCACAAGATCAAGAATTTGATGAGAATTCCTTATATATACATCGGACTTTCAGTTATCTTACTTTAATCCTCCGATGTATATTAATTATCCTCCGTACAATGTTTTAATAATGGTTTCACCTCATTTCCATTTTTTTTTCGTTTATCATGGATAACAGCTCTTTACGATTTTCAATTCTTTTGGTTTGAATTAATATAACGTAAAAGGGAGGCCAAACAGTTTTGGGCGGGAAAATGTTGGAATGGTGATATTAAAACAATAACATCAACACAGGAATGAAATCATTAGGCAAAAAAAACGAAAACGACCAAATTAATATTTGATATGATTTTTGATTAGCTGATGGTGGTGCGCTTGATTGGTTTTTAATGTATGCAATGTGTTGACACGATGAACTGGTTAGTGTTATCGTAAAATAAGGTTTTATGGGCTTAATCGAATGTTATTAAGTGGTCCATCTCAATCGAAATGTTGATATTTTGAGTGGTTGATAAAAAATAGTTTTGGAAATCAAATAAATGTTTTAGGAAAATGCTATCTTTGTGGCTTTCGTGTTTCATAGCTAAGTCCCCAAAAAGATTATTATTAAAATTATTCCCCATTGGCAACAGTATAGAAATGTCTTCGTTTTGGAGCTGCTTGCTTAAAAAAAGAGTATAATACTCCTTTAAATGTTTTACAATAACAATCAAAAGTAATAGTACCTGGAACATTAAGCAACAAAAGTCGCAAACAATACTTTTCAGCATTTGAACCCAGTAACTGTTTTTGAGAATCTTTGGAGAGTTTCCCATTTTCGGATTTTTTTTTCGGAAAAGATACTAACGTACCTTGAATCTTTCCACCTTGAAACGGTCCACGTTAATATATCAATTAAATTTCAGGAGACATTTTCCTTTAGTCGTACAGGGTAAATTGAATTTAAATTATCCGCTTTCATTTGACTTACAATTCCATGTCAAGTTGGACAAGTTTTAATATTGGAGACTTTCGCTGAAATAAGTTTGTCAATAAAGTCTGTATTCTTTTGTTTATTATTTTCTTTTGCAATAGCAAGATACTGCTATCTGAGCATGAGAAAGGTCAAGTTTTTTAAATTAAATTACATGAACTATTGCAGTCCGTGTTCCAAATATGACATGTAATCGCAAATTCCCTTAAATTAGTGATATCTTGGGCAGTCAGCAGAAATTAAGTCTAATTTTTGATTAGATGTCATAAAGTAATCTGGTTTTCTGTTCTTCCGAATAAAGACCTTTGCAGCTTGGTAATTTCGTGGCAGAATTCTTGTAGTTCATTGAAAGGAAGATAGAAGAATAACAGCTGTCACAGGAAGCAAACCTTGTGCTGCTGCTTCACTATTCAAGTAGTCCTTAAGGCCTACTTAATATTTTTCTGTTCTCAATTGTTTTTGATTTTGACATATATAATTAAACCGATTAGCTTCAGTATTTATGTAAGCTTCAACGAAGTATTGTTGAGTATATCAAGATTTTCTGACCAGAATTAAATTATCAGTAAAGGATTTCAAATGATTGATGTTAGAAAAGAATAAACTTGATTCCATTACGAACCAGAAACTATTTCCTGTTTAATTTTGAGTTTTGATACTTTTTATGGGATATTCTGGCAACAGCCAACTACTGGCCACTGTCAAGTAATTGAAGTAATCAATCCTGTTCCAATTTGGTATCGAAAAGGCTTTTTTAGATCATTCTGTATAATAAATCAATTATAGAATGGTAATCCTTGTTTCTCGAACCAGGAAAATATGCCAGTCAAAATTTGTTTGGTACATTATACTCATGTTACCTAGTAGTACACCAAAGTATTTTCGATTACTATTTCCACATTCTGATGATGAATTAAATTTTTTAACAGTTGAGATAAAAATAAATACCGTTTTTTTTTCATTTTCCATGTCCATCACAATTGATTGGGTATATTTCCATTTTTATGTCTGCTTTTGAATGAACGAGAATTTGTTTAGAATTTTTTTTTTTATATTTTGGTATTGATATACGCGTATAATGTTTTGTAGAGTATATAAAGGAAATGTTGGTGTCAAAATTAATAGGAAGCTTGTCGAAATTATATAAAAAAAAGTATTAAAGTATTAGACACCTGCCACTTAACTCTAGAATTTATAGTTAGTCAAAACAATGAAATTTTCTTGGCGGTGTCTATCGTATGCCCATGCAGTTATTTAATTATTTTAAACATATGTTCCACACATTTTATTCAAAATTGTTTGAAAACCATACTAAAATATAGAATCAAATACACGTTCCACAAGTAAAATTAGCAAAGCGTGTCTTTTTAATCAGTTTAAACATAAGTTTCACCCTTGGCTTGCAATGTGGTGTGTGATTAAAAAAATTAACAATCAATAATTCAATTTCAATTTCATTAAAAGTATAACAAATGTTTGAATAATTTGATTTTAAACATGAGTTCCACAATTTGCATGCATAATGGCTAAACATGTTTATAAGTTCCACAAGTATGTAGAAGCAATAATTTTTGTAGAATTTAACATGTTATTTATCACAGCGCTTAAACGTGGTTTGGATTAGTTTAAAATCATTTGTGGAACATATTTTGAATATGTATTATACCATATGAGAACAATTCATAATTTATAAATATTTCACAAAATTCAATTATAATTGTTAAGGAATAAATTACAATAAAAATATGAAAACATATTTAAGTTCCACATTTTAACTTACATTTTATGCTTCAAACAATTATCATATTACTCTCTAAATAAGATAGGTTCCACAACTCACATAAGTGACCGAATGTAGACTTCCCAAGAATTACTTATTATACAATTTTTTTAAACAATTTAGGTTCCATGGATTTTATTTTATTTTTAACCTCTAATATCAGTTCCACATATTATTTATGAAAATTTTCATATTTTAAAAGTAGTTTTATTTCTATTACAATAATCAATGTTCTCCGGCTTAGAGTTCATGTCTTGTGGAGTATACTACTTGTATGAAGTCATGTTAAAAATTAATATTATTACCATATGTTCCACACATATTTTTATAATGGTTTTAGAACTTTATTAATAATTAATTGGTGAACGATGGCTCCTCGGAGAAGAGAACGACTTGTATTTTTTGGCATCGAATCCAATGGGACCAGACGGTTGACTTGTTACGTACCAGTAATGGCCTGTAAAAGTCGTTTTATTATAATGTATTCTTCAAGAAATATTTTAAAGTGTATATTAGGTTAAAAACCATTTAAAAACTTTGCTCTGAACTTCCAATTATAAATATCGAATCGGAAGCTTAACAAAAAAAATATATTAAGCTATTCACAAGCATATTTAGACCGACAAAATTAGATTGTCGATTAGATAATCTGTTTACCGAACTTAATTCTACATAATATGCATACACCTGAAAAAAATCAGCAAATTATTCAAATTAACCTACATTAAATATGCTGTATACATACATTTATTCAATTACATAACAACCCCGATAGTCGTTATAAAACGGAACTTAAATGAAAAATCAACAATCAAACTACTTATAAGCTCTATATATAGTAAAACTAACAAGAAATTAAAGCTCTTAACACTATTTGGCGCCGACATTCCACAAACAAAAAAAAACAACAACAACACCAAATTTCCATCGAACCTAATTTATTTACATTGCCAAAATACATATTCATATTCTGACATGGTAATTTCGTTAATAAAAATCGCAATAACGTAAAGAAAATTGCCACCCATTTTTTTTATCGTTTATGAAAAATTATAATATTGGACGGTTCGTTTTCCACAATAGAAATTTTCCGTTTTGCAATTCTCGTATTTTAATTTATGCAACATAAATTTGTGGTGGAACAAACGATGGAAATATTGGTATATGGCTTTATGTAAAGAGAAAACTCATGAATATTTTCGATCTGATTCGATTTTAGTTATAATCCATCAGCACCTTGCATAGTTTCAGCTTTCCTGTACTGGTGCAAAATGAGGGTCAGCCGATTCAGCATTCAAACCTCATTTAAATATTTTTTACCGATAATGATATAGTCCCACTGACAGACTTACTATGATTCATAGTATTAATATTTGTTAATTGACCACTAATCCACAGGTGTTTGCAAACTAGAGGTGCTTTCTTGACTTTAAAGAAGAAACTTGAAATCATATATTTTGTAAAACTAAATACTAAATATTAAATACTAAATACTAAATACTAAATACTAAATACTAAATACTAAATACTAAATACTAAATACTAAATACTAAATACTAAATACTAAATACCAAATACTAAATACTAAATACTAAATACTAAATACTAAATACTAAATACTAAATACTAAATACTAAATACTAAATACTAAATACTAAATACTAAATACTAAATACTAAATACTAAATACTAAATACTAAATACTAAATACTAAATACTAAATACTAAATACTAAATACTAAATACTAAATACTAAATACTAAATACTAAATACTAAATACTAAATACTAAATACTAAATACTAAATACTAAATACTAAATACTAAATACTAAATACTAAATACTAAATACTAAATACTAAATACTAAATACTAAATACTAAATACTAAATACTAAATACTAAATACTAAATACTAAATACTAAATACTAAATACTAAATACTAAATACTAAATACTAAATACTAAATACTAAATACTAAATACTAAATACTAAATACTAAATACTAAATACTAAATACTAAATACTAAATACTAAATACTAAATACTAAATACTAAATACTAAATACTAAATACTAAATACTAAATACTAAATACTAAATACTAAATACTAAATACTAAATACTAAATACTAAATACTAAATACTAAATACTAAATACTAAATACTAAATACTAAATACTAAATACTAAATACTAAATACTAAATACTAAATACTAAATACTAAATACTAAATACTAAATACTAAATACTAAATACTAAATACTAAATACTAAATACTAAATACTAAATACTAAATACTAAATACTAAATACTAAATACTAAATACTAAATACTAAATACTAAATACTAAATACTAAATACTAAATACTAAATACTAAATACTAAATACTAAATACTAAATACTAAATACTAAATACTAAATACTAAATACTAAATACTAAATACTAAATACTAAATACTAAATACTAAATACTAAATACTAAATACTAAATACTAAATACTAAATACTAAATACTAAATACTAAATACTAAATACTAAATACTAAATACTAAATACTAAATACTAAATACTAAATACTAAATACTAAATACTAAATACTAAATACTAAATACTAAATACTAAATACTAAATACTAAATACTAAATACTAAATACTAAATACTAAATACTAAATACTAAATACTAAATACTAAATACTAAATACTAAATACTAAATACTAAATACTAAATACTAAATACTAAATACTAAATACTAAATACTAAATACTAAATACTAAATACTAAATACTAAATACTAAATACTAAATACTAAATACTAAATACTAAATACTAAATACTAAATACTAAATACTAAATACTAAATACTAAATACTAAATACTAAATACTAAATACTAAATACTAAATACTAAATACTAAATACTAAATACTAAATACTAAATACTAAATACTAAATACTAAATACTAAATACTAAATACTAAATACTAAATACTAAATACTAAATACTAAATACTAAATACTAAATACTAAATACTAAATACTAAATACTAAATACTAAATACTAAATACTAAATACTAAATACTAAATACTAAATACTAAATACTAAATACTAAATACTAAATACTAAATACTAAATACTAAATACTAAATACTAAATACTAAATACTAAATACTAAATACTAAATACTAAATACTAAATACTAAATACTAAATACTAAATACTAAATACTAAATACTAAATACTAAATACTAAATACTAAATACTAAATACTAAATACTAAATACTAAATACTAAATACTAAATACTAAATACTAAATACTAAATACTAAATACTAAATACTAAATACTAAATACTAAATACTAAATACTAAATACTAAATACTAAATACTAAATACTAAATACTAATACTAAATACTAAATACTAAATACTAAATACTAAATACTAAATACTAAATACTAAATACTAAATACTTAATACTTAATACTAAATACTAAATACTAAATACTAGGGTGCTGCACCTTTTCATCGCTAGTTCGGTAGGGTTTTTTTTATTGTTGTATTTACTTTAATTGCTTTTTCAATTTGTTTAAACAAATCATCATTCTTTTAATAATCATAATCCCACGACTGTCACCAATTGTTACGTTTTTGCCTATTTTCAGTTCGTATCACTTTTAATCGTAAAAATTCACCCTTTAATTAACTCTTTAACATATTTTAACGGTCTTCTGTTTTATAGTATCCGTTTTTGTTTAATATTGTACTGGAGCCGTCTCTATTTAACTGCCTTGGTTCAATAGCCAACTCTAATGTTGGAAGTATAATCAAGATTTTACTTTAGTGACGATAAAGTTGCGACTTGTATCGGTTATTTAAAAAATAACAAAAAATTAAGAGTGAAGTAACTGGAGAAGTCTTATAGGCTAACCAGCAGGATTTTTTTTGTTTTCTATAACCTGAAAACATCAATTAAAATATCATTTCCTCGGCAGTAAATACATAAAAATCCGTTTGAAATATGTACGCTTATCTAATAATAATGTTCGTATATAATTTTATAAATCGATTAAATATTTTTGCATGTATATCAACGGCAGAACGGAAACTCGATTATCTTTTAAAATTTTCCATTAAATAATGCCTGCTATTAAGTAATAATGAAATTTGTGCGCTATGTGGCATTGAAGGCTTACCACCACCATAAGCCACCCATATCTATCAGCATTATAGTACACATAAATATTTCACTCGTATATGGTGCGAACAGATTTGCTTTTTTTTACAACCAATTCGCACTCAAACAGGCAACAGCTTAACCCGCGTCGTTAGTGTAAATTACGTAAAGTGGAAACAAATACGCAAACCTTCCACCATATACATAAACCGAACATATGGTTATAAATCATAACTCTTCAAAAAATTAAAAATTAACGAGACACAGTTTTATGTGGGAATGGAATGGGATTCCATTATATATACCGCGTGATTTTTTTAACTTGAACCTTTTAATATTTCGAAAAGCACTCCACATCAAGATTGTCAAAGTTGTGATGTAGACTAATCGGCAACATTCTCGTCGACCTTCACATTTTTGAAGTCAACTTGAATGGGAACAAGTTGGTAATATTACCCAGATTACTTAGAGACTTTCGTTAAAAAAAAGTTTCAGTTTAAAACAATCACCCGGTATATGGAAAAATAGGAAAATATCCAATTGACATTCGTGATATTAATTGATTCAAAACTTAATTGGCAGCAGAGCTTTTCTATTTTTTTTTATGATTTGTTAATAAAAATAAATCGTTTTTTGTAAACGCTTTCCGTGTCGAAATTGATTTTTTAAAACCACATAGCTATTTGTTGTTGTTGTTGTGCTTTTATGCGGTAAATTTGGTATCAAATATTTGGTTGTGTATATTTATAAAAATACTCGATTCAATAAAAATAATAAAAAGTTGCTCACCTGCATACAGTATGTCAATGTCATATTTTAATCTACCTTTATTTATTTATTGGATAAAATCATTCTAGTATACTTTGCGACTATAGTTGTATCCAGATTTAGTAAATTTCCGATGGGTGGTTTACGTTGAACACAAACGCCTTTTATAGGTTGTCAGTTGCCTCGATAATTTTAAAAGCACTCACTGATGCAATTCCACGATCACTTGCTATTTAAGGCATATACGATTAACTTCTCAGACTTTTTCCAAGTCTCATGCACACAACAGGTTCGTTCGACCTACATGTTAAACAACATTATGTCGTAGGCATACTTAACATAAAGCATAATAAAAATACACTTAGTACTATACCATCATAAGAAAAAAATACTTTACACACTGATGTTTCAGATGTCGCGTCGATAGAATTAATTGTTTTTAATTGTTGCTGTTTTTTCGAACCCTTTAGAAAGGTCATGAACGGCGTTAATGTTTGAATCTCGGAAAGAAGGCCACACTCTTTAAGCCCCACTGGACTGCTCAATATTGATTTTTGGTAGCTTTATCACTGACGTCATGTTCAACGACTCATAAAATGATTTTTGTTGAGTAACGAAATTCTCTAGTGTTTCATTTAAATCCCCAGTCAGTCTAGAAACTGTGGCTGATTCCTTTTCACGTCCTTGCAATGCATCTTCCATTAACGCTCGTGCTTTGTAGAATTAAGCAGTGACCTTTGTGGTAACGGATTCTTATTCGGTAAATTCTTGAAGATCCAATTTTGCATCGCTAAAAGTATCGTGATTCTTTATTAAATCTACTAATCATCGAATCGGTTCGGTCGAATAGCATTCTCTGAAACCTTTTCCTCAATCCGTATAGCGAATACCCCTTTAATTTGGGAGATGATTCGGTTTCGACTGTTCATTTGGGGATCCATTATGGATGGTATGATACATTTTTGTCAAAACGACTGTGGCTAATTAGAAATAATAAAATAAAAACCACAGTTGGCGTACACATGGCCCAAAAGCATAAGGTTCCCTTATTTGAGGTGATAAGCTCCTATTTATTCTCCTTGGAATATGAACTTCGAGAAAACTGATCTCGGGTGCACTCCGGCCAATCTTATCTATGGACAACCGCTAAAGATTCTAGGAGAGTTAGTAATAAACGGACATACCGCGTTATCGTTTTTACCGCGTAAAAAACATCCTTCAGGGTAGTAATAGTTTGGTACTACTTTTTGACACTGTAATAATACTGCAAGATTAAAGCTGAGACATTTACTGTTAGGTATCATCGCAAATAACTGCCTTTATTGTTACTGGTTCTGCTTTTGAGTAAAAAAACAGTGGTGGTTATTTTCATTAAAATTAAAATAATTAATCTCCACATACATTAAAATTGAAAAAAAACTTAATTTATACAGACAATTCGCCTGAATGTCTTTCTAATTATAGTATTGCAAGTAATGTATGTATTTTCTTTCAAAAGAATGTAAATATTATAATAATGCATACATTGAGGCGAATTACATAAAAATATGTGTTAAATAAATATATAAAAAGTATCGCATATCAATAGATGTCGCTTCACATCTTCATACAAATTTCACTGAAATATAAGAATCGTTCTCTACGCCGCTCATTATGACAGAAATTTCAAAATTTACATTATAACAGCAACCATTGAACCAAAAACATTAGAATTTATATTATTATAAAAATAAAAAATTAAAATTAATGAAAAGTGCAGTGTAACAAAAACAAAAACATATTGAATGAGCAAATCTAAATAATTGAACTAAAAAGTAAAAGCGCAGTGTTAACACAAAGAGTGATAGAGGGCTAATGGCTTAATTTTTAGGACATTGCACTTGGTAAGCAAATGAGAATGAATGACTCTTGGTAAGCGCAACCTACAGTGCCCGAGAAAAACGAAAATATGATTGGAAAATATGATAGCAAAATTAATGGTCAAAATTCGAACTATATTAACGTATTTTTTTCAAAGATCAAGAAATTGACTACTTAAAAATCACTAATTAATTTTCTAAAGCATATATTGCTGGAGAAGAAGCTGATTCCAGAACATCAGTTTAGGTTAAAGCCAAAATATTCAACAATATAATATACACGGAATAAATCAAAGAATTAAAATATCCCTGGAAGAAAAAAGATGTTGCTCTTCTGTATTCATGGACATAGCACAACCTTTTAAAAAAGTGTGACATGTGGAATTGACTTCTATAGGATAATAACATCGTGTCTAAATATTAACATCCGATATGAAAAGTAAGGTTTCAGCGGCGATGTTCTTTGTGAATATGAGATCAAGACAAGAATGCCTCCCAAAGTCGTTGGAATTAGTGTGTTGGAGACTCAATTTAAGATGAAAATGTCCTTAATGAATCACACAGCTTGTTTTATTAACATTTATTAAAAACGTGCATTCTAGTTGGACGACCCTTTAGTGCCATCAAATTTAAAACGATATCACCAATAAAACTGATTTTACTATCATTGACAAAATTAAAGTCAATGTGTAAAGTCAGTTTGTAAAAACCGTTGAGCTTTAATCTATTGTTAACCTTAGAAACGTTCAAATAGCTTTAAGCACAGCAACGTGCAAAGAAAATGTGTGAAATATGCTTTTACCGTCATTTCATAATGTAAAGGCAAACGCCTACACATGTTGAAAAGGTGTTTTGCTTTGAGAAAAAAAAACATAAATAAAAATGTTATTTACATATCTGCATACACGGATTAGGATGTTATGGAAATTTATGAGACGATGAACAACAAACAAAAATAAATTTGTTTGTTTGTTTGATTCTCATTAAATTTGATTTCATGACTTGATGTTCACTTCACTTCATATTTTTTATTATTTATGTGCTTTTTGGGAATGGAAAGTATATCGGCATAACACTTTGCTGAAAGAGAGGATTGGATTACTGTGGAAATTATCCAAAATCGCTACCATATTTCATGTATGTGAAGTTAGCCCAGAAAATCATCCCAGAAAAAACAAAAAATTTCATCAGGCAACCCTAAAGTTATATATTGTCATCCCAGCCCAGTATTTAATTAAATATAATTAAATTGACAACATAATTATTTAGACATAATTATTTAGGACCAAAAATATAAAAATTGATCAAACATAGTTTATGAGTACAATAAGCATAACATGATAAATATATTCAGAAATGAGACAATTAAAATTCGGCGATAATTTAATATACACATTTGTAAATACATATATATATTGGGCCAAATACTAATGAGCCTATAACGCCAATCACAACGGAAGGATTGACTTGAATTTTTTTTGTTGAGTTGTGGTCTTTATTGCGAGGCGATATCAGTTGGTTTGGTTTTCGGATCTCTTAATTTCTGGAAACCACAAAATAAACACTTCATAGATTGGGCCAAGTACTAATGAGCCTATAACGCCAATCACAACGGAAGGATTGACTTGAATTTTTTTTGTTGAGTTGTGGTCTTTATTGCGAGGCGATATCAGTTAGTTTGGTTTCCGGAACTCTTAATTTCTGGAAACCACAAAATAAACACTTCATAGATTGGGCCAAGTACTAATGAGCCTATAACGCCAATCACAACGGAAGGATTGACTTGAATTTTTTTTGTTGAGTTGTGGTCTTTATTGCAAGACGATATCAGTTGGTTTGGTTTTCGGATCTCTTAATTTCTGGAAACCACAAAATAAACACTTCATAGATTGGGCCAAGTACTAATGAGCCTATAACGCCAATCACAACGGAAGGATTGACTTGAATTTTTTTGTTGAGTTGTGGTCTTTATTGCGAGGCGATATCAGTTAGTTTGGTTTCCGGAACTCTTAATTTCTGGAAACCACAAAATAAACACTTCATAGATTGGGCCAAGTACTAATGAGCCTATAACGCCAATCACAACGGAAGGATTGACTTGAATTTTTTTTGTTGAGTTGTGGTCTTTATTGCGAGGCGATATCAGTTGGTTTGGTTTCCGGAACTCTTAATTTCTGGAAACCACAAAATAAACACTTCATAGATTGGGCCAAGTACTAATGAGCCTATAACGCCAATCACAACGGAAGGATTGACTTGAATTTTTTTTGTTGAGTTGTGGTCTTTATTGCAAGACGATATCAGTTGGTTTGGTTTTCGGATCTCTTAATTTCTGGAAACCACAAAATAAACACTTCATAGATTGGGCCAAGTACTAATGAGCCTATAACGCCAATCACAACGGAAGGATTGACTTGAATTTTTTTGTTGAGTTGTGGTCTTTATTGCGAGGCGATATCAGTTAGTTTGGTTTCCGGAACTCTTAATTTCTGGAAACCACAAAATAAACACTTCATAGATTGGGCCAAGTACTAATGAGCCTATAACGCCAATCACAACGGAAGGATTGACTTGAATTTTTTTTGTTGAGTTGTGGTCTTTATTGCGAGGCGATATCAGTTGGTTTGGTTTCCGGAACTCTTAATTTCTGGAAACCACAAAATAAACACTTCATAGATTGGGCCAAGTACTAATGAGCCTATAACGCCAATCACAACGGAAGGATTGACTTGAATTTTTTTTGTTGAGTTGTGGTCTTTATTGCGAGGCGATATCAGTTGGTTTGGTTTCCGGAACTCTTAATTTCTGGAAACCACAAAATAAACACTTCATAGATTGGGCCAAGTACTAATGAGCCTATAACGCCAATCACAACGGAAGGATTGTCTTGAATTTTTTTTGTTGAGTTGTGGTCTTTATTGCGAGGCGATATCAGTTGGTTTGGTTTCCGGAACTCTTAATTTCTGGAAACCACAAAATAAACACTTCATAGATTGGGCCAAGTACTAATGAGCCTATAACGCCAATCACAACGGAAGGATTGACTTGAATTTTTTTTGTTGAGTTTTGGTCTTTATTGCGAGGCGATATCAGTTGGTTTGGTTTCCGGAACTCATAATTTCTGGAAACCACAAAATAAACACTTCATATATTGGGCCAAATACTAATACTAATGAGCCTATAACGCCAATCACAACGGAAGGATTGACTTGAATTTTTTTTGTTGAATTGTGGTCTTTATTGCGAGGCGATATCAGTTGGTTTGGTTTCCGGAACTCTTAATTTCTGGAAACCACAAAATAAACACTTCATAGATTGGGCCAAGTACTAATGAGCCTATAACGCCAATCACAACGGAAGGATTGACTTGAATTTTTTTTGTTGAGTTGTGGTCTTTATTGCGAGGCGATATCAGTTGGTTTGGTTTCCGGAACTCTTAATTTCTGGAAACCACAAAATAAACACTTCATAGATTGGGCCAAGTACTAATGAGCCTATAACGCCAATCACAACGGAAGGATTGACTTGAATTTTTTTTGTTGAGTTGTGGTCTTTATTGCGAGGCGATATCAGTTGGTTTGGTTTCCGGAACTCTTAATTTCTGGAAACCACAAAATAAAATCCAGAGTTGACAAATAAAAGGCTGATTTAGAGTTCCGGAAACTAAACTATCTGATATGGCCTCACAAAAAAAATTCAAGTCAATCCTTCCGTTGTGATTGGCGTTATAGGCTCATTAGTACTTGGCCCAATCTATGAAGTGTTTATTTTGTGGTTTTCAGAAATTAAGAGTTCCGGAAACCAAACCAACTGATATCGCCTTGCAATAAAGACCACAACTCAACAAAAAAAATTCAAGTCAATCCTTTCGTTGTGATTGGCGTTATAGGCTCATTAGTACTTGGCCCAATCTATGAAGTGTTTATTTTGTGGTTTCCAGAAATTAAGAGTTCCGGAAACCAAACCAACTGATATCGCCTCGCAATAAAGACCACAACTCAACAAAAAAAATTCAAGTCAATCCTTTCGTTGTGATTGGCGTTATAGGCTCATTAGTACTTGGCCCAATCTATGAAGTGTTTATTTTGTGGTTTCCAGAAATTAAGAGTTCCGGAAACCAAACCAACTGATATCGCCTCGCAATAAAGACCACAATTCAACAAAAAAAATTCAAGTCAATCCTTCCGTTGTGATTGGCGTTATAGGCTCATTAGTATTAGTATTTGGCCCAATATATGAAGTGTTTATTTTGTGGTTTCCAGAAATTAAGAGTTCCGGAAACCAAACCAACTGATATCGCCTCGCAATAAAGACCAAAACTCAACAAAAAAATTCAAGTCAATCCTTCCGTTGTGATTGGCGTTATAGGCTCATTAGTACTTGGCCCAATCTATGAAGTGTTTATTTTGTGGTTTCCAGAAATTAAGAGTTCCGGAAACCAAACCAACTGATATCGCCTCGCAATAAAGACCACAACTCAACAAAAAAAATTCAAGACAATCCTTCCGTTGTGATTGGCGTTATAGGCTCATTAGTACTTGGCCCAATCTATGAAGTGTTTATTTTGTGGTTTCCAGAAATTAAGAGTTCCGGAAACCAAACCAACTGATATCGCCTCGCAATAAAGACCACAACTCAACAAAAAAAATTCAAGTCAATCCTTCCGTTGTGATTGGCGTTATAGGCTCATTAGTACTTGGCCCAATCTATGAAGTGTTTATTTTGTGGTTTCCAGAAATTAAGAGTTCCGGAAACCAAACCAACTGATATCGCCTCGCAATAAAGACCACAACTCAACAAAAAAAATTCAAGTCAATCCTTCCGTTGTGATTGGCGTTATAGGCTCATTAGTACTTGGCCCAATCTATGAAGTGTTTATTTTGTGGTTTCCAGAAATTAAGAGTTCCGGAAACCAAACCAACTGATATCGCCTCGCAATAAAGACCACAATTCAACAAAAAAAATTCAAGTCAATCCTTCCGTTGTGATTGGCGTTATAGGCTCATTAGTATTAGTATTTGGCCCAATATATGAAGTGTTTATTTTGTGGTTTCCAGAAATTATGAGTTCCGGAAACCAAACCAACTGATATCGCCTCGCAATAAAGACCACAACTCAACAAAAAAAATTCAAGTCAATCCTTCCGTTGTGATTGGCGTTATAGGCTCATTAGTACTTGGCCCAATCTATGAAGTGTTTATTTTGTGGTTTCCAAAAATTAAGAGTTCCGGAAACCAAACCAACTGATATCGCCTCGCAATAAAGACCACAACTCAACAAAAAAAATTCAAGTCAATCCTTCCGTTGTGATTGGCGTTATAGGCTCATTAGTACTTGGCCCAATCTATGAAGTGTTTATTTTGTGGTTTCCAGAAATTAAGAGTTCCGGAAACCAAACTAACTGATATCGCCTCGCAATAAAGACCACAACTCAACAAAAAAAATTCAAGACAATCCTTCCGTTGTGATTGGCGTTATAGGCTCATTAGTACTTGGCCCAATCTATGAAGTGTTTATTTTGTGGTTTCCAGAAATTAAGAGTTCCGGAAACCAAACCAACTGATATCGCCTCGCAATAAAGACCACAACTCAACAAAAAAAATTCAAGTCAATCCTTCCGTTGTGATTGGCGTTATAGGCTCATTAGTACTTGGCCCAATCTATGAAGTGTTTATTTTGTGGTTTCCAGAAATTAAGAGTTCCGGAAACCAAACCAACTGATATCGCCTCGTAATAAAGACCACAACTCAACAAAAAAAATTCAAGTCAATCCTTCCGTTGTGATTGGCGTTATAGGCTCATTAGTACTTGGCCCAATCTATGAAGTGTTTATTTTGTGGTTTCCAGAAATTAAGAGTTCCGGAAACCAAACCAACTGATATCGCCTCGCAATAAAGACCACAACTCAACAAAAAAAATTCAAGTCAATCCTTCCGTTGTGATTGGCGTTATAGGCTCATTAGTACTTGGCCCAATCTATGAAGTGTTTATTTTGTGGTTTCCAGAAATTAAGAGTTCCGAAAACCAAACCAACTGATATCGCCTCGCAATAAAGACCACAACTCAACAAAAAAAATTCAAGTCAATCCTTCCGTTGTGATTGGCGTTATAGGCTCATTAGTACTTGGCCCAATCTATGAAGTGTTTATTTTGTGGTTTTCAGAAATTAAGAGTTCCGGAAACCAAACCAACTGATATCGCCTTGCAATAAAGACCACAACTCAACAAAAAAAATTCAAGTCAATCCTTTCGTTGTGATTGGCGTTATAGGCTCATTAGTACTTGGCCCAATCTATGAAGTGTTTATTTTGTGGTTTCCAGAAATTAAGAGTTCCGGAAACCAAACCAACTGATATCGCCTCGCAATAAAGACCACAATTCAACAAAAAAAATTCAAGTCAATCCTTCCGTTGTGATTGGCGTTATAGGCTCATTAGTATTAGTATTTGGCCCAATATATGAAGTGTTTATTTTGTGGTTTCCAGAAATTATGAGTTCCGGAAACCAAACCAACTGATATCGCCTCGCAATAAAGACCACAACTCAACAAAAAAAATTCAAGTCAATCCTTCCGTTGTGATTGGCGTTATAGGCTCATTAGTACTTGGCCCAATCTATGAAGTGTTTATTTTGTGGTTTCCAAAAATTAAGAGTTCCGGAAACCAAACCAACTGATATCGCCTCGCAATAAAGACCACAACTCAACAAAAAAAATTCAAGTCAATCCTTCCGTTGTGATTGGCGTTATATGCTCATTAGTATTTGGCCCAATATATATGTATATTTACAAATGTGTATATTAAATTATCGCCGAATTTTAATTGTCTCATTTCTGAATATATTTATCATGTTATGCTTATTGTACTCATAAACTATGTTTGATCAATTTTTATATTTTTGGTCTTAAATAATTATGTTGTCAATTTAATTATATTTAATTAAATACTGGGCTGGGATGACAATATATAACTTTAGGGTTGCCTGATGAAATTTTTTATTTTTTCTGGGATGATTTTCTGGGCTAACTTCACATACGTCCATATTTCTTGGTATATTTCCATAGTTGACTTTCCACGTCAAGTTCGATGGCCTTATCTAGAAAATTAAGTGTCTGCTATTTTTTATAAAGTTCTGATTTTACAGTAGTATTTATGCTGATAATGAGAGCTTTTGATTAACGTATCATCGAAATCGTATTACTTTTACAATTTATGCATTACCATAACTCTCATGGCTTATTATTGATGTGGTATGGAACTGCATTGGCCAAAGTAGAAACTAGTTATTTTTATTATATATAGAAAATCATTTCCAGTACTTTTAAATTTTCAATTTTATAACAATTTTATATATTATTCCAGGTATCATGGATACGAAAACGTGACCTACACATATTAACCGCAGGCGTTCTAACATACACATCCGATCAGCGGTTTCAAGTCATCAAATCTGATAATTCAGAAATTTGGACACTACAAATAAAATATTTACAATTTCGGGACTCCGGAATATACGAATGCCAAATAAATACAGAACCAAAAATATCATTATCGTATAATATCCACGTGATTGGTAAGTACAAATGATTAGTTTGCCAAAAACCCATAAAATGTTCATTTCATTTTTCTTGTACACCATCGTTTTACGTATTTCTACATAAGTTTTTTGCTTGTAAATTTCCGTACTTTTGGGAATTTATGGCTATACGATATAAACATATTTTCCTATAATTTGACATCACCAACTTTATTATGTAGGTATACGAGTAAATATATATATATATATATATATATATATATATATATATATATATATATATATATATATATATATATATATATATATATATATATATATATACATATACTTATATTAGAGAGCGACCACGTCTGGCAAGGGTGACCTATAAAAGTACGAGAAAATCGTTTTACTTCATTTTTTATGTTTTATTGGGAAATTTGTGCAACACAATTTTCGTAAAATAAATTTAAACCATTTCATTTTGAATTTACTCGTACATGCAAAATTGGAACAAGTACCCTAGAAGCAATAGTGAAACAAGAAAATTTATATTGTGAAATCTGTTATCATAAATCAAACGAATTTTTTGTCTCAAATATATATTATTATATAGTGTAAAATGAAAATTGTGGTTTGTAAACAGGGTGATTCATTTAACATATTATATACCTTATCTTAAAATATTTTTGGTTCACTGGGTCACTGAAAACAATGAATGAATGTGGTTTTTTTACATAAACAATCGTTTGAACAAAGCATAATATAAATACACAAATAATCAAAATATTTATATATGTATAATCGCCTAAATGTCTTATATTTATTCTAAAATTTGACGAAAATCTATCGACCCGTCATCTGGGACATCAATAGATAAACTGTTTTTTTCTTATGATGGTAGTACTATATATATTTATACTATGGTGAATATTTGCATCGAGTTGCATCGAGTAAGTTGAAATAGAGATGACTGTTTAGAAAAGTAACTATATAGTCAGTTAGATAATTTGATTCGGACATACACCATTACTTAATGAAAGAAGCTGTCTTTTATATTTGAATTGTCGGTCTAGAATTTGTTTATATTATTGTGAGTCCCGTCTCACCATAGGCACAGAACGAATGTGTACTAACAAATTTCTTTAGTCCATTAATAGCAGCAGGACAAATAATTGCAGTTCAGTTAGGAATAGTTAGTTAGAGACGAATTACATATTACTGCACATTGATGAGGTCACATCTATATAAAATTGGAGCAAAAATAACAAGACTATAGTTGTAGGATCCGCAGTTTATTTTTTCAAAATTGAGATTTGAAAATTAATCAGATCATTGAGGTAATAAAAATTATTCGCAAGAACTGCCACGTTATTACAAATATAACTTAATAACTGATAGTAACTCGTTGCTCATGACCAATTAATTATCAAGGTCTCTATGAAGTCTTATTGAATGCTACATTCTAAGGGAGCTACTATCCTATCATGTTTTGACCTGTTAGATTGTAATAAAAAACAAAAAAATATAACTTATCTTAAATTGTGTTTAAAATAAGCCGTTAGAAATTTAAAGCCGTACACGGCAACATTTATTTCAATTTGGAAAGTAAAGGAACAAAAACTCTCAAATTTTAACATCAAACCATAAAAAAAGAACATAAGAATGATAAATTTCATATGTTAAAACGGCATTCAAAACAATAAAAAATATATAGTGTTATTGCATGCCAGTAGACAGCGAAACAACAACTTATTTTTAATTGTGTATCCTTGTTGCACAATATTTTGCATTAGGGATTTTTATTTTCAGTTTTGTTTTCCTTTGTCATTCATTACTACTGTAGCGGTAGACGAATGCGGAAGAATTATGATTAATTTTTTTTTTTAACAAGAAAAAATCAATAATTTAATTGATCATAAAAGAAAAACAAAATTTTGTAAATATGTAATCAATTATCAAATATCTTATCAACTCTATATATTATGTCATTGTACTGTATTCATGAAGTGCTAATGAATTATATGAGTTTTCACGAAATATTTGGTTCGAAATAGAAAAAAAATATGTACATGCGAATTAGAAAATTTAAAAAAAAAAACAAAAAAGTCAAAACAAAAAAAGAACATCATGATATTGATCGAAAAAAAACGTGTGTAAAACCGATATAATTTATTTTGTTTTTTTATATTTATTTGACACAAAAAAAAATGTAAATCATAGTTGCATTGCATAGTTCATAACCAACACAAAAATATTAAAAACATTTGTTTTCCATAGCCATATTGTTAATTACATCCGCATTCGTCTACCTAACAAATCAAAACTGAAAATAAAAATCACTAATACATTGTACAATATAGATACATACTTAAGACCACGTTGTTGTTTCGCTTTGTACTGGCATGCAATAACCAGTATCCCATTTTTATAGTTTCGAATGCCATATTAATATACGAAAGTTATCATTCTTATATTCTTTTTCTATGATCAAACCCAAGTTTTTAAATTGGATCACTCGTTAACTTATTTAGTATAATGATCCTCTACTAAAATCGGCGTTGTGGGCATATTTTTTAAATTAAAAAATCTTTGTTTTTGCGATTCTAAATTGTTGACTTTAATATATGTACGTTCCACTAGAGTCTTATTGTACTCGAAATTATTGTTCAATAAACTCCATTGTGTAAAAGTCAACCACACTTCCTTTAAAATACTTTGTTTTGACACCATACAGATAAGGGCGATAACGTTTTAAATCGAAAAGCATCCGTAGTTGCAGGATTGATCAATTTATAAGATTTTAATAGATTAAGTTTATGTAGACTTTCGTCACAAAAAGGATTCCAATTGAATCGTACATTTTAGTATCATTCTGGCTAATCCTAGAACTCGATTTTTGACGGATCAAGTTTTATTCCATTGTTTGTTATAACATATCTCTTTCCGGACAAAATGAGATTATTTTGGCTGTAATTTAAGACGGAATTTCTGAAATACATCGGTTAACATTTTATTGTGGTCCGAAAGATTATAACCGTACACGAAAGCAAAAGGATATCCTGCCTTAAAATGCTCTCTTTACCTATGGTTTATTATATTTTATCTGCACAAGGTACAAACATTAGCCTTTTATTTATTTAAAAAGTGTAACCAGAATACATGACAGTGCATTTCTGTCTAGTTATTAATGTAGTTGGTGGAATTAGATTAAAAAATGTAATTCCAGATTAAACGTTCTATAATAGACCAATTGTTATGCTAATGAACCACACTTACGTTTAAAGCACCTTGTCTTCGACATAACATGATTCAAATATCATAAGAAATATGAAAAATATAACCAATCGAAAAGCTCCCACATGCCTATAAAATTTGCTCCACAAACAGGAACAGATGTGAAAATTGTAAAATACATATTTAATATTGATGGATGTTCTTCGATGGTAAACTCATCTAAAACCCTAAAAATGAATTATACATCACATTAACACAATCTCGCACATGTATATAATACTCATATCACATATTATGTCGTCTTCATATCATCTAAAGCTACTCTACCCGTATACTATCTCCTTGTACTTTTTGATTTCAATTTATTTTTTTCCCATTATTCAGTTGTAAAGTGTCATAAGTTTTTCATTTGTATATTCGGTTTTCCATGTTTTTCGCGTACGTGTAATCTCTTTTTCACAAACACAATTACACAAAAGGTATACTTGATTCACGGTGATTATTAAGGGTTATTAAGGTATATGACATTTCATCTTAAACGTGCATCACACGCAGACATGATAGTTGTATTGAGATAATAATTTGATTGACATTTTTGTTGAGCGCCTGTGGTGGGCGTGGCCAAATAGATATACTTAAAACTCCACCACAGTGAAGCTAGACGTGTTTGCAGGTATTATCTTAAAAATAAAAGAGTAGACAGCAGTGCACTCTGGTTAAGAGCACTTTAAGCAGCGACTTAACATTTTTCGATATTTTACGTCTACCAAGCGATAGCAGCGCATCGTTTCGGGTAAAATTTAAACTCGCGTGTTTAGTTTCGAAATTTGATAAATAAAAATATTCATGAATCTAATGAATTCTTTTTCCAAAGCGATGATCGCAATACATCCCTTTCAGTTTGCTCTATAACTCTACCTGGACCCAAAAAAACATTATTAATACCTTTGGCAACACATTAATGTTCCTAATATTCAAGTTGTAATTGTGTTTGAATACGATTGCTTCCAGCGCGGACAATATCATCAAGGAATATATCAAGGCATATACGAAAGCATAGTCCAGCATCAGTAATTTTAGATTATCAAATCTAACTGTATGAATTAACCTACTTTGCTTTTGTTCAATACAGGGTCACAAAATCTTTTGACAGCCTTGATGTTTTAAAATATCATCAAAACAAGTTTGCTTCTCCACACTCAAATTTAGTAGAAATTGTTCTCTGACTACTTCGGTAAAACTTTAATGTTTGGAAGGAAACTAAAAATTTGACATTTTCAAATGTTTGAAAAGTTTGAAATATTATTTGGCATTACACCGGCTAAAACAGTGACAGCATTTACAGTTTTGTAAACCTTAGCAATTACTATAAAAAGGATTTACCTTTCTGCACTTTAATGTTCGACGGTGATGAAAGTTAACTTTTCAGGTTGTATCTAAATGTCTCCCAACTATGGCATAATAAAGACACAAATGAACGAGGCATCCTCATCGTTAAAAATTAATACGTTTTTCTTATCCTCGTAAAAAGGATTAAGTTCGAGAAGAGTATTTCGTGCATATCAACGAGCTGAAATCGCAAAATCATCTCCTAACATTTTTTTTAGGTATATGGTGGAACTGTCATTGTATTATGCAACATTGATCAACGGTAAGGGCATTGAATTTATTTTTTACTTTAAACATTTCCAGATATTTCTGCAAGGAACCCGTTGAACCTTTCCACCATATTATCTGACTGCGTATGTTTCCAAAGTATATCATTTATATTTTATGCCAATTATTTTAAGAATTTGATGAAAAAACTTTGAGCCGCTTGCTGAAGTTGCCAAATCTAACGCAACTGTCGATGGCGAATAACAATGGCTTTATTTCTTCCGTCAAAAAGGCGTGGTTTAGTCTATCAATTGAGATCGACATTTATCTTTCATATCGATAATAAAGTGTTTCCGGAGCTTCTTATCACTCGATATGGTATGTTAGTCCATTGAAGTGCTAGATGTCAGTACTGGTATTGTTTTAAACTAATCAAAATATTTGTATATGTATAATCGCCTAAATGTCATATATTTATTCTAAATGTTGACGATATTCTATCGACGCGACCTCTGGAACATCAATGGATAAACTGTTTTTTTCTTATGATGGTAGTACTATGTCTATTTATATAATGCCTTGCTAAACAAAACCATTGTCGCAGTTCGTCTAGTCCTTGAAAATAAAAAATAAGTTTTCAAGTGCTCCGGGTATCCTTTGGTACGACGCTATGCATCGAATATTGAATGTTTACCAGCCAATGAAGTGGGGTCTGTCGATGTTGTATTTTCAGAGTAAAATAAATGTTCTAAAGAAATTTTGAGTGATTGTCCGTAGCCAAGATCCGATGGGGTACACTCGAGATCAGTCACCCGAGCTCCTGAAAAAGATTGCCCTCGAACTGACTGCATTGATCAATCATCTTGCATTATACTGGCCGTATAATGCACATAACATGGTATTCGTTCTTATATCCGTTATCGGAATGGCTTTAGGCCAGCGTGTGAATCTATCTACTATCGTAAAGATATAATTGTAACCATCAGATAGGGGTAATGGCCCAACAAAATCCATATAGATGTGTACGAACCTGCCAGAAGGTATCTCGAAGTTGCCGTACCCGAATCGAATATGGCGATTAACCATAGATTTTTGGCAAGCGACACATGTTTTCACACATGTAATAAGCTAACAAGTAGCTCGAATTCCTGGATGAGATAGACCATGTCTATCGTTGTGTTCGGTTAGGATGTAAAAGAATCTACCGTCAACAAAGTACAGAGAATGATTGATTTCGGTACTTCCGTACTTTTTGTTTCTGATGAAGAATTTGATTGGGTGCTAACGTCTACTAATCAGATGCTCTAATACTCCTATTGATATACCTGTTGCATCAGTCGTAACGCTAATTGGCGCGTTCTCCAGCGGATGAGCATGTGTAACGTAACCTGAGCAAGGGTAGTTTTCGTTTTCACAAAAGCTGCTTCGTGTAATAATTAACCATGCCGACGAAACCCTTTCGTCTAATAGACGTTGGTTCAGAGATGGCTTGATGTCATCTTTGGTGGTTTTGTGACTGAACAAATTAAAGGGATTCTACACTAAATTCACATTTGGATGACATTATCGTTACCCCAAAGCTGGTAGTCGTTCAAAAATTTGTTTGATATGGTCCAAATGTTTGATCCATGTTAACCATCCATTCCTTTCGTAACTTGATATATTCATGAGACGCTAAAATGTCGACGCTGCATTTCTAAGACCATAAGTCATTCTCATGCTCGAAAGAGACGATAATCGCGTTTTTATGTTTGTTATTCTGTGTGTTTCCGAATTCAATCATCTGGAATGGCAAAATGGACCTTGTGTACGATAGTATATTTAACTGGAAGGTCATATCGGGATTTCTGTGTTAAACTAGGATACAGATGAAGAAGTTGACCGAAGTTCCCATTCACATTGACCAATCTTGGCGCCAAAATTTACCTAAATGCCCGTAATGGTTTAGTTGCATCCAGCCTGCCATTGCAAGCCCAGTTGGATGACTTAGTTTTACGATTTAATTCGAACGTTCTGGAAACTGGACCAAGCCTCCTGTGGTAATAACATACGAGAACTATCCCTGTTACGACCAAATTGCGATCGTAGCTCGTCAATCGAGCGTTGTAAATTTTCTAAAGTTATTTATGTATTCGATGTCAAAGTTTTTACAGCGACGGGCAGGTAATTTCCCAAATTTTATCGGTCAGTGTGGTCAAATCATTCATAGAATCGGATACCAATCATCTGCTCGATGCACTGTGTCTCAGATAATGTTTTTGATTTTATGACTTCTTCGCGTAATTTGTCGTATTTTTCGCTAATGTTGACCGATGATTTTATCACGTGAGTAACCGTTTTTGTGACGTATGATGTCTAAAGTTTTTATGACAGTTTTTCGTCAGTTCCTCTGGATTTCATCGATTTATGTGAAGGCTATGCAGTTGTTTATGTATTCGCCATCTTTGGCTTACATTTAGTGCAACCATAGTAGTCTGAATATTATGTTGCCTATAGATACCAACTGATATTTTAATCGTTTTATGCAAAATTTCCTCCCGCAGATGTTCTGAAAAGACGTCGAAACAGAAAGGTTTTTTATATCCGAGGTATGCACAAATCTGCAAATTTGTATAAATATTTCTTGTCAAAGTGTTTTCCAAATTAAAGCACTTGTTTCACCAAAAAGCTCAATGGCGCTTAATTTTGATGTCTGGCTGTACAGTTTGGTTGCTAAAATTATATTTTCATGAGTGAGAAGGTCAATTTATTCATTCGTACTCTCACATTTCACGATACGTGATTCATAACTTATTCGTCTATTTATACGGGTATACAAAAAATAAAAAAATATTTATCTCACTTTTTTTATAGCATTTTGTGAAGGAAATCAACTTTTTTATCGGATTTTTTGTTTACTGGCTATGTGTGATGGGTGTATCAAACCGGCAAGGGAATGAGATGGATCTGTACATATATTTATGTAATGTATATTTATGCTCATAAAAACATGAAAAATATACATAAATATTACAAATAAACATATTCGGGTGGGTGTATATTCGAGATGTATATTATTTGTGCATCAACCGAACTGAAATATTATATGTGTATATGGCAAAATATTTTTTATATGATTACCATTTCATTTCGATTCAACATGAATGCAATCAAATAAAATGAAAAATGCATTTTAATGTAATAAAAACTAATTTAAATATAAAATCGACCCTCCCAAATATTATTGAAATGTCAAATTGTAATCGGATCAATGGCTGTAAATCGTTAATACCGTCAAATATGTTAAACTTGGTACAGTACCAAGTAGGGTTCACTAGTTCTAAATTTACTCTCCTTAATCGTACATTTAGTAAAGCGGCTGCTTATGTTGCATGCCCTTGTGCATAATATAAATACACATAGTACTACCAAGGTATGTTTGCCCATTGGCGTGCTAGATGTCGTTACTAGTATCGTTTTAAATATATCAAAATATTTTTATATGTATAATCGCCTAAATGTCATATATATGTTTACTAAATTTTGAAGATATTCTATCGTCTTGAAATCTGGAACATCAATGGATAAACTGTTTTTTTCTTATGATGGTAGCACTACATGTATTTATATTATGCCTTATGTTACAATCAACGAGATTGTAAATTAGGCTCTGGAACAACCAAATGTGTTTAATTATATTGATGGTCCTTGGCATTAAACCAATTTGTTATGGTACTGTAATTTTTCACAATTTCAACTGTACACTGTTGAAATTGTGAAAAATTACAGTACCATTTCGAACAAAGAAAATTAAGAGACAATTTTAGAAATAGACAAGAAGATGCTACACTTCCAAAGGCAGATGCGGATAGAAAAATTTACAGCAACAAGTTTTTGAAATTTTCTGAGATAACAAAAAAAGAACAACCAGTTTAAACATAAAACAGTTTAAATTTTGGATATTATTAGCCGTCCCAGACCATAATTTTCAGTACATACCACAAAAGTGAACCTCCTCAAGGTTTACTTTTGTGGCCTCCTTAAGGTCAGAAGTTTTACACTATGATGACTCAGCGTAGCATTCCAATTTGTTTTGGGTTTTAAACATTAGAAGAGGCGTTGGAAGCGGATAACCATCGAGATTTAAATGGCTTGCTGTTAAGCTCTGTAATAGAAGCGACGAGTGACACAAAGTTAGGCATATATTTAAAGGTGACATTGTTAAGCTCTCTAAAATATATATCGCTATAGGTTTTACTCATATGCATAAGTGAAGAATACTAATAGCTCTGTAGTAACTTATTTACTAGTGGATTTTGTGATTCTTATTATCAGAGTGGTCCTATGAGAATTAGGGAAAAACGACCCAAAGTTGGCCTATTGAAGCCAAGGGCATCGCCAATAACACAAATATCCATATTTACGAAAGACCAACTCAGAAACATCATAATTATTTACAAAAAGGCCCCGCAGTGTATGGCCAGTTTATCACAAAAATAGTAACGCTTCAACTTAATGTCTCCAACCATTCAAAAATATTTGTATAACAAATTGGATGAGGTGTTGTCTTTACCAACGCCTGAGCAGTTAAAACGAGCACGGTTGGTTGGCTACCTGAACCTGTTGAGGGAATGAGGATTGCATGCAAAAAACCTCCTACAGTTATCTGCCAAGGAACATCCGTTATTAGCGACGAATCAGATGTCGCAGTATGAACAACCACGTCTTGAATAAACTGGAGATCCAGAAACATTCGGCAGGTCTCTCTCGCGTTCTCTTTCTCATCGTATCTCTCTCTCTCTCTCTATCTTTAAGTTATCTTTGACCAGTATTTCAAGAAAATATACTGCAGCAATGGTGAACGGTAACGGTGAAACATTGGACGTTGTGGGAAAGGTAGCCATTTCTGTTAAGAGTGGGGTAACGGAATAACGCTTGGAAATGTTGGCTTTCCGCGGAGAACATCATGTATCTCTATTAGGTAGACCATGCTTGGATAAATTAATGCCTACCCGGGGCGAAAAAATTCAACAGAAGTTTTCAACAGATGGTAACACAAGAACAGAAAATTGGAGACGACGAGGAGTGTTTCATATATATCATAGCAAATTGGATAGCTCCATTGTGGTAATTCCAAAGAAGCAAAAAAGTCTATAGTCTCTAAAAAAGCAACTATTTCACAGTTTTGGCTTTAACCGGCGCATACCAGCAAGTTATAGTAGCTGAAAACCCATCGGAACTTCCACAAACAACACTAATCTGGGATTGTTTAGTATACTGGGCTCCCTAATTCTTCAAGAGATGCCGAAAACTGTTTGCTATCTCGATTATATTTTGATTACTGGTGTACATCAAAAAGAGTATCAGGGCAATGTAGATGTAGTGTTTCAACAACTTGCTAGGTATGATGTTTACATTAAAGAAAATAAATGATTTTTAAATGTAAAGTGGAATGTCTAGGCCACATTATTAGTGGGTGCGGAATAAGCCCGAGTTCAAGTAAGATTTTGGCTAATAACAATGGTACAGGACCTTAAAATGTCCGATAGATGTAAGTTTTATCTGGACCAGAAAGTGTAACGATGAATTTGAAAGATGCAAAAAGAAGCTAAGTGAGAACACACTTTTAAGCCATTATGAGTCGTTCTTAGCTAAGAAACCATTCGCAGCGTATAATGAGGCCTTCATTTCGAAGCAAGAACTTTAATGCTAGTAATTGACCCAACATCGAAGTGGATTAAAATTCAAATAATGTAAGGAACAATTACCGCTGATGTTATCATTAAGCTTAAGCGTATGGTTGTATTAGTTGTATCCGGTAGATCTAGTAACAGATAACAACCCACTATTTAGATCATCAGAGTTCATAAAGTATTGCCAATGTAATGGCATATCACTTTTAAAGAGTCCGGCATCAAGCAAATGGTTTGGCAGAACGAGATTTACAGACAGTAAAGATAATTATGATTTATAAGCGTCAAGATTTCACTTGCAATTCAAACATAACGATCAATTTTTAGTTCGAAAAGGTCACGGCTTGTGTAAACGGTAACACATTTGTTATATGTTCATACAAAAGCTTAATGTCAAAGCTCAAAAACAGCATCGCCTCCCATGATATATCGTCTCACCGCACACATGAAAATGAACAAATGAAAATTTATAAAATTTTCCACATTAGATTTTAATGAGAATTTCCCCCCCACATAACAGTAATAATAAGCACATAGGAACAAAGAATATTCATAAATTTTAATATTTAATTTTATTTGGCGTGCATAAATAATATTGATGCAAAATTATACATAAAATTGAAAATTTTTATGTTGATTTTCTTTATTAATCCCACCACCATACATACGAAGCATACGAGTACATGTACATATTCATGAAATCTAACCAACCACGATAATAAAATATTACATCCATATATTCGGTGTGCGCTGGGGTACTTTTTATTCAATTGTAATCCCAATGATTTGATTTGAAAATTCGTGAAAAATAAATAAAAGAATTTTTTAAATGTCGAAATGTGGGTTTTGTGTGTATATCTTTGTGTGGGTAATCAGCATATAATTAAGTATGTTAGAATTAATTTGTTTGAATTTTAAACCTGCGCTTCACTTATTTTGAAAAGTTCTTAAAATTTTTCTTACCATAAACACATCATCTGTTTGATAATTGCGAATATCCAATGTTAATCAGGACTCAAATTTATTAGTTTACTTGGTGATTGATTAAATATTGAGTGTATGACCAAGATTTGCATATTCGAACATTTTCAAATGCCCTACAAATTACTCCTTTGAAATGTATCAATATTTTTTAGCAGCATTTATACTGATCTTGAGAGCTTTTGATTAACGTATCATTCACCATAATCGGTTCACTATTACGTGTTTTATTGACTTTTCATCCATATTCGTAAATTTGTAAAGGCTAACTTAACCTCTTTGCTAATTTTTTTGCATCCAACTTTTTTGTGGAAGCATATAAATATTTTACAGCAGAATTTATACTAATGTTGAGAGCTTTTGACCTGTATTTCTATACACACGGATTCGACTACACAACAATTACTATAAAAATATGTTTTCAATATTTTAAAACGCTCTTCAATCGAAAACATGACTGAGGAGCTGTCAAAATTTCAATCGTTACTATAGTAAAAGTGTTGCTGTAGCTAATGATTTAAAAACAAACAAATAAATGGCCTACTCTTTATTTTTTTATTTTTTATTTATTGTGAAAAACTGTTCGATAGTTTTTTGTTTTATCAAACTGACGAATGCAGTAGATATCTGCGACATTAAACTATTTACGTAATTTTCATTTTCAATCGCAAGCTTGCTCTCCGTATTGTTATAGACAGATAGAAAACGAACACGTTCCGAAACGATACATTGTTTGAGCTTTTTAATTAACGTATAAGTTCAATTATCAACCAATGAGTATTTTTTGCTAAAAAAATCTTTTTGCTAACCACTTTAAAAATAGCTCTCGAATTTTTTTGTATTTTGTTCCAGTTTCTTCGAAAATTTACATATTCTACCTTAAAATCTTCTTCTCGAATCACAAAAAATAAAAAAACATTAAACATATTTTTTCTGTTATGTTAAATAAGATTTATGTTGAAGTGAGTATGATTTTTTTTATTAATATTTAGAAGCGAAGCATGTCGATATATTATGTTGAAATGAAAATGTTTTAATGTAAAATTACAGGTATATAGGCTAGGTACATGAACGAGTTAGACATGTATTTGCATATTTTGATGTATATAAATATAAAGGGTGATCCAATAAAAGTTTTGTAGGAATTTTGTCTAATAAACGATACTTTTAAGATAATGTGAGGTAGCTGCTGGACTGCTTTTTAACAAAGGCGTAGATATAAAAACTTCCACACCATCTATATTAGATCACTCTTTATTATACATATACATAATATAAGCATGCATATGAAAGATATTCGTATATTTAAATAATTTTTTGTTACATGCGGTATATATGGCAGACACACGAAGAGTAATTTTAAAAAGCTCACGTGTTACATATTTTACATAAAGCTTTTAACGAGAGTACAAAATTTTTATGAATTAAATTAATACTGTTGAAATTATTAATGTTGTATATTTATGCCATGTTATTAATATACAAATAATTTATCGGAGGCGAAACGGGTTGTATATGTGAGTTGGCGTATGTACGAATACTTGGAAATATTAATTTGTGGAAATTGCTATATAAATAAAGCGCTAAAATTTCACAAAGAAAAGTTAATTTTATTTTTTTGTGTAATGGGTGTTGGAAATGTACCGAAAATGTTCTTTGTTTTAATTTATTTATAAATTTGAAAGTCGTAATTTTTAAAAGAACGTTGGTGCAATTGTTAGTATCCATTAAATAATGTATAAAGACCTCATTAGTCAAGGCTAAATTTCAACCTTCAATTAACGAGAAACATGAATTCCAAGGAATCGAAAACCTTCCACTTTCCCAAATAACACACAGAAATATATTAGTATGATTTTTAGATATTTCAACGCAGACCATATACCTTGCTAAATGTCGGCGGATCATAATACTAATATAATGAAAATCAGTAAAAGCCTTAGCTGACCTATACCGAATCGAAGATCCGGGACTAACGGTTTTGGTCCCAAATTTCATAAACCAAAGCCTCGTTTAAACGATGCTGAACCAGCTCTACTAAGATCTCTAACTAAGTCGTTCTCTACATCGAGTAGCCATCAATGCCAAAGCCTGGATTAGCACACAGGTTTGAGCCTGAGGGTCCAAATTTCCGAGTCAATATTTTAATGTCCGATCGCAAAAACCTACTTTTCCCTATTATCAGTTGCAAATATGATAGATTATTACAATCACCTAACCAAAGGTACCATTTGATTGATGGCTGATTGGACTCTAGCATCATCTTCCGGATAACGCCTCGCCGTAGTTTTACAAAAAACAATATGTAAGGAAGGGAAAGTTATTATTTACGCATATGAAGCCAACCGAGCACGAAAGACCACACAATTCTAAACTACCTGCAACTGCCACTTTCCAAGAGTATCAGGATATATCCTAAAATTGCAATCATCAATAAATAAATTATATAAATTACATAAATTATTATTGTAATAAAAATATCATCAAAAATACAAGATTCTAAAATGTATATTATCCAAAATAATCATTCAACACCAAAATTAAATGAAATAACCGTTAAATTGACAAAATACGTAATCTAAACTAACCAAAGGTACTTTTAAAGGAAAATTTGATAGTAGAGAAGCAGGATCGTAACATACTGCCTCTCTCTGGAAAATTGTTACTTAATTTTTCCAGTGGTTGAATTATGTAGTCGGCCACTTACTCGTAATATAGCGTCAATTCGCCAAAAAAATCTTTGTTTTAGCTGCTATTAATCTTACGAAATGTTCTCCATTGACATTTGTAGCTCATGAATATACCACGGAAGCATCGCGATCTCCATGATAATGAATTCTATATTAGATGGTAACCTGTGTACAAAATTTGGTATACGTACTGCAGTAAGTTTTAGGAAGTAGAGCAGAGTCATTGTATTAATATCTAGATAATTTTCCGCCCTCGGATAATAAATTCCGTTTGGTGAATTTGATGGTTGATCCGGTACATTGAGCTAAATGCGTCTTAGTTAGTCGACTAGCGCATATTCCTAACGTTTTGACATAAACTTCAGGACCCTCTAACATATCAAAATATCTCCAAGTTTGTCTTTGGATATGTTGCAGAGTAGTTTCTTAATAATAAAACTCCATTGCCTTAGTGAGACGTCTGCTTGTGTTAACTATGTTGACATCTCGTTATAGAGTTGAATAGCCTCCTCGTCAGAGTTATATCCCAATATAGCCGATCATTTTATCAGAAATTATTAAATATTTGTTGAAACAAACAAGTAGCTAAATTTATGCCGAACACGTCAAATCTTAAGTGACGGTTTTTAACCCAAATATTGCAATTTTATCTTCGGATGCTCTTTCCACACGATTTGGACATAAAAGCTACTTTATGACCGTGAATTCTTGCATTTTATGTACGGCCGATGCCCAACTCAGAATTAATGGCAGCATTTGCCTTTCAGCGGCTCCATAGCTGTATTTTGCTGGAAACTGTATCGATATTGGTTTAAATTAATGTGTGCCGTCTGGGCCAAAACCGAATCAGACTGATGGAATGTCCGTACCATATATTTGATTACGTCGAAAGTGTGGACAGATGATCTCATTAATAGTCGATTGTAACATTAATTTGGCGCCCACGAACTTTTTTAATACTTTAGGAAGATCTCTTGTATTATTAATGTCATCAGATATAACGGAGCCCACATTTTTGTATCCTAGATGTCGTGTAGCATCAATGAGTTGGTATTGTATCTTTAAAGGATAAATAGTCATTCCTTTTCTCTGAAAATACTGGAGTACTTCCTCATTGTGTTTTTGTGCTTGATCGTTCGTTGGGTAGATTTTTAATGCTTTTTCAATCAAGAGTTCATTGGTAGCATATGTTGAAACTTTTTCTATAAGCATTGTAAGATACTCAGATGTCAACTTTCAAACTCTTACGTCGTTTAGTATATCGATAAATGTCGTGTGTCTTTGTTGTCGCATGTTTTCTTTAAGTTCAACCTGCTTGAAGAGCCACCATACATGTGTGGCGGGCTTCATATATTCTGAATGGTAAAAACTTGGTTTTCTCGCACAGATGGTAATTGCATTAAATCGCCGAATAATAACACTTTTATGCCACCAAAAAAAGTGTTTGGGCTTTTCAGTTATCACAGACGGGAGTCGACCATGCAAAGCATTTTATAGGGAGCCTATAAACTTAGAAATTCAAGAAATTCAACATTTGCCATTACTCTTAAATAGTTACTTCTTAGCATATTACGATGACTCCATCTTTCGATACTGGAACTTTTAGCAGACAGTTTAATGTACATTTTAGAGCATCAATTTTAACTACTAATTTCCCATAACACTATGATTAACTTGATTTTTCAACAAGTTAAATAGAAAAGTTACAAAAATTCTCTCTCGTTGGTTTTCTCCATTAAGTTGATTTTTTATATTTCCTATAAAAACAAATGAATAGTCTGTAGCGACCATCGCTACACACACAATTAAAAATTATTCAGATATTTCGTGCAAATCCATATAATTCGCTAACGCTACATGTACACTGAACATAAATATATATAGAGCGTAAAGTAGGTATTACACATAGCACTCGGTCGCCATGGCCTGATGAGATGACAAATAATTTTTGACAAAATTATAACAACATCTCATCAGATCGAAACTGAGCTTTGCTTTGCACAACATCCAATTCTGAAAAATTAAAATAAGTCAACCGCCGTCGTTATAAGTCTCTGGTCTGTAATCATGGCTGGTTGTGTCCTTTGAAACTGTCCATTGTTCATATTCATATCTAAAAATTCATCTCCTTCGGCTTCAGGATTTATTATCTCTATGGCTGCTCCAGTTATAACTTTATAACTTTTATTTTTAGTTTTTTTTAAGAAGAACAATATTTACTGTCAAATGTGTAATAAATTTCTTTCATCCTGATGATCCTGGTCAGGTTACTAGGTCAAAATTATAAAACTGTTTTAGTTTTCGGTGCTTAATACTTGTGCAAAATTGTTCAGACGTTAAGAAGCGGGTAAAAATTAATTTGAAAAATTCCGTTCCATAGATACATACGTGCATACATACAAACATACAGATAAACAAAAAATACCAGTAAAATTCAAATATGTAACCGACGAACAAAATTCATACTATGCATGTAATATAACAATAATGCTAATTTTAATTTAGAGCACACTGTGTATAATATATATTATAATTTGTAAATGAATACCCCTAAATGTCACTTATAATAAAATTATTTGCGACCGCGTTTCTGTTCGCGCAGCAGCGGCCATTTTGCTTACTTTATATTGTTTTGCTATCAATTGTTTATCAATTGTTCGATTTATCATGAAATTTACATGTTTTCTTACAGCACTGTTTATTCTAACTGTTCATATAACGTTCAATCAGTTGCTCATACGGGCATAATTTTATCCGCTAAAGATAAATTATAAGTAATCACCTGTCTAGCACCTGGGCTATCCGGCTCAAAGAAACATGCTTTTGAACAAGTCAAATGTTGATACTTTGTTTTAGTGCAATTCCGAAATGCATGGCAAATAAATCTCAAACAACGTGGCTTAAATTTTGTGGTAAATGATTCCAGAAAGTAAAGCAACAGTAGATTAAAATAAAATGTAATTTTATTTTGTATACCAAGATGGTGTTGGATGTTGTGATGTATTTTATCTGTTTAACGGTTATTTCATTTAACTTTCGTGCTAAATATATATTTTTTTTTTAATTGCTGCGACAACAATTGATTTCAACTATTCACAGTTCAATCATTTTTTAAACACTACTAGTGTTTCTTGAAATATGGAATTTAAGCAATCATCGATAGACTAAAAATACAAATTAAAGGAATTAAAGGGAATTTTCTTTTTGCAAAATAATAATCTTAAATTCCCCACAAAATTATTTTATTTGAACCACTCTGTGTAAACATTTCGAACGAATCATGAATAAAAGTTGCCATTTAAAAAGCTCAAACTAACAAAAATGAAAAGCATAATGCTTTTCAATTCGACATGAATCAGATATGATGTAAAGAAAAATAAGTTGAATGTATCTATTCATAAAAGAACATTTAAGGTTTTTCAATTTTAAGTAGCATATGAATTTTTTCAAATAAGCCAGAGGAGCACAAAACACATCCTGTCTCTATAGACATATCTCACATTTGGAAGTATTATGTATGTACATGTATGTTTAAACTTTATGACAAATTCTAAATGTGAACATTTTATACGAGTTGCATTGAAATTGATTTACTAATTTGAAATTACAACAAAAAATTAGTTACAACGTATATCGTTATACGTTGTATAACGATATAAATAAATTGCTGCTCATATAAATAAATTGCAGTATCTCATTTCAAATTGCAGACTAAACAATTTTCGTGCTGTAAAAAAATGTTTAACATTTTTTTAGAATTTTTTTTTCGTATTTGATTGGCAGATTTAAGCTTTGTATTTAAGCGGATGCAGTCATTTGGCCGTGATTCATCTACGCAAAGTCTGTTGAAGGACACTACTAACTGTGTGGTTAGTTAATGCATATAAACAAAGGTCATTGCTAAAGAGCTCTCGTAGTGAGGTACTTTTCATTTGCCTCTATACGAGACAGGAAGAAAATTATACAATTTCACTACCCTTGTAAAACGTTCAAGTTCAAATTTTTTATTTATTTTTTTTTGTAATTTAAATTCATCGTACACAAATGTGTAGGTAAAAAACTTAAGTTTATAATACCGAGTTTTATTCACATTCCACTTTATTTACGTTTTAACCAACACAAATGAAGTGATATTACTCTTATAATGATAATAACCGATATGCACATTTGTGTAGTTACGAAATTTTTGAGAATAAAAGATTTAAATTATTTTAAGCTGGTACTGAACTTCAATATTATTTTGTTTTATGGGGTGACTTTAAGAGGACAGAATCAGATTTAAGAGATAGATAGATTATCACAAAGTGTCTGATGTTAGTGATTTTAATTAATTTCAAACTAGAAGTGACTATGAATTACCAGTGTTGGATAATCAACGAAATGGAAAACCAAGGGTGATCACATATTTATATTACCTTTACTATGTACTGGGCCTTTTTCGTGTGCTGGAAAACCATTAAAGTAGAGTGTACTGACCGGTGCTCAATTTGTTAGAAAATAATATTTTCAATTTGAAAATTGGAAAACTGAAACTACACAATTGTGTCACCTGTTCAATATGTTAATTAATTTGTTTCGAAAACATAAAATGTTAGATAGTACACACAAATGAGTAGACCAGTTTAGTTTTATACAAATGTACATACATACTGAGTTTTGGAAGTTTTCGATTTCTGGCTCAAATTTCTCACTTTTGATGGGCTAACCATCATGGAATTTCTGGGTTTTGGAAATTTTCGATTTCTTGCTCAAATTTCTCAGTTTTGATGGGCTATAACCATCATGGAATTTCTGATTTTTGGAAGTTTTTGATTTCTGGCACAAAATTCTCAGTTTTGATAGACCATCATGGATTTCTCAGTTTTGATGGGCTAACCAGCATGAATTTTCTGGGTTTTGGAAGTTTTCAATTTTTTCAGCCTTAGCACTGCTTGAATAATGGCCGGCACGAAATCCAAATTGTTCTTTTGGAATTTGGGGTTCTAATAGGAGCTAGATCCTATTCATAATGACTATTTCCATGACCTTACTATTGGAAAGCTTTCCTGGGTTAGTATTAGGAATGACTACCGATTTTCAAACATTCTGGAAAGTAACTTGACTGGACGATATCGTTAAGAGATATATCGGTTTTGATCTGGAAGGTTTCAAAGTACTGAGCTGAATGTGTAATCGTCACTCGGATAAATTTTCTTTTATTAAGATACTGAAGAGTGTTGGCAACTTCTACTTTTTCGACCAGCTCAATCAAGGTTAGTTTATGAGGAAGAGAATAAAAAAAATTGTTGACACAGTTATTGACTGACTGTTCGAAACAGTGAATTGATGGCAAGTTTGATTACGTTAGTTAATTTAGTCAATTTGCAAAGCGGAATAGAGAATTGAGAAGAATCTGGGAGGATTCTATGGACAAACATTTTAAATTTCATTCAGTCGGCTTTGTGGAAGTTGGAGAAAAGATTTTCAAATAGAACCAAATAGGACCATAGGAATTGTTGGCTCGTTAGCAGCATTTAATTGGATATTGGAATTATTGCATAAATTAAGAAATGCTTGTCCATTTTGATTATTATTTTGGCAACCCAATGTGGTAAGCTAAAGAGATTGAAATCGATCCTCTTGACTTGTCTCATACAAATAAAGCAAAACGTGTCGTATTTGTTTCGGAACCACCAAAAGCATTGCTTCAGTTTTCGCTGTTACATATGTTTTGGCCAGAAAGTGAGGAATACCAGCCTAGATTAAGATAGCAGTGCCTCTTAATTTGGCATTTATTGCATCTAGCTTAAACGTAGTATCGAGCGACCTGAAATAGATGTCGCTGAGCTAGGTAAGTTTCGGATAGAACATTCTATTGACATTCTAGGAAAAAACTGCATAGAAGCAGTTCTAGCATGAAGAGTTTGGAACTGAGACAATGAATTACATATAGGCGAACCGTTTTTCATACGTATTAGCTGATGGGATCCGATCGTATTCAACGAAGAATAGATAAACATTTTGTTCTCACCTGACACTGGCTGAAATTTGTTGGGTGTTGTTTGCTGCAGTTTCCTCTCTCGTGGAACGAATCTTTGGCAATTTTGACATTGAGTTACTTGGGATCGACCACGTCCTTGCTCTGTAACGGTTCATGTGCTGAATTAAAAGTAGAATTTTGATATGCGTTTTCTTGTCGATGACTACTTGGAAAAGAGAACCATCAAATATTTTCTGAGTTTTGGAAGTTTTCGATTTCTAATAAACTTCTCAGTTTTGATGAGCTAACCATCCCGTATTTTCTTAGTTTTAGAAATTTTCGATTACTGGCATACATTTCTCAGTTTTGATGATATAACAACCATCATGAAATTTCTGGGTTTTGGACGATTTTGGTTTCTAGCATAAATTTCTCAGTTTTATGAATTTTCTGGGTTTCGAAAGTTTCGATTTATGGCATAAAATTGAACAATTTAAATGAACTTTGGTACAGTTTCTGTACCAATTTCAATTTTATTTCTGGGTTTTGGGAGTCTTCCATTTCTGGCATAAATTTCTCAGTTTTGATGGGCTAACCATCATGTCTTTTCTGAGTATTGGAAGTTTTCCACTTCTGGGACCAATTTCCCAGTTTTGATGGGCTAACCATCATGTTCTTACCGATCGTGCGTGTACGTGTGGTATTTGATATGGAATTTTTTAAAATTATTTTCGATCTGTTCCAGTCATGCTTCTAGGTAGTTATACCAGAGACCGACTTTCCTATAAATCTTAATCAGTCTGTTTCTGCCATTCTCTCAACTGGAACGTTGTGCAGAATGCTTAATGCTGGTCGTTTTTGAGTGGCAGTTTTGTTAGCTCGCCTGGTATTTGTCGAGTTCATGCTATAGAAACGAATCGTCCAACATAGCTTTTACTTCCCTAACTATGTTTTCTGCTTTTTGGCTGCCCTTTTAGAATACACTGTTTCAGGAACGGCTGGATTATTCAACCCATCTTCATCAGATTCATGACCTTGTTTGCTTTATAGGACTGGCAAGTTTTTAAAATTAAAGCAATAATCCAAAAAGCTATCAAAGTGCTTAATTCTAACGATGAGAAAATGTAGAATCACAGGATCAAGCTGTAATAGAAATCTACAAGTTTTCTACGGTAACTATTATAAAAAATTGCTCCTTGATATGCAAATACACTAAAGTCTGGTAGACCAATCGGTTGGAACCTGTGGAATCTTATAATAATAGTTTTGTTTAATGCGTCAGTCTAGTAAATTTTCTTTTAAAAAAATTACCTTCATACTTTTAAGAGGTACTATACATTTTTTACAGTGTAGTATAGTAATCATATTATTTTCCCAATTTAACAGTGTATCGTCGTATGTTTATAATAAAAGATGTCGATTCACAACCTGAACTATAAAATTTGATTTCGATATCTTCATTTTCGGTTCGTTTCTCGGCTTACATATGTCGATTTTTTTTTTTTTTTTGCAAAAGTCGTGTTATCCTTTTTCCACTTTGACAATTTTACAATGTTGTATCTCAAATCGCGAATTACATGTTTGATTAAAGTGATGGTTACTGCGATTGTATTCAGATTTTCTATAATCATTAACTTATAATGGGGTTTGCTGCATTCTTAAATTGCTAGCACCTAATGCACTGGGAGTTTACTTTGCTGCCAGTGAAGCTGGTTGCCATGTAATTGCACAGTTTCCGTGCTCAATTTCATAAATGCTACTTTAATATGCTGATGGCCGAGAAATCGCTTGTGGCCGATCCTGTATGGTGAGCCCAGGGTCATCCGGGAGATTTTGCTTAAAGCCTGGTCTAATACACTCCTGATTATTCAATTAATCAAATTATAAGTGGTAAACCAAGTATTAGAGGAAATAATGTTATAGTAATAAAGCGAGATTCATATTTATACTTCTATCTATAAGGGACTAACGACTAACGTTTTGATCTAACGACCAAACTAAATAGAATTAAGAATGGATAAGGAAGCAACAGTAAAACTCGTTGAGTGATCCAAGTCAAAACGAAAACGATTTGCATGAAGGAGTTCACCCAAGCCTAGAATACGTTGCTATATGGTTTTCCGTCGAAGAGACCTACAACTTAAAATGAAGAGGATTGAGCCTTTACCCTCTAAATAGTTTATTTTACCACTTATTTAATATTTGTACTGTACCTTGAATGAATGCTGAAGATATCGTTGTGAAAAACAATAAAGTCACACCAAAAACTGACGACGACCAGAGTCTCCAAACATACCCAAAAAAATTCAGTGTTCATAATGTGTAGAATCATTGTCACGTGCCCAAAAATTTGTTTATTCGCTAAAATTAACCGGAAAATTATTCGTATCCTGCAATGTAAATAAAAATGAATTTGTTACCCCTCCCCGCGTCCAAAAAACAAATATCCCAAGGATAAAAGGAAACAATATACCGAAAACATAAAAAAAAAATGAGAATTCCGTTTGAATTGGATTAGTAAATCAAATAAAGTTGAAAAGATGAAAATAACAACAACAAAAATGGTGAAATTAAATTGAATTTTGATGGTCTTGCAAATGTGATTTAGGATCAACGATGTCGTGGTCGGATGAACGTCTAAAAAATAAAATCTATAGGAAAAAAAACATTTTCTTCCTACCTGGAAATGGATCAAAAATATAAATTTTATCAAATGCAATTTCCTTAATCATTAACCATAGCCGAACCGACATTAAATCCCGGAAAATCTGCACAACAACAACAACAACACAAAGATTTTTCTTTTAATTATAAATAAAAAATATATTTTTTTGTGACTTGTTATTTAATTAAAAAATTTTATGAATAGTACATTTTTCGGAAAACATTTTATCAATAATTTCCTTTAAATTGCAAATAAAGAAAATATACAAGACGCAAAAAACTAAACAAAAAAAACGGTAAAATGAAATTTTTGTTTTGTTTTACATTTTCTTTTTCTTTTTCCATTATTTCGTATATTTAGTTGGTCATGTTGAAAAAAACTGGAAAAACTGGAAAAACTTAATTAAATTACACGACACAAAAAAAAAACAAAACAAATGAAAAATTTTCCAGCTCTCGAAACAATAAATAAAATTAGAGAGAGAGACAAAAAAAATTCTAATTAAAATGGCAGCTTTCCTTTTTTATTACACATACTGTAAACGTTTTATATTGCCAAACTGCATTTTTGTTTTTGTATTACATGACTATCGTAAGACATTTCAATTAACTTTTTATGTCAGAATATATGCTGAATATTAAATTATGTTCGAATCTTGTCGCAAAAAATATCGTCTAGTAGGCTGTTATAGCATTTAGAAAATTACTTGCAAATATTAAAGTCGACCTTCCTGGATGAGAAAAAGTTATTTTTATTTTTAAACGGGTATTTCTATTAGTAAACAGAACGTTAGGGAAAATATTTTTTCATCCAGGTTTTTTTTAGTGTTGATGGGTTTTGAAGGGCCATCGCATCTGACAATGCAGGGATGACAATTTTCGATGTTTAGTTCCAGATTTTTAGCGCCCATTTCCTCAATGTGATTGAGACTTAGATATTCGTTTGTTACTCGCTTTCAGTGGTGCCCTTGCATGTGATGAAATAAATATATATCATCACAGAACTGCTGATCTAGTTTAAATTTCCTTGCCAATGGAACTTCCTCGGTCGTTCAAAATCCATAATGAACTCTACGTGAAAAAGAGTTTGTTTGCTAGATTTGTCCTTTGTACTTGGAGATGTTGCACATTTGACTCGGTCATCATGAGGCAGCCGGTAGAACTCGATTTTAAAAATATTTGAGAGAAATATTACTTCTTTTCGACCTTGATCCTCGAAGCAAAGAAATTGATGGCTTCTAATCCTTTGTGCTTGTAATTGATGATGGATTCTAGTATTGTACAATGCTTTTCCGAGAATTTGGATAGAGTTATCGAAATTAAAATATGAATCATCGGTTGTTTTTTCGGCCCACTTTCACTGTATTTTCTCATCTATAGCCTTGACAATAATATATGGATAAGCCCGGGATATCTGGTTTGGGGCATCTCCCCCAGCACCTCAATCCCACGGTTAATTCTTCCGACGAATCACACATATTCCGAGTACCAGTAGCGAACCCATTAGCGGCTGCAGAAATTCTCAAGATAAATAATCGTTAAGTGATTTGTAGCCGTGATCTGGCCTGTCACATCTCTTATACATAGATTTTTGTATGTTTTGTCATAATTGGTTGGAGTCAGCGAAAGTAAGAAAGCAAAATAAAGACATTTAAGCTCGACAGGAAAAGAGCACTTCGCAAATGTTCTAGGGATTCCTTAGTACATCAACATTTTAAAGGAACCAAGTACCAGTGATGAAAGAGGTATTGTAATAATTTTTTAAACATACCACTATGTTTAAAACCCGAGCAAAGGGTCCGCGCGTTTTGAGTTCACTATTATGCTACTTGGATTGTGTAATGCCACTGAAAAATGTGTAAGCTGTAAGCAATTACGAGAACACATGCTAAATGGATTAAAATGAAATATATTTCGGACTACAATGCTTATTTCAAAATTTCGGCAAAGTTTTAGAAAATTTAGTTAGAAGAAATGCAAATTATTCTGAACAAAGTCAAATATGATAAAATAATGACCAAGGCCTAAAATCTTAAAAAACGGAGTTAATATATGTCTCTTCCCAAAATTGGGTTTGATTTTCAGTGATTATAGCTTTAAGTATTTAGTATTTACAATCCCACATTTGTCACCAATTGTTTCGATCTACAAATCGGATCTTATCCGGGCCGACTTATTAAAACTGAAAACATTCCTTCTGTACTATTCTAATATTCTAAATGAGATATCTTTCCAACTCTTTATGTTTTAATGGTGCTCTAAAGTTTAGATGAAATTTAAATCGTGACATATTCGCAACAGTTCTTCTCAGCTTTCAAAAATTATGTTAGAATGTATTTTTGTTAATATTTTCATTCGGTACATGTAGCCTATTTCTAGGTCTAGAAGTGCTAAATTATCCTATTTTAAATCTGCGAACTTAGATGCTATATGTGGTTCAAGATCTGTTGTTAATTAGGTTATTACTAACAGACTTTTTTACACATCTGCCAGTATTTATACAGATTTTGAGCGGCTCGAGGTTTTAGTAAATCTAGAATGTTACTTCCCGTAACTTCTTCTAAAAACTTTAAGGCATTATACAATGATGCTGGAACCGAAAGTTCGGAGAGGTGATTAAACCTGGTACTAATCGTAGAACTGAAATTTGTAATGGTCCACGTGAAAAATGATTTTCACATCTAATTTCTTCGAACGATTGCAATTTGCCGGAATGAAGAAAATTCTCGATCCGTATATTATAGTTTTAACATAGTATCATTAATTTGCAGCTACTCTTTAATAGATGTCACTAATATCCATAAAATACTCGTTTTGTTTGTTTAATTTAAGTTGAGGTTAAATAATTTTTGTTTTCTATTTGTTTTCACAGAAACCAAAGCCAATATATCAGGACCAACAGACCTGTATGTGAAATCGGGCAGTGACATAAATTTAGTATGTAAAATTTCACAAGGACCCCACGAACTTGGCAATATATTTTGGTTTAAAGGAGCTGATTTGTTGGATGGTACACCATATTATGAAAATGACGTTTTTTCGAGCGAGTTAACGAATAGGATTAGTATTGAAACAGATTGGTCAGAAGGATTACACTCAAGGTAATGATGGACTATATAAAACAAAATACAAAAATCGGCCTCAATTTTTTTTTTCAAACGTTTACAGATTGTACATACAAAAAGCTCTACTGAACGATACAGGCAACTATACATGTGTACCATCGGTTGCTCAATCGGCCAGTGTTTATGTCCATATAATCAATGGTGAACAACATCCTGCCGCAATGCAACGAAATACAGCAACAAGTGAATCGTTTTACCAACAAAAAATTCCAATTATTATTTTAACTATTCATCTCGCATTCCATATGTCAAGTTGACATTAAACCTGCTTTGATATTTTATTTTTTTATTTTATTTTAATTTTATTTTAGACAAACATAAAGTAAACTAACGAATTAAAATTAAAAATGAATTTAAGTCATAAAAAAAAAAAACGAAAATTGGAAAAAAATGTATCATCCACCTTTCGTATTAATCTCGCATCAACTACTGGAAAATTTCCATCAACGATAACCCACTAGAAAGATACACATATACTATATTGAAATATATAAATAATTAAAATTTTTAGGACATCATCAAGATTTTCTCTATACCATAAAATTTTCCCGGTTTCAAAGGCATATACAGTCGCAACAACCCATATTAGAGCCATAATATGTGCAATATTATAAAATTTTAATTCCGAACTTTTAATTGGAAATGGAAAAACGTTTTCGTTGTTTTTTTTTTTTTAATTTTTAAATCAAATAAATTTAAAGTAAAAAATAATTTAATTAAAATTATACAATATATAGCTATATATAAATTAAATTTTAACTGTACATCTTATTATTAAGAGTATTTTTTTATACAAAAAGAAAAACGAAAAAAAAAAATGAAAATTTGGAGCAAATGGAAAATGTAAATTGAAACGAGAATTTATTTAAAAAAAAAAAAATTATTTAAAAACTGCTTCTCTAATGACAACAAAAATGTAAATAAATTAAAAATAAAATTTAAAAAAAAAAGGACATTTCTTAAAAAAAAATAATGTTTGAGATTTTATTAGAGGTAAGATGGTAAAAAAACGGTAAGTTACGATTATTTGATGATTTTTTCATCACGAGATCAGAATTGTTTTATTGAGAGAAATATTTGGTAGCGAATATAAGTATTATAACCTTGCAACAATAAGCTTGACAGTTCTTGCTTAGACTTAAATCGTAGGTAAGGTTTGCGTTCGAGTAATAATAACAGATACAAAATTAGTTGCTTCTGCGGTCTCTGTTGGTCTCTTCGGCTAGGAAGCACTGCCGATTATTGCTGGAAATAGCAACAAAAGGAAAAATGGATACCAACAAAATATAAGCAAAGCTTTTCATGTCTTTAGCAAATCCTCGATTTTGCTCAAATGCAATGTGACACCAGGATGGCAGTATCATCAACAAATATTAATACTATTACTTGGCCAGTAACAGGTATACAATAAGAATAAAATTGGTCCGAGAACGCTAGATCTAGAACGCAGTTTCTTCATTTTGTGTATAACCAGTTCTGCAGAAATTAGCGAAAATGATCCGAGAGGAGATCTTTAATGTTATAGATCTGTACAGAGCAATAATACTTTTCTTCGAAGGTATGTTTGATTACCTTTCCAATTTTTATACACGTGCTTTATGGTCCCATGTTGGTTTCGGAACCCAAATTGATGGTCCAGTGTAATTTGCCGTAAATTCTAATTTTATTCTTATTTGCATGAATCAGGTCATATCCTGCAACCTTTTTCGTGTTTATGTACATTTTTCATCGCTTTCCCAGTTTGTCTCTTTATAGACAAGCGCAGTTTGTGAATTTTATGCGAGAGTTAATTAATTTTTTTAGAAGTGTTTATAGCGGGTGAAACCTTTTCAGCTGGTAATTTCATTATATGTAGCAGATTTTCTGCTCTTGCATCAATATTTGCTGGTGTATTCAGAGTAATATCCAGTTGACGCCAAGCGAGAAATTTATTGTCCAGCTGACTAATATAATCCATGAGCTGCAGTTTTTTGTCGCATGTTTTAAAGGGCAGTATACTGCTGCTATTTCACAGTTTCCAAGACCATTCTTGCAAGCAAATGCTCATTGATGAATATGCTCTTTCTATATTTTGGAAGTTCATAATATTTTAATCTTCTTTAAAAAAAAATAATAAAAATTGAGTATCCATTAATTTCGAAGTAGTTTTCATGCGTGACCCATATTTCTGATCTTAATATTATGTAAATATTGGGCTCCATGAGAAATGCTTATACCTCTGTTTTGTGTTGTGTAAGGCCGTTTGCATTCCATATGGTTATTTTAAGGACATTTATTTTTGAATTTTAACACTATCTGCATCAGCGTGTTCATATTCTGCATCAGTAGATCCAAGGTCCTTTCCATCATTGCCATGAAACTTTGTATCATATACCAGTTAACTTATTTAAACAAACCGAGATGTTTCCTTCTTCACTAGGTTGCACCTTAGGAACGATATCCTTAACGATACTTATGCGTATGAAGATACTTGCGTAGTATTGATTAACTAGCGTAGTATAGTACTTCATCGCACTTCTTGTTGCTCTGCTCGTTGTTTAGGATTAAGTTGCCTTCTTGATCACGTAGACTCCGAGGTTTTGTTCCTCTATACCTGTTTGTCTTTTTTATCAATAATTTTTTACTTAAATCTGTCGGTCTACTTTTTCTGGTTTTTCCCATTTTTCACTGTGTATTTGTTTGATCCTCCAACAGTTTGATCCATTTGTTTTCCACGTCAAATGTTTTTCGTATGTTTTACGGGTAGCTTTACTTTCAACAAGGCTGCCTAGTTTAAGATCTGCATCTTTAATATGTTGAATGGTTATTGAATGGTTGTTAAGCCTATAGAATAAATTATAACCGATCCGGTTGGTCCAAGGGGGTCGAAATTCCTTGCAACACTGTTCGTTTCGTTAAACGATTATTATTGTCTATAACTTTTACACAGAAGGTTTTGATAACATCAAGCTAGAAATTTTAGCAAATAAAAAATCGATTTTCAGCCATGGTAACTTTGATAATGACCATGCAACAATAAATGTATCCCTTCTAAATCTCAAACAACCGTATCGTTGAAATACTGCCCACAGTTTTTTTCTTCAGGAGTCAAATGATTGTTAAAATTTACACTGATTTTTATTTCCCAAAAACCTTTGCAGAGTTTTGTTTTATTCTCTTCAGTGTCATTGGCAGTGGCAACGTTATAGCAATACGTATTTGGCGCGTTAATGGCTGATCTTCCAGAAATAGCCCATCCTAATAATGTATTTTGCGATTCCGGTAGACTGTGAGACGTTTTAATTCGACCTTCAGCTAGTAAATTATAAAATAATTAAGCTCCTATTAGTACGTCTTCCTTCTGTGGGAGTAAAATTTTAAATCTTCCATCTGAATATTAGATGGTATTTTCCAAGGTGATATATGTTCGTTTTTATTGATGGTTGTTTGCCAGTTATGTTTGTCAACACGTGTACTTCTAATTTGGTTGAAAAATTAATTGTAGCTTAATTGAATTGTCACACATGATTGTAACTGACATGCTACTGTTGAACTTCCGATACCGCAGAGTGTGGCTCTTCCAGAATTTATGCTATTGTTACAAGTTAGTGTTTCGATCTGGCTCAAATTCAACAATAGTTTGAGTGCTGAATGCGCTATAGTGTTGATTCAATTGCCACGATGACGCTGCTTCGAGTGCTATTCCAGTCTGCATTCAAACCGACGCCATATTATTTAATTGATCAGAAATGTTTTACCGGTGCCACCATTTTCATTGTTTACACGATGCTTGATTTTATCGTAGGCAATTTTTAATCCCTAACTAAAACTTTTGTTTGTGTTTCCACGAAATGTCATTGCTGTTTTACATTGAATTGTTGGTTTTGCACCAGACCTCTGTCTTGCACGACATTTCTGTCTTATATCAATGCCGACATAGTCATACCAAGTTTGCAAAGGGCATAATATAAGTACACATAGTACTACCATCATAAGAAAAAAACAGTTTACCCATTGATGTTCCAGATGTCGGCTCGATAGTATATCGTCAACATTTAGTATAAATATTTGACATTTAGGCGATTGTACATATACAAATATTTTGATTATTTTAAAATGATACCAGTAGCGACATCTAGCACATCAATGGGCTAACATACCATGGTAGCACTATGTGTATTTATATTATGCAAAAGGCTTTGTTGATGATTTATTTGCATAAATCACGCTTCATTGAAAATATTGTCCGAATATTTTAGTTCTGGATTAGTTGCGCGTGCCTGCCTTAAAATTCAGTAGTCAAATTTCATTTGTTTTCATTAATCAATCAATCAAATCAATAAAACATTATTATTAGCTATCGATTAGCATCAAAAAATTCATCAAGGCAGAATAACTCAAACATTCTGATTGACGAACAAACCCAAATATCTAATAAAAACTGAAGTATAGAAGTATAATCGAAAGGTAGAGAATTTTTGGAAAATGGAATATTTACTAAAGACGAAGATACTTTGTTTGGAAAGACATAGCAATTTGGAAAGACAATAGGAATAATTTTCGCAAACCTGCGTTAGGCTTAAAATAATGTTAATATTGCACTGTCTAAAAATGAAAAAGTCTCTTTTGTGCAATTACTCCTCTCACGAAAAAATTATTGCTTTGATACACGTTGACTTATATTTATAGTAAATAGGTAGATTTCGGCGGTACAGGCTTCGAGCATATAGTTATACAGAGAGAGTGTATGCTACAAATTATATGAAAATTGATAGAGAAAAACGTAATACGACTTCTATCAATTAGTCTTTGTTTTTTTTTGTTTATATTAAGCTTTGTGCTTGCCTGTGTTACATCCAAACTATTTTGAAAAATTATCTGTTATATTCAAAACCTTCTGAAATAAAAGCCGAATTTATCCAACGTACAAATTCTAGATACTTCTAAATTAGTTAAAATAATAGTGAGAATGAAAACTATAAAGGAAAATTAGATTTATATTAGTGTAAATTATTTATTTAAATTGTCATAGTAACGAAAAAATGCAAATTTTGTTTATATAGTTTTGAATGTTACTAAAGCGCAGCTAGACGATTGCAAATAAACAAAAAATGTAATTTTCAAATGTTTGACGAATTTTCGTAAAAAATCGCCTATAGAGCGAATAGAGTAAGAATGTAACCTTGATTGCATATTCGTCATTTGTTTTGTGTCCACACGATTTATTATTTTATAAATCATCGGCAAAAAATTGCGAAAACAATTAATTTTCTCCGATAAGTTTTAAGTGTATAAATATTAAACTTTTTACTGTGAAATAGTTGAATTTTAGTGTAAGAATTTTAAAATTTATTACATATTGTAAAAGTAATTATTTAATACTATTTGACTGCTAATTTCTGTTAATAACCAGTTTAATTTCAATTGACCAAAATGAAAAAAACAAACTAGTAACTAAAAACATAAAAATGTATTGCGATCGCCATTTTGTTTTCGATTTGTTTACAAAATAAATTCAGTAGCGGAGCATTTTTCTTTTCTTGTAGGGTTTTTCTGTTTCTGTCGTTAAAATAATGAAAATTAAATTGGTGATTTATTATGTGTGATTTAATTTTTTATCATCTAACTAGAGGAAGAAACTGTTGAAAAATATTCTGCAACATAATTGTGTGCGGTGTTGTTCTTATTTATTACATTTATTTCAATTTCACTAACCAAATTAAGACTATAAAATGTTTCTTATGATTCATACGGAAAATTTTAGACCAAAGCAATAATTAATATAAGATCACAAAATATGAATAACATAATTGCATATTATTCCACCTTGCGATTGTAACTAACTTCATTTAAAAGCCCTACCAAAATATTTTTTTATCGGACGACTATGAAGAACTCTCTTCATAGTCGTCCGATAAAAAAATATTTTTAGAATTACACAAAAAATTTAAATCAAAGAGCAAAAAAACAAAAAATATTTTTGACAGAACTGCGGAATAGCGACTTTTTGTAGCAAACACTCTCTCTATATATATATATGCTCGAAGGGTACAGGCGTAGTTTCAATGCTTAGAAAGCTCTGTCTTTTATAATTTATAAGAAATTCGAAGTATCTCGTTTTTTCCAGGCAATGGGGACCTGTTTAGCATGGTCTTTTTTAATAAAACTTTTAATTGGAGTAACCGTTTAGTTGGCACATTTGAGTAAAAGGGCGTTTAGCATGCTTATGATGATTTAGTTTGCCTCAAATTAACGTTTGCAAGTTAACGTTCCAGGAAATTGCATTATATTTCTCGTTACTCAAGTATTGTGTAAGAGTATAGTTTCTCCGTATTTCATGAACTTCTTGTTAGCCTTTTCATTTTAAATTAAAAAAACTTGAGCGTGGAAGTTGCACGGAATTATGCACTAAAAAGAATCTTCAAATTTCCAGGTATTTGGCTTGCTATCAATAATACTGTAAGTTATGTTTTTAATCCATGCAATCTGTTTTTTGGGCCGAAGCTCTCCTAACTCTTTCGGGGTTATTGTAACGTCACATCGAGGACGAACGACTGCAGGCTCGCTTTAAATATCCCTCTGCACATTGCATTGCTCCAACAGGGCTATACTGGCATGGACGATGATTCGTCCGATCGCAATCAAGTGATGAAAAATCCCTTTTTCAACCCTCATCAGTTGGAGTTAAAATTCGGTATACCTGCCGACCCAAACACCGTAGCGCTAACCACTGCGCCAATTGCTCGATTCATACTGCTACAGTTGACTGCTGTTTCCTGTTTCAAAGATAATACGATTCTGCAATAAAACGATATAAGTTTCGATTTGAAAAAACAATATGACCTTTAAAAAACTTTGGGAGTCGCGAAATCAAAAAAAGGATGTCTTGTCTCAATTTAAATGACTCACCCTGTATATTATATATGAGTAAGAAATACATATTATAATATAACAATAATTATATAATTAATAATACATTTTTTAATTTTATTCATAAAAAATATAATCTTATCGACTAATCCTATAAATATTTTTTATAAATTTTTTTTTGTTACAGAAATTGTACAGGGATGCTGAGGAATTGATATAAATAATTATAGTATTTATGGATTTGTCCAGCTTATGGGAATTACATTTTGATGACGATACCCAAAATTTTAATAAATTACCTGAATTTATATTGAAAAATTAAAAAGGCAGTTTTCTTATTTGTCATATTATGATTTTTTTTTAAGTAATAGAAGCACACAAAAAAATTGTTTATTGTCAATCAGTGTTGACTTTTAATAGAAGGCAGTATCGTTTTGGATCTCATCGTTGATGCATCCCAAATACAATTTCTATATAGTATATGGTCCTAAATGTTTCATAATATAATATATAGTATAAATATTTGGTATGGTATATAAATATCACTAAATAGTGCAACATTTTTAAATATATATATATATATATATATATATATATATATATATATATATATATATATATATATATATATATATATATATAAAATTCGTAGCATGGCTCTTAAAATCTAATACATATGTAATATATTTAAATAACAACAATTTACATTTAATTATTATTTTTTATTAATTTGGTTCATTTTTTAAATTATTAGTAATTTTGGTGCCATATATGCCATGTGCGGTCCTAAAACAATAACTTCGTTGCCGTTTCGGTCCGATTATATAACAAAAAAATTTAACAAGTAAATAAATAAAAAGCAAATTCCAAGTCAATTTGAACAGTTGGTTTATAATATTTACTGCGAGTATGAAGCTAATTGTAATTCTTTCGTCCTAACTTACAGGTGATCAAAGTAAAATCGCGTGACTAGAATTCAGCTGTTATTTATTATGTTTACATATACCATAGTATAAATACACTAACCATAAGAAAAAAATCGTTTACCCATTTATGTTCCAGATGTCAGGTTGATAGAATATCTTTAACACTTAGTATAAATATATGACATTTAGGCGATTATACATATACAAATATTTTGATTATTTTAAAACGATACAAGTAGCGGCATCTAGCACGTCAATGGGCTAACCTACCATGGTAATTTTGAAAAAAAAATCTGTGGTAAATAAACCCAAGTCTGGGCCCCAAAGCGTGAGAACCTTGAAAACATTGCTGCTGACGTAGAAAGTGTTTAAAACTATATAATTATGCCAATTTACTCATAAAATGTAGGTCTATAAGAGTTGAAAGAAGAACACAAAATTCCTCTACCTCATTTGGGAGACAAAAATTTGTAATACTATCTCTTGGTCAGCCAATAATCACTGGAGGTACACAATTGACACTACATTTGTATCTAACGGCACATTAAATTCTGCCACCGATTTAAAAATGGTTAAGACATCAAATATTGATAAATTTATAAGTGATAGTGGCTCTCGAGTTAGAATGTACTCAAAAACTTGCGTAGATTATACATAGACTGATGAGAAATCAACGTGAATTTCTTATTTGAGGCCTTTGTGAAATACAGCTAGTAGAAACCAACAAATAGGCAAATTAATCCCTATTATATGAAATAAACGACTACATCTAACAAAATGGCTATTAGCACTAGTCACCGAATTAAAACTGGGTAATAACAACAGGGTTTGAGTTGGTTTGGTTCAAGAGTTGGTGCTTTATTTGATAAACCAATATCCTATCATCTCCATTTACCCATTTTGTAGTATTCTTCCAGCACATAGTTGTAAGCCTTCCAGGCGCTGTAATGTACTTCTCCAGGCTACTCTGGCTTCCAGACTTTCCATTAAAGTTGCCAGTTATGATAATTGGAACTTTTTGAGGCCCTTTATGATTTTATCAAGCCTATATATTGATGAAGTGCACTGGTTCATCAGAGTATACTGATTAAGCTTTGTCTATGTCACAACTCGTCGATGTCACAACTCGGCCAACACTACCTTTAACAATGTAAAGTTTCTTCAGCAGAGTAGGTATATCGACCTTCTTTTCTTGTCCACTTTGTCTAATTTCATGTCCAATCATTTTAGCATTTTGCATATTAAGTTGGACAATCTTCAATAGATAGTTTATGTGGCCTTTAATTATCATAAACAGTTTTCCGAATGCCCGTTTATATGCTGTTCACTTCTCGAGAAGCGGTCGAAGTTTTTTTTAGGTTTTTTGCAACGAGTGCACAAAAATATAAAACACAAGAACCAACGATGCAAGGATAACACAAATCGAGCACCTTTATGAAGAAATATTAGTGGAGATTACTACTGAAGATGAAGTTAGTATGTCCTATTTCAGAGTTGACTACTACTCGCTTATAACTTCGAGATGCTGAGAGCCAGAATCAATAAAACAAAACCAAGGGATTGAGGTAAACATGAAATCAAACTAAAACGGAATAAAATTCCGCTGCTCTAAAATGCTCGTTGCTCACCACAAAAATTGAAGATACTCCAAAAAATGAGGTGGATCATTTTCCATCCGATAACAAGTCTTTTAGTGAACCAATTTAAGCAACCACCTTATTAGCCACGAAAATTATCCAAGTACAGATAGTAAAAATAAGTCTTGGAGCTTTTATTTTCGGAAATACCTCAAACAATAAGCAATTCATGATTAAGTGATTGATGATCACTTTGACAGACATCGACAGTAAATTAAAGAAATTTTGAGGAATAGAAGAAATGCAACAAATGTTGATGCAAGATGCATCAGCAAAAACAAACAACAAAATCGATTTCTATGTAGATGACTTATTCTCAGAAAGTAACAATCTAGAGGATGCTCATATAGGAAGCATAAAACCAACTGATCTACTAACTACTGGCCGGAGAACTTAACCTGAAAAAATGGACTTCTAATTGACAACTAACAGAAGTGTCGATCAAGCGCATGCTCCTTTATAATTAACGATGAAATCCATATTTGGAATCAAAGCACTGACACATTTGAGTTTAAGGTGCCTCAACAATAAAAATAGGAAAATGACCAAAAGTAAAATTTTGCCTGAATCATCAAAATGATTTGATCATTTGGCATGGCTATCGCCAACTTTGATTCAAACCAAAAACTTAATAAAAATCCTTTTGATCGCCAGTGTAACGTGCGATCAAAATCTGCCAGAAGACATCAAAAACATATCTCTCTATAGTAAAACTAGAAGAAATAAACATTTCTAGGTGGATCAATAGTAGTAATTTGTAACTTTAATGCTAGAACTGGAAAAAGCCCTGAAAAATATGTATAAACTATACGTTTACGCATGCGACTAGCCAACCTGTCAATCTTTTGTGTTCATGCGCATAATAACGTAAACCAATGCAAATATAAGGACTCATTTAGTAATATTTTCAGAATAGTGATTGATGACTTAACCCACAATTTGTTATAGAGCTGGCAAAAACTAGACTGACTTATATGTGAACACAGAAATACGTACTCCCGACACGAAACCAAAATATCAAAATATCAAAATATTCCTTATCAAAATATCCACTTGGAAAAATGGACACAACCTCGTAAGACGTCCCCAAGTCAAATTGACCATGTGTTAACTAAGCTAAGATCGCAATTTTCGTACAAGTCAGGGATCACAGGAAAACGAAACTTATACGTTTAAACTGTGAAAGTTTGATAATCGAAAATGAGAAAGCACAATATCAGAATCTTGTTAGCAGTAGCATTATGGAAACCAACCCCCTGTTCTGAGGATTGAACGCTTTTGAGAGGTATTGGAAACTTCGGTTGTCAGTGCTGCCCTCGTGACTCTAGGTAAGGTAAAAATGAAACCCAATAATGATAGATTTGATGAGGAGTGTCGCGCGGAAGGAGAACCGCCAAGCGAATTTATAGACGGATAGAGCGTGAATGGTGGAAGGGTGATAGTATGTATAACAACTCAACAATTATGAGCACAGTTCTCGTTACTTCTTTAAAGGAGTCACCGAACCGTAGCATACCTTCAGGTCTAGGTCTATCGCCATTTGGGATCAGGAGCGAAACATCCCCGATACTCTTGAATCTCATGCTAGAATTTATTTTTCATAAAAGCGAAACACTTGAAACAGCATCTTGTGCCGTCAGTCCAAAAAGGTCCTGGCATATGCAGAATATATATCCATGTAATTGGACTGAATGGCAACGGTATTTAAGAAATACTGGACGTACACGTTTCTAGGCTTTCTTTGGTCTAAAAACCAATGAGTCGAAAGCAAAATATATGATACTTGGTTTTAGAGACCAAGGCGCAATTTGTGACATTTGAAGGTGAGATGAATTTTCGATAGCTCAAATATTTTTATCATTTCTGGGTGATGAGTATGAGAGATGGTTAATAACATTTGAGAGAAAAGCCATGCGTATGATAAATGGCCCCTAACGCGACAATGACGATATACTTAAAGAGTTCTATTCAACTACTTAGGAATTTAATAAACATTCCTGATGTCGTTAATGTACTGGCTAGGTCATGTTCTATACGAGCCGCTTCTAAACGGGTGGTGCAGCGGTCTCTGCGAAGAGAGCCGCCATGTAACTGGCGAGCAGATGTCACTCATGATGGATCCTCGGGATTGAGGACGACTTAATAGTCTGAGAACAATACGAAGATCAAGCTAGGGATTGAATCGGATGAAGCCGGATTGTTGATAAAGCGAAGATCTGTAAAAACCGTATTATTATTAGTAACATTGTGAATCCCAATCAACATCTTAATGATGTGAACGCCTTGTTAGAGGTGTTGAAAACTTTGGTTGTCAGAGCCGCTGAAATGGCTCTAGAGTATATAGTGAAAATTAAGCCTAAAAAACGATTTGTATCCTATAAAGAACCGAAATTCGCTTCACAATCGCCCACAACAACAAAGCGATCTTTGCTAAAAGAACCGCAAGAAGCCCCACAAATTAATCATATTTCTAGACGAAAAACGATTAAAAAATGGACTGCTGAAGTCTTTAGAGTAGAATAACTCGGCAAAGAGAGTAAATCACTTAATTTATTTCAGGAATTAACTTGACTAAACCTTTAGACCAAAGTCCATTGTCAAATCTGAAATTTCGCAAATACTGACGGCGGAGATGTGCTTGGAGAGCCCATCATATATGTCAAAAACTATCTGTGAGGAACTGATTCAATTAATGACGAAATATACTTCTCCGGTTATTTCACTATGTCAGTCGATTCAACACCAGATTTGACACATATCGACCAGTTAAGTATTGTACTTAGGTACTTAAAAGACGGGAAACCTATTAAACGATTTTTACGTTTCTTTTACGAAAAGCCAACCGGGTGAAAAAATGGCCAACCGCAGATGTTAAAGTATTTAAGGGAAGTTCATAAATAAAATTTGCAAAATGGGTCAATATTACGACAATGATGCTAACATGTCGGGTCGTTATAAAGGGATGCAGCAAAATATTCTAGAAGCCAACAAGTTTGCTATATTTGTGCCCTGTGCGGCCCATTCATTGATCCTAGTAAGCCGAAGCGCTGTCAAGAGACAGTGAAATACTTTTCTATAGTGCAGTTGCTCTTTACCGTTTTTTGGCCATCTAAACGGTGGAGACCCTTAAATTATTTATTGGTGATGAAATTGTCTTACCGCTTTCTAATACTAGATGACGTGTTCTAGCCATCTAGCCAATAACATGGGTACATGCTATGGCGACAGCTGCAATTTTTATATAATTCGTAATATAATAGAAGCTTTAGTATCTATTGCTAAAGACCAATCACAGAAGGCACTAGAAGAGAAACGAGTAATATTCCAAATAAAATGCAGGAGCTGGAATTCGTTTTCATATTAAACTTTTAGGATGTTCTATTGAAAAATGTTTATAGAGTTAAATCAAGCTTTACAAAATAAAAAAGTGACCTCAGAAACAAGAGCAGGTCTATATAAATTGCTAGCCTACCAATTTTGTACTTTACGAGATGAATTCGACAAATATCACGCAATGCTATACCTTGTAGGCAGCTCAAACTCGCAAATATGTTAGAAAGAAGATACCAAACGATAGACGAGCACCAGAAACAAAAGCTCAAAAACCAAGCTGGGATGATAAGCAGAGGATATATTTATAAAGTAATAGCACATCGTTTTAGTTTTCTTAGTGATTTCCTAGATGTCGCCAACACTTTGACGTCAACTTCGCAAATGAGCTTCACTAAAATAAAATTAATTAATGGTTTATTTAAAAAAACTATCATTAATTGACATATGACCAATCTTTTGATAAATGGCACAAAAAAATAAAATTTTCGTATCGATAACACCGAAGATGATTGACACATAGAATCCCATCAATAAACAATTGATGTTACATCGAAAAATTCGAAATCGAATTTTTGATTTTTAAATTTTGGAATTTGCTTTTTTTATTTATTTGCTTGATTTGAAACCGTCTACATTGTTAAAAGAATAACGATATGCATCAGTGAAAAAAATGTGTAATCGTAATATATGTAAAGTGTCTAATATTTGGAAGACTCTAATTTTTAATTTTGTAATTTTACTTGTAAGAAAAATGGTAACAGACTAGATAAAATTTTAGGATTTATATATATCCTTTGATGCCCTAATGAAAAGTGTTGGTGTTCGTCGTACAGTTAAAAAAGCACATGATAAACTTAAAAGAAGCTTGTGTAAATATTTAAAAGTATAACATCGTAGTAGTAGTAGTTATTGTTGTACACACATTTCTATGGTCCTTTCCAATCCCATGTTGGTTGTGTCCATATATAGCCAGTATTTGTTATTGAACAGATCGCATTGTAATATCGTCCGGGCGATCTTAATTTAGTACGATTAAAATGTGTATTAAAAAAATTAATAATATTAAATCACTGTACCTGCAATAAGACCATTGGGGACATCGGCATCGGAACATTTGTTGGAATTCTTCTTTACAAACTTCATTCCACCAACATGTTCTCTATGTAAATCATAATAAGTATATATGTAGATATTTACAAAACCGTTTGTCGTACGCCTAACAATTTACTCACCTCTGTCAAGTATCCTCGAACACTTTGATCTGAATAGCTTCGTTTCACAATTACATTTCCATTAGTCATGTGTTCATTGAGAAAAATAACTGCTAGGACCAGTGCAATCACATATTTTACCTAAAAAAATGGAAAATATTCGATCAGATATATGTAAATCCAATGTAAATCGAAAAACTTACGTTCGACATAATATCCCTGTCAATTTTTCTTTTTCTTTTATTTTTTTTTTTCACTTTATCACGTCGTCAATATTTATATTCACAAGAAAATCAACAAGAAAAACAACAATAACAATGTGGAAAATTTATGCTAAACATAAAAATTCGTTTACGTACAAAAAATACTGTATATACTATTCGTCTATTGTTATCACACTAGAATGCAACTTGTTGATGATAAGATAATTCATCAAAATGTTATATTATCTTAAAGGATAAATAAGAAAATTTCCAAGTTTTTCCTTTTTTTCCTGATTCTTTTTTTTATTTTTTTGTTATTTGACTGCTGCTATTGATGCTGAATTTTCGCACACAAATACATGACAAAAAGATAAATGTCAAATTGAATTGGAAAATATGATGTAGAAAAAGAAAATTTCAGCGGAAAATTTTGGAAATTCATTGTTCTTATCTTGGAATATAAGATGGCAGTAGTATTGGTAATTTACTTAGAAAATAAAGAAAATTCGCTTAATTCTGTAAAATTTTGTAAAAACAAACTTAAGTTGTATTTATTGTGAATAATTTCCAACTGAAAAATGTAAAAACTACGAAAATTGTATTTCTCATCGTTCGATTAGTGCATTCTAGTTTCATAAACATGAAACAATTTCGAATATATTAAGGTTTCTGTATAGGATAAGTTTTTTGCCATAATCGATTAAATTTTATTCCGGTTATTATAGCATAATAGTGATTTTCCAATCGACAAACCGCTAGTAGTTAGGTTTTAGCCTTTGCTAATATAATTACCTAAAACTGGACTTTTTACTTAAATTTTCAATAGTCAAGCGGTTCAACACAGACCCACCTAGCGATTAAATGGTGCGTAACTGATAGTTTCCCATAAAAAAAAGAAAGAGCAGTTACGAGCAGTTAAATTCAGCAAAGAAATACTCCTAAGTACTTACCGGTACTTGCGGGTACATTAATTAATTTTTATAAAAATTATGAAACCTAGGTTTATCGCAATTTGGGACCAGGATGGAAAGCGTTGTATTAACATCGATGCAGAGCTCGACACTTGGAACGAGCATTTCCCTGATTTACTCAACGACAAGAAGTGTCAAATGTTGTATTTAAACGACGTCAAATACATACTTCGGATATGTGCATAGAAGACTCATCTTAAGAGGAATTCAAACTGGCCATACAGAGATTAAAAAGAATCCGTTCCCCTGGGATTGATTGCATTAATTCCGAGGTCTGGATATTCGTTTGGTCCTAGGAGAGCCTAGGATATAAAATCCCGGGATAAACCATCCTGAGATAAAAATCCTCGGGTAAAAAATCCTGGGATGAAAAATTTTAGAACACAAAATCCCAGGATAAAAAATCCTAGGATTCAAAAATCCAGGATAAAAAATCCTAGGATAAAAATCCTTGGAATCAAATCCGAGGATAAAAAAACCTAGGATTCAAAATCCCAGGATAGAACATAAAAGTATCCAAAAATCCAAGATCAAAAGGGATTCAAAATCCCAGGATCCAACTTCCCAGGAACCATCATGTATTTTCTGGGTTTTCGAAATTTCCGATTTACGGCAAAATTTTCTCAGTTTTGATAGGCTTACAACCATCATGATTTTCCTGAGTTTTTGGAAATTTTCAATTTATGGCAAAAATTTCAAACTTTGCCAGATAAAATGGACCTATCCTGATGTGCTTGATTGATACAAAGATTTTTAACAGTGGTTTGTGGTTCGTCTGCAGTTTGAGCTTTCATTCGTAAATATTCCGATAAAATATTTTTAGGGTGAATATTAGCGATAGCCATATTAAACACCTCTTCTGGCGTTAGCAGTGGATCTTGTTGTGTTCTAATACGTCGTTCAACCTCGTCGAATAATCAGCTCAGAAACGTGTGCCGCAAGGCTACTGGTCATTTATTACGTAAAATTTCATGGCTTCAAAGTTAGCGATGCCCTCATTTTGTTGTCACTTTACTGATTTGACCGGCCTTTTTTGATGCTCCTACAAATATTCGAAATGGGAACGCTCCGTAGATGCAGGTGGTTCCATCCAGTCATTTCCGAGTATAATTTCAACGATGCCGCAAATTTTCGATTCGTTCACTCGAAGTGCTGTAATTGCAAATTACAATAAAAACATAAAACGGTTTGAGTCCTTAATTTAGTTATAGTATATGCCAGAAGCTGTAGCGATACATATAAAAAATTATTTTCCCATTTAACGATTGCTATGCACTCTAGTTTCTTTAACATGAAACAATTTCGAATATTTAAGGTTTGTGTGTTGGATAAGTTTTATTTTGCCATAATCGGGGTATTCCATTCCGGTTATTATTGCACAATGCGGTTTAAACAAATAGTTCAAAATCTCAAATCTAGATCTCATTGCATGTAAATAACTGAAATGTCATACTTTTGACATTTCATATCATAATATTTGGCGAATTATTTACGTGGAACGATATTTTGGTGTACAAAATGACTGAAGATAATAAAGAATATATTCAAAAACGGTTAAATAAAATACTAGAAAATCGTCTAGATACAGATCGAGTGCGTATTTACTGAAAATTATATTTAACTGTACTAATATTCTGTTTTTGTTGTAGGAAACACTCGAAGCGCTTACCGATTTGTCGACTTTCTTTACCGACAATACAATAGGAGCGCGCCGCAATCTACGAAGTCAAATCGAAAAACGTAGTTTAACAATAAATAAAGAATTTTTAGGTGCATATGACGAAGTAAAAAAATCATTAGACATATTGGTCGGTGATATCTCCGGGATGACATTGCTTGTCGATAAAATGAAACTAAGCCTTAAACAGACCCAAACACAAACCTCAAGTTTAATACAACAAACGAATCAACTCCAAAACGAAAGTAATAAGCTACTTTTTCAGTCAGACATTTCGAATTCATTCCTTAAACGATTTCAACTCGCGGAAGAGGATCATAACTGTTTGTATGGCAAAGAAAAGGATCAAAATATTACGCAACATTTTTTTACAATTCTTGATCGAATCCATAAAATTCATTCGGACTGTAAAATCCTTTTACAGATCGGTTATCAAACGGTAGCGCTTGACATTATGGAGGAGATGACACTACACCAGGAATGTGCACTCGAAAAATTATATCGTTGGACACAAAATCATTGTCGGAATTTAGATTCGAACGAAATTGGGCCACTAATTATACAGTCAATGGGACGATTACAAGATCGGCCTGTCCTATTTAAATACGTAATCGATGAGTATTCGACGACACGTCGAGCTCTGCTGGTTCGAAATTTTATCGATGCGTTAACCGTTGGCGGTCCAAACGGGAATCCAAAACCAATTGAAATGCACGCTCATGAACCGAAACGTTATATTGGTGATATGTTTGCATGGTTACATCAAGCTATACCATCAGAACGTGAAAATATTTTGCATCTACTAAAGAATTGCGACAAGAATGACATCACAGATCAAATTCAAACTGCCCTTATTACAATCACGGATGGTGTATGTCATCCGTTAAAAGTTCGGATTGAGACTATATTAAATTCAGAAAAGCAGACTATAACCCTTTTTTCGATCGGGAATTTAATTCGTTTTTATCGCAACATCATTCAGAATGTAAATATTTCGAATTACTTTGTGATGTGCCTCCTTTTACTCATTTTTGTTTTTATATTCCAGACGGTCAAAAACGGAAATTTAGAGCAGTATTTAAACGATTTAGACGAATTAAGCGAAAACATGTACATGAAATCGTTAGAGTCACAAGTACGGGAAATTCTTTATGGCCAAAATGTTAAAACGCTCGAAGTTCCAAAAACGGATTTATCACCACCACAAAGTGTGAGCAAATTGTTGAATATTTTGAAAGAAACACTTGCCGTTGCCAGTATGGTGGAAGGTCGCCAAAGCGATATTAAAAAATTAACAAGTTGCATAATCGATCCACTTCTCGAGGCTGTAACCGAATCAGCATCGCATTTACCCACAATAGATATGGCCGTTTATCTGCTAAACTGCTTATACCAAATGCAAACCACATTAGCACTATACGAATATATGGATGATAAAATGGAACGACTTCAGGCACAAACTGATGCTCAACTGGACACCTTAACGTCAGAGCAGGCCTCGTCGTTTGTAGCCAATTTAAATTTGGGCCCAATCTACACTATAATTTTGAATAAATCTACTAAAATCGATTCAAATCTACTTAAGTCATTTAACGTGAGTATTTTTTATGATTTTTACGCGATCAAGATGATCTCACAAATTCTAATATTTTTATAGGAAAAATGGATAAAATTTCTGGAACTTCCTGATGTTCTCCATCTGCCCCAAATCGGTTTAATGCTTAGCAATTCACATCGGAATACCGTATTAAAACGATCGTACAGTGTAATAATAGCAATTTATACCCAATTATTCGAGAATTATAAAGGTGCCGAGGAGGAGGTGGAACAGATTATATTTACAAAAACGCCCGAAGAAATTGGGGATTTGCTTAAGGTGCAGTGAATACGATTTAGTCAAATTCGTTTATATGATGAGCTGTAAAATCCATATTTAACTAATAATAAACTAATATATTTTGAAAATATGTGTTTCAAACAAATTTTAGCTGAACCAATATGAGTTCCAACCATAATTTACAGATCAAGCCAAGCGTTCACCCCTCACCATGAGTTTTTTATTTTTATAGCAAACAAAACAAGAATTTTATTTTTCGTAAATTTTTTTCGTGCGATTGTCCGCACTGTTGTATTCTGTTACTTGAATGGGTTGTGTCGTGTGTCATTTATAAGTTCTATAATTTATTATTTTCTTTTTTATTATTTTTCTCGGTTTATTTTCTATAAAATAGCTAATAAATAGTTTAAAATATATATATAAATGTATTACATTTCCGATATAACGAATTTAAATATTTAGTGAAAAAATATTATGTTGTTTTGTGAATATAGTGTGTGTTGTGTGTGTATGTGAATTACAAATAAATTATTGTATTCAATTATACAAGTGAATATCTATATAAAATAATAATAAAAGAAGATTTTCTGTTAAGAATTGAATCTGAGATAGATAATTACAAGAAAATGTGTTGATTTTCGTTTATTATTTTTATTTTTATTGTTAGTAATTATTCAAGGACTTACTAATTTTAAAACATGGCGGATTCTTATTATCAGGTAAATTCTGTGTATTCTGTGATTCTTTTAATTCATCGTGTGGCTTTGTATGTATATGTGTCTATATATAATCATGTCGGAACATGAATACGATATCTAGATATGTAATTTACGATAACAAAATATGCATACAAAATTAAATTTGTGTAAACAATCCAAGCCGAAAATTTCATTTGTGTATCGGAATTTTTTATTTTTTTTTTATCTGACCCGTCTGTGATAAGTCGAAATAACATCTCTACTGTGTGAAATCATATTATGGCCATCTTCAATATGTTGTTGTTGTAACTGTCATAGTATAAATTTTAGTGTGAAAGAATGAAACAGACAAATGTTCAAATGAATTAAATAAAGCGAATAGGCTAGGCAGCTATATAATATATGGAGAGGGGCATTGATTCATAAATTTTTCCACTTAAACTGTCAAAATAATAAAAAAATAAAGTTATCTCTGTATGTTTTCGTTTTGTGTAATCGTTGTCGTCGACATCATGTATTAAAATATATGTGAATAGATATAGAAAATTCAACACAGGAAACTCTATAGCTCTATAATAACACAACAATGATAATAAATAATTATGTGAAAATATAACAGTACTTTCAATTTTATTACTTACTATTTTTATTCTTCATTACTCCTCTACGTTACTGCATATTTTAACATGTTTGAAAAAAAATAAAACTGGAACCAATTTAATGTACTTATAGCTAATCCAATTTAATTATGCAGCTCTCTTTTTGTTATGGATTTGATCTTCACATATTTTTATGTTGTCTAAGGTTCTTTATGTTATTTTTACGGGGTAGCAATCAAGTATCACTTGTGTTGGTTTGAATCACTTGGATTAATTGTTGTGCCAATACTAGATTTCTTATAAGATTTTTACCATATGAACTGCACCTAGTATCATTATCTGTATCGTCATTATCATAACTTTAGATTAGTTAATAATTTCTATTACCATAGATTCGAAAAGTAATTCATAACTTTAATGTACCTATCGCCTTCTTTTCTGATCAATGAAAATCTCCTTCGTTCAATCGATCATTATATCTGGGGAAAGGGTAATTTCGGCTACTCCAAAATTATTTAAAGCTTCAGACTTTCGATCATCTGCAAAACATCAATGCCCGGCCCTGGTTTTACTCTGGCAGTTCGACTGTCAACTTGATATGACAGATTTATCTAAAGCCTTTAGCAAGATTGATAACTTTCCTTGTTGACAAGATTTAAAAGTTGTACCTCCCAACTCTTCCTTTTAAATGATCGAAGTCGTATCTGTCTAATCACTGGCAGTATAGGACTTAAGTTCAATCGTCATACACTTACGACGTGGTAGATTACTTTGAGTTTGCACAGTGTCACATTATATGCAGATGATATGCAAAAATTTGAACCTTTAAGCGACATGTCTGACTATATTAGGCTCAAACACCACTTAGAAGGTTTTTTTGTCAGCGGTCGACTAACAACAGGTTGTTTCTTATGTAAGTTCCTGTCTTTGTCTCGCCTTGTCCATCAGAATTTTCTATGCCATGGTCGTTATTGCAAAAATAATTTTTATTTTCGATCAACCATACTATACGTCGAATTATGTTATGCTTGGTTCGTTCGGCGCTTGAATATGCCTCCCCGGTCTGGTATTAATGACTTTCCTTCAAAAAGAATCGAATCATTCGACAAACGATGTAAATAGTCTGCTACTCATTTTTTACAGAACTGAGTCCGTATATTATGTACTACCTTTCATCGTGTCAGGAGGATTTTCTCAGACCCGAGCTGTTCCTTTTCCGGTCGTGTTATTAGCGAATTACCAATCAAGAAATGTCTTGGTGTTAATACCTCTAAAGTTTCTGTGTTTTCGGTTAATGGACACATCCTTCTAGAATTTAAGCACGCTCCTATTTAGGTTAAAAGGAGGACCATTTCCTCGAAAGTCACCTCCGTGTCTCCAATAAATTTTATTAATTGTGTTATAATCGATTTTACACCGGCTTCCGAAAGTCCACCGAAATGTGGTATTGTTGGAGGAATAAAGTGCCAGTTTATTGGCTGTAGTAATATACTGTCATCTCACCCACAAAATTTGTCCAATTATCACTGTACGTAAAGGCGATGTTTCCCCGCCTAGCAATGAATCCTCGAGACCCGCTTATGAATCCTTCAAATAATAGATCGAAAATCACCTTAATGAGGATGGGCTTGGTGGTCAAACAGATCAATATGCAAATGTAGTTTTTTCATGACTTGGTTCCTCGACCTTTACTCATCCGCAAATTAAGAGGCCCTGCATAATAAACTCCAGTATATGTAAAAAGTTGTGATATGATAGCTCGGGGCTTAGGTAAGTTTTCCATAAGTTGTGATGTTTAAACCTTAAATCAGTGGCAGTAGATGCTAGATCTTCTCGAATAATTAAAAACTTTTTACGGCTATGTGATAGTGTAAATGCGTTACTTCCGTGTAATGTTTCTCGATGTGCTCAGTCCAATATCAGCTTGGTATGTGGTCCTTGATACGGCATGATCATTGGATCATTCTTCATATAGTAGCTGTGAATTCTCGAACCGGCCTCCTACCACCAAAATGTAAAATAAGGTGGAATATACATATATAAGGTGAGACGTAAAGACTGCATGTTGCTATTTTTGCTAACGGCTTTTGCTTTTTCCAGTGCAGTACGTTCTTCTTTGAATTTCGACATTTGTATTGTTCGAACTAGCACTGATATTACATGGTCCCATTCTTCTGGTTGTAGTAACCCTCAATGTTTTGTTCACCATCTTCATTGGTTTGGATCTCGGTCATTCGATGTGCCACAAAGGATTTCCAATTTGATGTAGGGCTTCGTATCCAAACGAGTGTGATTGTAGAATCATACCATAAGATTATTTTGTCGATGTTGACGTTAATTGCCTCTATTATTTGTTGAATTAATTGGCTTAACAATAATGCTCCACCGAGTTCCACACGTGGTTGTTTTTGTGGGCGCGACTTTAGATTTCGCAGTCAGGAGTCACTACCACTTGACTGTTGGTGTTGATTCTACTGTAGACAACAGCTGCAAGCGTGCTCGGAGTCGTCGCAAAAACCATGAAGTATCTTGTTTACCATAAAGGAGTAGACCTCAGCTCCAGTTTAATTCGATCGCACTTGTCAGTGAACTCTATTGGTAGAAAGTCGTCGTGCCTACGACTAGACTCGACGACTTTTGATACATTAACTTACAGCGAACTATAAGTGGTATCAGCCACCCCAATTGGTCGAAGATCTTTGACATTTCCGATAGAAAATGACGCTTTGTAATCCCGTTATTGTTAAGTGGTTGGTTTATTTCAAATAGAAAAAAGTCTCCGATTGGGCTGTATCGAATTCCTAGGATTTTATTCGACTGCTCTTCTAAGAATGTGAGGTCTTACCAAAACTTTTTGAATCTGGTTCATAATGTCTTGTCTTTTCATATTAGACTTATCGTTCAGCATTGGTTTTCTCTGTTAGATCGACAGTCAATACTTTGGTTACAGTTTGCTGCGATCTATTTAGTAGTTATAACGCCAAACTTCAGCTCGACGTAATCTATACTGATTTTGCCAAAGCCTTCGATAAAATCGATCCATTCTCGGAATCTTTGTTACAATGGCGTAAAAACTTGCATTGTATCTCCCCGTGAGATGGTTTACGTCTTAGCTTTAAGATCGTTGGCAGTTTTTGAAGATTTTCGATTGTTTTTCCCGGTTTTTTTTTGCTACATCTTAGCCACGTAGTAGCTTTTAACGTCACAAACCTCGTCTATTAAATGACTTTTTGAACCACTATGGTCACGAGGTCAGCCCATCTAACATTTGTTATAATTGTACCAATTATCGACAGTATAACAAGCTTGTACTCATTATCTTAAGATAACTACTCCAGCATAAAAATCCGAGATGGATCGATTAACACATCGTGGAAGTTTTCTTCCTATTTATAATGAATTTGGTCGCTTTAGTTCAATTAATTAGGATTTCGTTAAAGAAAGCCCAATTATCTCATTGCTGACAACCCATTAACTAAGCTATTCATTCCTCTTGGCTAAAGATGTTTAGTGGTTCACTTCTTTTCAGAATGGGGTTTTGCCTAATACTTTGTCTTGGACTGTGAATCTTGAAATATCAAATTTTTTACTGGTAGCATAGTCTGACATTATTAGTTTCACAGCTTCAGTTTCTTCAAGTGACTGCTGGCTCCAGTTCTTTCTACTACTCTTCATAACTTGATTCAAATTAAAACAAAGAATTTCCAACTATCGGAATACGTTAGACTTAATATAAATTAAAACTTATATCTTATTATTTAATACAGGTTTAAATAAATTGGAATTATATTTAGTATTGATACGAAATACATACTTACGTTTCATTTTGCGGAATCTAAAAAAGGATGGGCGGTTGGTAATAAATAAACAAAATTCAAAAGGTATAGAAAGGACCTATAGATGGTTACATAATGGTGCATCATTAATAAACTAAACATTTCTATCAAATATTTTAAAGATATCTATAGAATTGTAAGCCCAATTCAAGAAAAAAACTACATTTATCCATGTATCTTGGCACATGATGGGTTATATTCCTGCGTTTGAGTTATGCCTATCATTTAAATATTTTCATAGAATGATAAACATTTAAAACAAAATTTTGTTTATTTCACAAACGCACGATCAATGAACAAAACAATAGTCAAAGTTTATAAGGAGAACACTTAGTATAAACTGATACGAATAACTATGATATATCATATTAAAACATCAATTAGATCCTTATTTATTTCTATGACGCGACTTATCACTCGGGATTTAAATAAATCTTTAAATATTCAAGAAAAACATTATAAAATTTCCAAAAAAATATTAAAAATAAAAATTCAATGGTTTTCTTAAAAAAATAATTCTGTTCTACGGTGATATTGAAAGTTATTTGGCATCGAGCCACAATTGTGTGGTGCACTTTTCACACAACACACGTAAATAATTATTTTTGTTGTCTATAGTGTGTGTGGCATCATATTTTCACGAATCATTACACCCTAAATTAGATTCATACTAAAAAATGAACACTAACTCATAAATTCGTAACATTTAGCGTCAAGTAGCAGTTGAATGAAGCATCACGATTTTATTTTAAATGTCGTATTATTTGTCACTCTCATAGACCTAAATATTTTTTTTTTTTAAATATCTGATTGGGATCTATATAAAATATATTAATAGAAATCGTCGATTATAAGAGATGTGTAACTAAAAACAAAAATTAGCTTGGACAAATTAACTCGATTAAAATTAATTTATAAAAAACACAAAGTATTGAAGCAACCAAAATTCCGCAAAATTGTTAACGCTTACTTTTATTTCCATTAAATTAATTTGAATCTAAAACTTGCGTATTCCAATATATGTTTTATTTCCCATCCTTGATAGTTCTTTAAAAAAATAAATTATTTTCACAAAACTATACACGTATACTTGAAGTCGTGACCTAGAAATTTTTAATTTGTTGGCAATAATTCAAAGTTATCTTTATATTAGTGTATAATAATTAGAAAAACAAACAGAAAAAATAAATAAAAATTGTAAATTGTGATCAATAATAATAATCTCAGGACACAAAACATCTTAAATCCTAATTTAAATATTTATTTAGCATGCCTACCTACATAAATAATTCGATCAACTAGCTTTAATATGTATCACTAGTAATTTAATGGTTCTACCAGGGTTTTCATATTGATAGTTTCTCTAACTGTGTTCTCTTCATCACCTGCTTTCACAACTCACAACTTTTGTGATCCAGAACCTCCTTCCAATCTTCCCCACACAACTGTCTACATAGAGTAGCAGCTTTGCTCGATGGTCTAATATAACTCGTCTTATCAGTGGCTCTCCATCGTTCATTGGCAGAGGCAATCCCTCGTTGCTGTACCTTAAAACACTTCGACCAACATCCAAAACGAATCCGTTCGCCCTCATCATAACCTCATCTACAATAACGGCTAACAACACTTCATGGTGAAACTTGCTTTTCCCAATCCGTAACCAAACTCCTTTCTTTTCTTTGATTACCGCACTTTCACCACCGTTTGTAACCTCAATATTTGAACTAGCTGGCTCCCGTTTGCTATTATGTCATTGTGCACGATTGTTCTTGTTGCGCCTGTATCCAGCGTGATAAGACAGTTCCTTCCATCAATGTTTTCTTTAATAGTTAACCTATCTCCACCTCTTGCCAATTTTGAGATAGGGATGAAGGTTATAGAGCATTTGGTTGTGGGAGTCAGTTTCTGCTTCTCAAAACTGACTCGCGCTAGTCTAACGACTCCTTCGTTGGCCTTGTTAATGTTCTCGCTCGATTTCTTTTTCTACTCTACACAATATCTTAAGATGTCGCCTCTTTTGTCATAACCCTAGCATCTGATCTTTCTGCTGCCATCTTTGAATTTTATTGTCGATTGGGTGTTGTCTCTTTTCATCGCTGGTTCATCTATCTCAACTTTCCAGATCTTAATTGGCGGTTTAATGATGTTATATGCAGTCTCGTTGGTTAATGCGTAGGCAAAGGTCTCTGCATTGCTTTTGGAGACAACACTACAGCTCTTCTAATCTCAACATCTCGTACACCATCAATAAAGGCTTAATTCTTTCCGTGTAGTCTGTAATCACAACTCTCATTTTCTGGAACGATCTGGAGAGTCTCAGCTGCATTTCCTTTTAATGCTACAGTTAGTGATGCCGCGTGATTTCTGATAGGTTGCTGTTTCAAATGCGAACTTTAATATGACAAACGTTGTTGTTCCTTCGAATGCTGAAGGCTTTAATTTGACTGCACTCGCATGCTTCTTGGCTTTTATATCCTAGATTTCCTTCTCGATCTGTTGAAATCGTTGATCGGGTTTTTCGTATTGTACGTCTACTTTTTCTTCTAATTTTACAACTTTCCTCTTCAGATTTTTTAGTCGTTGGCTTTGTTTAAATTGCCGTTCGTAAGACAGTTTTATATCACCTATTTGTCCCATTATTTCGTTCTTGCTCTGCTACTGCTGCTCCGTCATTTCTTGCATGGCAACCATTAAATGTGACATCATAGTTGATTGGAATGACTATATTATCTTGCAATGCGTTCTGTCCATCAACTTCAGCCTCTTCTATCTCAGCCATGTTCAATTTGTTCATATCGAATTCGTGCTGCTCTGGATCTAAGCCTGCATAAATTATGGCTTCACGGAGTCTTATTTGTAATTCACATTTAGTACCGATGGTTGGCAAATCACAAAGAGCCAACTCCTCCCTCAATCGTTTATTCGGTTACTTGTCTATAATCACTTTAAATATTCACAATCCCACCGATGTCACCAATTGTTACGTTTTTGCCTATTGCCGGTTCGTATTAGTAATATATGTACTTTTCAATCAAAGTATTCTCTAATTTGAGTGTTTCTGAAACATAAGTGCTAGCTAGAAAATTAGTTATAAGAAAAGGTAGTAAACTTACTCGAAGTTATTTACTCATAAATCTAATCACAATTTTAACTAGCTGGGTACATTATCAGGGCATTATCATGAAATAGAAGTGTTTTTATAGATGTATAGAACCATAAAATTAAATAAAACGTATACCAATCATGGAAATGGTCAAAGATTAGAAAGTCTTTATTGGAAAGACCATTTTAGGCCACTAAATTTTTTGTTTTTATTAGTTAAAGTATGATTTCGGGCATATGAGTGCCACTGCTGGCTCTAATAAAGTTCAATCTGGAAGTCAACATTTCGACCACTTTTTGGAGCAATTAGGGTCGAATTTTGGCAGTAACGCAGTGAAAGATGGCTTTCGGTGTAGATAAACCAATATATCCCCACAAAAAATAATCCAAACGTGTTAAATCACACGATCTTGGAGGTCAATTGTGATTTTTTTGGTCGTCTTGCTAAAGCCAAATCAATGCCATTCAATTGGAAAATGAAAACTATCTTGATTGCATTGGTGGCATCATTTATGAAGAAAGTACTTGTGGGTTTTCTTTACTACAAATAGGGCAAATTTGTTTGTGAAAATGGTGTTCGTTTCGTCTCGCTGCTGTTGCGTTTTTTTGTTGCTGCCAGTTTGATTATTTTAATTACATTTTGTTTAAGTTTATCTGAAGATCAATAGTGGGTACCGAATTTGCAGTGCCATGGATTCTGCCGGCCAATGCTAAAGTAATATTATAGTAATTAATCTAAGAAAAATTGTCGTAGCTTTCTGCGGGTGAATGATGGATGAACTGTGTCATGTAGTTCCTATACTGAAGCAAATAAAAGAGATCACAGTATCTTCTGTTTTGCTTTCACAAATGCAAAAAAAAACCACAAGTTTAAATTGTTTAAGGCCAAGCCATCACAATGCGCATAAATGTTTTGTATTTCGCACCATTTCTCGTTACAATGGAAGATACAGCATTACCAAAGGAAGATACAAAGTTGGCTGCTGAGATGGACATATGAACGGCCACCAAAAAGCAGGCATCAAAGCATGACGCTTTTCACTCAATGGAAGGTTATAACATTTAACAATGTGTCAAATCAGCAAATTGTATTTTCAAATCGAAACTGACTTTGGCATAATCGTCTACGGCGGGCGTAGATTTAACGCCTTTTGACTTCTTCCTTTAGGGCTTTTTTTTACTTTGAGGGTATTTGCGATTAAACTAGATTTATGCGACAAAGTTATCGAAAATTAGACCCCCCAAAATACGTGCTACCATGCAAAGGGGCGGTGGACTTTTAAACCACGTTATATTTCATGCTTAATGCCATAAAATATTCTACCAAATAAAAAAAAATTGAAGATATCACACACACAATTTGTTGTGTTTGCTTTTCTTGTTGGAAAACCCTTTACTTACGCGGCCAGGGCAAAAAACGTTTATTATTGGTAAGGCTGGTGTTAATTTAAATATATTCCCGATGTATTTAATCGGGACATTTTGAGAAAATTTGTAATAATAACGTGAAAGACGGTAGTAAAAATTTCCTGTATTGTTCGTGCTTCACTGATTCCTGAAAATCAAAATTTCGTAATAATCAAAACAACGATTTTTTTAGCGAAAAATGCAGTGAATCTAACTGATCTAACCTCTATGGGTTGATTTTCATGCTCCAGGTTAATGCTAACCATTTCTGTTACCCGTAATCAAAATATTTCCAAATGTAAGCGTTAAAACGCAGTTTTAGTTAGGAAGAATGACAAGCAGTTTTAACATTGAGTAGTAACTTATCCCCTATGAAAACACTTGAATTTTAGTCCCCTGATCACTGTCGATCGACAATTTGTGCGATAAAAGCTTTAGAAAATAAATTACTGCACTGCAGAATGCACTTAGGTGCACACTAAATAAAATTCAAAAACTATTTAAAACTTTAATTCATTTAATCAGCTAATTAAAAATTCTTAAGATACTATTTATTACTATTAGCTATAATAATAGTTACAATGACTCTTTAGGTTATTTGTAATCATGTTCGTATTATAGTGATGTTAATGTTATCTGTTTTATATTCTTGAATCACAATTTAATTCGTTAAAGTGGTGGTATATTGTAGTGATACGATCGTGCGATTTGATTAGACTGACGATTTTAAAATCGATTTAATTTGGATTTATATAAGGCATGATATGAATTTTGATACATATATAGTTTTATTTAGACGTGAACTAGAATAATAGTAAAAAAATTTTGTGTGTGATGCATAACTTAACTATAGTTTGGCGATTATCTCTTATAGATATAATATGATTGATGATGAAACATGTGTAAACTATAAATGGAATTATAAATACAGTACAACTATTTCACCCAAGGTCTGTCTCTCAATATTAACAATTTTATTTTTCAGTTAAGTGATGGTATACATACATAGCCTTGAACTTATGTCGCCGTCCGCGCAATTTAATAAATACTTTTACATAAGACATTCGTATTCGAAATTTTTTTACTTTTCCTCATTCTAGCATACGAATTTCTTGTTATATTTTATACACTTGTAACAAAATATCTCCGCTGTTCGTAAAACACGATGTTGAAAATTACTAATTGAAATCTACATATTCGGAACTAATTGTAAACTTTTTAATTAAGTAAAATTTGGCTTAAAAACTTTTGAAATACTTAGAGCTACATGACCTATTAACTATACGATAACTGTAACTATACTTGATTAAAATATTTAAATTTTTAAAATAAAATTTTAACTTTAAATTCCAAGACGATTTATTTTCATTTCTATATAGAGAGACAAGGATGTTTGTAATACTTGTCGCGATTGATGATTCATTATTATTCAAAATTATGAAATTAAATTAAAAAAGATTTTATGTGTGATGCTGATGATTTTGGCTGTCAAAACAGATATAAGCAGATAATGATAATGATTTATACGCTATAAACAGAATATTTTGGGGGGGCCTTGAAATTGTATGTTGATGACGGACAAAACCACGATTAAATGTGTGTATGTATCTGTATATTATATAGGCATAATCTTTTGTTTATTCTTTAAGCTAGTTTCACACCTACTAAGTAAATACACGCATAGTTTTGTATTATTAATTTTTCGCGATTAAATTGAAGCGCCGATCGATAAATGTGAATGTCTTATAAAGTATTAATCAACATTTATAATCGGTAAGTGGAATTTAAGTCGTTGAACGAAAGTAAAATTAAGAAAAACTATTAAATTTCAATTTAAAAACAAATATAAGAAAAATTAGGTAATAGACTTATACCCTAGACATACTGTGACTCAATTATCACGCTTCGTTAAAATCGATTTTGAACTAATTAAGTTACATTAAGTATATAGAATGTGTAAATATTTAATTTCTCATAAAAAACAATTAATAATAAAAAAACTATATTTTTTATTTATTAAAAATAGACAAATAGGCATAGTCTTTTTGGAATAACCGGCTCACAAGCTAGATAATTTCTCTAGTAGAATTTTCGATTCCAATTTACTCATTCCAATTTACTTGGAAGATTATGTAAATTAAGTGTTCTTGATAATCACTCCCATAATCACAAGTTATGGCTTTGTTAGCAGATTTATTTTTATTTCAGAATGTTGTAGAAAAGTTGGATTGTCTAAATTCGCAGTTTGTTCCGATTAAACGTCTCATTGGGCTTGAGAAAACAAGGTTTAAATTGATTGGTTGATACACATATACGAATTGCTACTCTTAATGATAACTGCGAATGGATCTTCGTACGGAGTTTGAACTGGCAATCGATATGCATCAGTTCGTACGAAAACGTGCGTGGGCATGTATGTAATTCTTTGAAAAATAAAATGTTGTCTTTTCTGTGCAATTTAGGTGATATAGCTATTTCTCTGGATGTATTTACTAAATATTTAGCCAAATCCGATTAAGCGTATGAACTTTCCGATAGTTGATGAAAATCACCAGGTAATCGTAAATTTTCACCTTAAACTAAAAATGTCGAAGTGGTACTAAAATCATCGCGGAAAGCTGCGCTTAATCCGAATAAAATTGATGGTAGAGATCTTGTCCACTGCCGATTTCCTGATTTCCTGAAATGGCCTTTGGCCATCGAATATATCGATCTTTTAACGTCATACAGTAGCGATTTATTTCTGAATTAGGTAGCGGTTCTACTCCGACTTAACTTAAGGCCAAACTTATTTTTGTGCTACCAAAATTAAGGTAGCTTAAGTGCCGAGATTTAAAGGGTTATGCATATAGTCAAAGACTGTCTAACAAAATCTTTTCAGAATATCGAGCCTAGTTCCTTTGAACCAAAAATTTCACGGTCCGAGATTTCTGAATCCAAGTTCTCGGATTCCATAAGGATCCACAACTCGTCATCATTTTGTTGTTCCTTTCCAACTTCGCCATAATCAAGGTAACTATTTATAGTAATTTGATTAATTCGCGATAGTGTGTCGGCAATAAGAATATCTGTTCCGGATATATGGATGTTGAATATCAGATCCAGATGTCTGAGTTGCATGAGTAATGCTTTTTCTGGGTTTTTGTATGACGCATAAATTAATGATTTATGATCCGTATATACAGTGTAAATTCGCGACCTTCTAAACAATACCTAAAATGTTTTATCGAAGAGTAAGCTGTTTAAAGTTCACGGTCATATGTAATCATCCACTTTTTTTTTTGATGGTATAATTCCTGATGAGTAAATTTAATGGCCTAAGAATGTTATTTCTTCCACACCGAAAACAGTTTTGCTAGCTTTCAATATAAAACCAGCGTTATATAATCGTTGAAATACTTCCTATAAGTTTTGAAAATGTTCGTCTTCCAATTTAGATGCCCTTCGCATATCGTTGTGTAAATAAAGCAAAAATCCAATCCTCTTAAAATGAAATCCATGAGTCTTTCTGAAATACGGCGCAGCGTTTCGCAAACCAAAAGCCATTCTGGTAAATTCGAATAATCCAAATGGAGTCCAAATAGCAGTATTAGGAACATCACACTCCTCAATAGGGACTTGATAAATGGCTCGTACTAATTCATTACACTAAAATGTTTGCATCCAGCTAATCGGTGAAGAAAATCTTATAAATATGGAATACTCTACATGTCTTGCCTGGTCTTAGTATCTAGAGTTTGGCAGTCGCCGCAGGGTCTCCTGTCACGGTTTTTTTACGCACCAAGTGCATAAGGCTATTTGATTGGTCGGCATATTCCGAGTTCGATCCTTTTGCAATTCAATATTTTTCATAATCAACTCGGCATACTCGAGCGAAGCTTGGCGTTATTAGTAGACGAAAATATTTTAAAAAATCTGCCCCTATTATGTACTTATTGGTATCTGCTATAATATGAAATTCCTAAGAAGGCCTAAAGTTACGCAAACTGATTTTGTACCGTATGTTTTTATCTTAGACTGATTAGCTGCATATAATAGAAGATCACTCGGAGTCGCTTTATCGGAGTTATATTTAATGGCGGAAACGCTGGCATTAAAATGTTTTTTTGAACTGGTTATCGTAAATTACTAGACGGATTGTGTCTATTTCTCCCGTGTATCCATCAATAAACGGGGATCCCTCAAGTTTTTTGTTGATTTTTATTGCTTTTGGAACCTTGAAAATCGAACTATTTTTGACGACATTACTACATAGGTGCTGACATTTAAAAGCTCGCTCTGCAAAAAAATTATCGTAGTCGCAAAATACGACGGGAAATTGTTTTTGATGACTGTTGCTTCTATAATGTCAATGGCGTGAATGTGACCTATAAGAATGGTATTTCAACTGTAATTCCAAACTTTCAATTTTTCTTCGGAACTAGGATTATTTACCGGATTATTACTCGTAGGGGCAGGCTGCATTATGTTTAAGGATTTATTAGTATTTGCTTTTGTACTTCCCAAATTTGACCTGCAATTTGACAATGTTTTACAAATTCTTTGTTTGGCCATACTGGTTACAATGGGTATAGTTTGGTTGCTAAATTTTCCAACCAAATAGACTTTAATAATTCAGCGTTAACAGTTGATCCGCTCTTCGAGTTAAGACTACGATAAAAGACTAATGGTTTATCATATCCTATGGTTAAACTACCAGTCCAGAAAGAAGTTGTTTAACTTTAAATCAATGCAGTTTTGATAGTGGTTTACTTCTCTCCAGTTTAGGTGGCATTGGTGGCATTGAATAAGATCAAAAATGCCTTTTAATAAATTCTTCTCAATTCTGGATACGACGATATCAAATTGATCTTTATCTGATGTAATTCGGTTTAGCCTAAATTGCTCTTCCACGATATTGAACCACATCAGAGTTTTATCTCCAACATTTTGCTAATTTAATTTTATCCAGCGTTAGAGCAGTCAGAGTAATAAATCAAAAGTAGTAAATAATCGTCGTCTGATGAATCAATTGCATTTTTTTCACGTTCTTATTTTAATTTAGGATTTATCTTACTATCTGTCGAACGACGAGTTAAATCCCATCGATAAAATAAAAAATCTGTGAACTATAAATACAATTGATTGTCACTATCAGTATTGCACGAAAGAAGTTCGACCCAATCTGCAACTACAAGCCAACGATCGCTGTCAGTCTTGACAGCCCCAAGCCTGGCAGGAATGCCATAAATCCTTCCAGAGACTATACCGGGTGTTTTAAGCTTTAATTTTCAAATATCTCGGAAAATAAGCACTCAGCGAAAAAAATTTACAAGATCAAAATTGAATCATTAATTACGAGGGGGACATACATTAGTGCTAAAAATAGTATCCCCCTTCCCCTTCTTGTAGGTGTGGCAGAGGGTAACTTTGCATAAGAACCCTTATATTTTATCGCAGATTCGGATTCTCTGGCGAAAAATAAGTAAGGATGTTAGTTAATTTTAGCTAAAAACAATCTGGGTACCTACTACTAAATTTCATCAGATACTACTAAATTTCATCTGATATTCTACCATTAACAATAACTTCAAATTAATTGATTAAAACTTGTTTTTTTACAAAGTAATTAACAAAATTTAATTATAAATTAAAATATTAGAACTATGTAGCACCCCAAATATTCAGATTGATACAAGCAATTTAAAAACCGACACAACATTATGATTAAGCTCTAAGCTTCTAACAAACGCAAATTTATCTCCCAAAACCTTGAATCATTTGAAAAATAATTCTCATAAATACAATCCATATAATTTGCATTTTATCAGACAAATAAAGTGTAAGACAAGTAGTTTGATCTAATAAAGTATACACAAGATAATACGTACATAATAATGGCTTGTATTAAAAAACGTGCATTTCCCACTTAATTTCACAATACATATTAATATCATTATGTAGCTATCTAACTATACTGTAGAAATGAGAACAAATCTATCTACTATTAAGCAGCATAGTTATGTCGCAATAAGATAAGAAATATTTTCGAAACTATTATTAATATATAATTAACTTAGTCAAATATGACTAATCGGTATTGTAACTCGAGTTGAAATTTAATATAATAAATCACCTGTAAATCATGGAAATAAGCCATTTTTGTCTTATCTATTTAGCAATAGCTAAAAAGACAAAAACAATGAAACAAAAAATCATTCATAGTTTTGCTTTCATCATAAATCCGCTTTGCTTATTATGTTTACACATGTGTACCACAATATAATGCACTTGTTGTACATAATACAACGGAAACACATACTATTAGTGAAAAATCCATCTATATATCGATTGTGATATTTGTGTAGTAAACGAAAAATTTTCCAACTGTTTACTGTACTATGAAAAGCATTGAAGATGTTTTGTGATAGAAGATAATTTTAAATGATTGATACGTTTTTGAATTGTGGCCGTGAAAGTCAATTGGTGTAATAAAATAGTTTCATGATTACAACTTATAAGTATTTTGTTTTTAGATTAAGTATATAGTAGGATAAGACTGGTTTTGTTCAGACGGTCGATCTTTGTTTTTCTTAGGATTTTGGACCATAATCTCCTATATAGGAAAACAAATTAATGTAGTTTTTCCTATCCTATAACTTATAGCATACTAAAAAATAAATTTTAGTTTTATGCAATATGCAATATGATCATTTAGTTCACCTGAAAATAATTAAAGTCAATGGCAACGTGTAGGTAAATGAGCTGAAAGTTAAAGTGCAGGCAGGAAAAGATTATCAAAAAGCACAAACGTCAGAATTAGTTGTTGAAAATCTGAATACATTTTCTAAAATTTAACAGAATTGATGTATTTCCACATGCTGAAAAGTGTTTACCGACACTAGTGTAAATACGGATAGAGTAACTGAACATGTTAAAACTAAATGGCGTATCATTTCAATAAAAAAATGCTGACTTGAATAGAGTTATGGGGTTAAAGAAGTTGGTAGTGAATGAAAGGAGAAGGGAAGTAGTTATACTTCCTGACTTAATAAGTTAATAAAGCAGGAGGGTAGTTGGTGCACATTTTTTTTCCTTTTTTTTAAAGTATTGATCAGTCAATGGGTTAAATGTCATTTAGAGGCTAACTTTAATCAATACTTTTACATTCACACTAATTCATCAAAAGTTGGGGCTCAAAGTTGTGTTCATTATTATCACCGATCGTAATCGTGTGAAAATTTTCCTTTTGCATGATGGTCCTACTGGGATTCGAATCCGGTATCTCCCGCTCCAAGCGCCGCAGCTCTAACCACTGCGCTACTTTCTCGTTAAAGTCCAACGAGAAAGTAGCGCAGTTTTGTCTGGTGTGCCCGCAGGTTCCTCATTTAGAACCACTCCTGTTTATTTTATTTATTGATGATGTTGCCAAATTATTGAAATATTAAAAGTTTAAATTTTATGCAAATATGATCTCAAAGTTATTCGGGTTATTCTCACAATAACGGATCTCGCGACATCTATTTGCCATTGTATGATGTATTTTGTAAGGAGCTTAATCTTGAACCACTTGCAGTAAGAAGGAAGTTTGCAAGTGTAACTCTTCTAGCAGACATTCTTAGTTATAGAGTAGGTTGTTGCTGGGAAAAATTAATATTTATTTACCTACTAGATTCAAATCAAGTTTTGCTGCCGGAGTTTCACAGAACAAACTACGGTACAAATGACCCAGTAATTGTAATATCCGAAAAATCACTTGTACTCGGTTATTTAATTGTAAGCAATTAAAGCCCAACTAATAATAGAAGATAAGGCTTAATAGATGGACATTTTGGGGCATACTTTCTTCTACAACTTGGATTTTTCGGTTTGTTCATAGAAACTTTGAGGCTATTTGATTTCAAATGGTAAAGACAGGCTTAAGTTTCATTTAACTATTAATTTTTTATTCATTCCATGCGGTAATGGGTTTCAATGCACAGGATTGCTTTTGCCAAGATGAGGCTTTAAACTTGCAAAGTTTAAAAAAAGTAGATTTCGCTAAATTTTGAATATGTTTCTTATTTACAGATAAACTAAGATTGCCAATAACTTAATAAGTCTTTAAGTTACATTTAAGCCTGTATGATTCAATAATTCGAACTTATAACTATGAGGAATTAACTGATTTGTATTTTGTTTTTCAATTTGAATGCAAGGATAAAGATTTTTGCATTCAAAATCCGTGATAAAAGTTTTTTCTTTAGCTTGACTTAAAACGGTGTAATGTAAAACGTTCAAAAGAAATTTTGAACTGCCTGAAAGATTTACACCATTTTCATCCAGTCTGCCAGACTAAAAAAAAGGTAAGAGTTACCTTTTCCGTATAAGCTAAACCTTTTAATAAGAACAAGTATTTACTTAGATGTGAATAATATATAACTTTTACTTACAAGTGTTTACTGGGAAATTGTAAGCCAATACTTCTAGGTATTTACTTACTCCAAAGATAATACTAACTGGAATGGAAGTAAAAATTTATGAACTTAATGTATTTCGCAATAAGTGTAGGCCTCCGTCATTAAAATGTTAATTTGGAAACTAAACTAACCAAAAACCTTACAACAAATGCACTTCAAAGTTTAGTTCTTTTGGAGCAGTTAGATCTGACACATTATTCACATGCTTATAAGGCCATACTTGAAAAAACATAAGTTTAAGATGTTGTATTAAGGTTTTCTAATTTTACGAACGATAAATTCTTGAACTTCATTAAAGTGAAACCATCGGAGTCCTCCCTTTATATCGACTACGAAAAAGTCGACAAAACAAAATGTCGATTTTGTTTACGAAAAATTATTGACTGGACAGAATGTAGATTACAAAAAATGATGATTTTACAAATGCAGATTTTAAAATATCACCAGAAATATCGACTGGTGCATTCTCATGAACCTTTCACTTATAAAATTCCAAATATAAAGCAAATAATTGTGTTAAAACTGTGGCTAAGCCGACACCCAGTCAGCCATCACAAGCTGTGAAGCAAATTACAGAGTATATTTCTCTAAGGCAAAAGCTAAATAATTGGTGGCTAGAGTAGGTTCTGCTCCTGAACTGTCTTCATTAAATGAAGTCAAGACATAGCATTATTGTGTCCATGATATATTTGTTAATGAGTAGCAAAAATAAGAAAGATATTTTACGGGATGCTAAATATCGTCTGAGATATTGGTATAAAAATGACACCGGATTAAATTAAATCTGATTACGAAAAAGCTAGTGTCGGTGCTGCTAAATGCTTTTCCATCACAATTTAAAGGTTATTTTTAAAGGTTATTTTTTTCATTTCGGGCAAATAATTTAGAGAAAAATTCAGGCAGATGATGAGATGGGCTGTATGATAGAGATGAAAGGTTTAGCATTTAAATCCAAACGATGTATCTAAAACAAGCTGAAATTCTTGAATTTTATGAAGAGTTCAAATAATCATTTTCCAGTAAGTGACTAAAAATTGGGGGATGGTTCGAAACCAATTATTTTTATGGCAATTTATTATTTTAAAATAGCGAAAATTTTATAATCGACTTTTTAGAACCAACATTTTGTAAATCGACAAAATGTACCTGTCGACATTTTTCTATTCGATATTTTAGTAGACGAAATTTTGTAATCGACATTTTAAAAATCGGCATAGTGTCCCCAACCCGAAGCCATCAGATGAAAGTCACTATATAATCCATCGTCCTCGCTATTACACAATAGCTGGAGCAATGTATCGTGCATATGGAAACTGACAACGGTAAGCTCGGACTTTAAAATATAAATATTTTAGTACCGTACTGTAAAAAGTTCCAACCAGTTGTTTGAGGAAAGTAAAAATTAAAAATGTACAGAACGTAGCAACTGAATGGGTTGCTTCATTAGCTGACAATGACAAATTATGAAAGTTTAATTTTAACAATCAGGTTGACACTCTTATTGCCACTTTCGTAACAATCAATCTAATGTCTCCTTAAATTAGTATACTGATATGATTTATAATTCGAAGATAACGCAATAATCACAAAAAATGTAATTGGTCATAAGTTGCTTTGTAAAACACCGACAGTCCGATTTTGCAAATTGCAAAATTATGATCATGTTATGATAATAGATACCTCATTTAAAATAGAACACTTATTGAATTAGTCTAAAAATACTTTATCTTAAGTAACTGTCTGCTAAAATAATATGTCTGGAAAAAGTTTAACGAATTCCCCGTGATTAAAATAAGTTATAACCACCATATCATGCATTTCATTACTGTCCGCGTCACTGAACCGTTTTGTTTTTATCTTATCCGGTCACTTCGCAGAAATCAATAAAAGAAAATTATCACACATAATTTATAGTGTTTATGATATACTTAATATATAAGTTACAACGATGTTTTGCAATCAACAAATAATACGCTACTATTAGTAGGTGGTGAGAAGTTGAGTACGATTGTGGCATGTCAAATGGATTAAAAAACTTTGCAATTGTGTGATAATATTGTGTCGTGTTTGTGTTTTGCGTTATCTCTCACCCTCTTTGAAAATTTAGTAAATTTCTATTATTTTTCGATTTATTTTTTTCTATATTGTGTGGGGGATGAAGTTTTTATTTTCTTGTGGAAAAGTGCATGATGTAAAATGGTGTTGTTATCGGAATGAGGTGAGCTTTTATTATAGTAATAAAGGTAAAAAAAAATCGTTTGCTAAGAATTCAAACAGGTTGTTTACAATTTATGATATAGTTCATGTCTGACAAGGTATTTTAAATGGGGATTACTGAGATAAGAAATTGCAAAATGTTACTAAATTTTTATAATGGAAATTTCATAAATTTTGATAAGTTTAGCCAATTTCGAATACTTCACTTACAAGTATTTTCATTGTTACAAGCGTATATCTATTCGATAAATCTTTTAATTCACATGATAAAATGGTTGACTGATCTCGGTCAATGTTTATACTGAATATTTTTTCTGTATTTTCCCGGAATATTTTATAATTTTTTAACACAATATTATTCATTTCGGTATCATCATATGCCTACTACAAAAACTAATTTTTAATATAAACACCAAATGGGAACTAATGAACACCATTCCCATTGAACGCTAAATCTAAAATGGTTAGAAAAATAAATAAATTGAATTACCAATTCAAATTCAATTATAATTTTCTCGAATTTGTGTTGTGGTCGTGAAACACTTACATATTTGATTTGAATTAGTTAAAAGTGACAGCCATCAATTTATTAGGCTAATCCACTTGACGTAATACTTTTATATATATATATATAAATATGTATATATATATATATATATATATATATATATATATATATATATATATATATATATATATATTTATATATATATTATATATATATATTTATATATATATATATATATATATATATATATATATATATATATATATATATATACATATATATATATATATATATATATATATATATATATATATATATATATATATATATATATATATAAATATATATATACATTTATATATATATATATATATATATATATATATATATATATATATATATATATATATATATATATTTGTGTTATGGCCGTATCGCTTGTGTATTTTTATCACACACCCTAGATAATAATAAAATCCGCGATAATTTTTATCTATTTTATTTACTGTTTTTCCTCGACGTAACGTTTTTTCTTATTATTTTTAATTCTCATTTAAATACTTAATAGTACATTATGTACTATTATTATATTTGAAAGGTTCAAAAATAGAAAAGCAAGTAGTCGATCACATATACTTTCATTCGATTTCCTTTTGATTTGTTATAAATTGGTTTGTTTGGCGATACGTGTTTGCGTATCTATTATTACTGTTTTGTAAAATTTTATAATTGCATGTGCAAAAAATAAAATGTAAACCGTTTCTTCCTTCATGCCATTGTATGACAGTGGTTCAAGGTATTTTCGGTATAAATCGATTTGTATTACTAATTGACAGTTCAAAATAACTTAAAAAAATTGTTCAATGTAAACCAGCTACCACATTTGACGAATGTTCGACAAACATTTCCTCTTAACTATTGTATTTCTTTAATATACTATGTTAATCCAGCCGACAACGATTTATCGAAGAAAAACTGCAAATAGTTTTATTCGTTTGATCATGGCCATAAGCTGTTAATTAAATTTAGTTATCACCTGAATGTTCAAAAATATAATAAAATGATCCACTAACACTCTCAAACCGCGTTTTATTAATTACAGAATCAAAAAAATTATTAACACTAAAACCAAATGGAATAATCGTTAAACTGACAAATGGTGGCATTGGACGAAGAAATCAAGGATCACAGTTAAATGTTTTTTTGCGGTTCAACAGTCATAGTCTGCGAATTGGTTTTACAATAACAAGATTAATTTAAATCAGTTACCGAACTAAAACATCCCTTCAAACTTAAAACTTGGAAGGTATATTTCTCTGACTTACTTAATGTTTAGCGTGTTGTCAAGTTTTTTTTTACTAAGGAAGATTCTTTCTAAATATTAGGAAACATCTCGTGACGTCAGGTGTTCCAACCAAAATTTCTAGCAAACGTATGACTCAATCTTTCTGGAGACCTTATTTAGTTTGTTTGACAGTCACAATGTAAGGCAGTCACATTGTTATTTTAAATTACCGGTAATTGGTGTAGTTTCTAGACAACATAGACTTACGATGGCTGTTATGATACAAATAATTTTGTTAATTTTGCACGTATCGTCCATGAATGAATGAAAATTTAACAAGAATTTAGTTCAAGGTTTTTATTTTTGGCAATGCACGTGAATTAGATAATTTTTATTTAACATGATTCACTCATTTATATTTTGATATAATATTTCAACTACGTGGTCAGTCGTTTTTATGATTCTAAATATTGTTCTTTTGATTATTTTTTGAAATTTCGAAGCTCAGATATGCACGTGTCGATATTAATACAGTTCTTAATAAAAAAAAAACGTATTGGGTTGATAATCTAAATTATTGGAAGGTCATTGTAGAATGTCGGCATTTAACCCGACAACCACTACTTTAGTAATTTCAAGTCATTTTTGACTGTATGTATGGTTCCTTACAAGATCAGGAAAGTTCACAAGTATATTAAAAATTTAGTTTCAAGACTATCCCGTTATTACCTTAATTTGCTTTAATATATTAAATGTTCCTTGAATAACACGGTTTTTATATAATTGTAGTACTATACGAGATAATTTCAAATATTATTAGTAAGTTTGAAAACGTTTGTGTTTCTCTAATTCAGATTTAGATCATTTAAAAGATGGTCTGAGTTGAATGTTGCTACAAACCTCTAATTTCATAGTAAAGCTCATAAAATATAATTCCTTCTTCACGAAGATTACAAATGTTTAAAATATTCCAAAAGCAAGTGCTTCGCTTCTCAGTGGATAAATCAATTAATTACTTACCAAAAATCAGATTTCGAACTAAGCTTGTCCGGCGCATCGTTGGTAATGTTAGCGAATATTGCACCTCTCAGATACTACTTTCAAATTTATATTCCGATGGTTCCTTCATTTTTTAGTCAAATATATTTATAGTAAACTAAACATAAATAAAAGTATTTATGTTTAGTTTACTAACTTTAATAGTTCTTTATCTTAAAGAAATTGCATATAATCTCAATTCCAAATTCTGTGGATTCTCCAAATTTCAAATTTGTTTTCTTCCTTATCTTCAATTAGATCTGCCTTAGCGTTTCTTATAAAGTCAATAACGTTGGGAACGAACCCTGAAACTGAATTGTCAGCTGGTATTATAAAACGGCTGTTGTCCTTTTATTAGAAGTGTCTGCTTTACGCATTACAACATTACGATGTCTTGGAACTTGGTCCATATTTTAAATAATTTTAGGCGCGTCTTTTTACAGCTTTTATTTGTTAAATGTTGTGTGGAAATTCCTGTGCAAGTCTATCAAAATCCTCGCGTGAACATTTAGTGATTTTTTAAGCGTTTGACTATGTTTTAAGTGGTGTCTCGCTAATGACACGTTTAATGCAGTCTTCCAACTCTGCAATTTGTGTTTTGTCCAAGACGAGAGACTTCACGTAGTCCCATAAAAAATAGTCAAGAAGCGTCATTGTACGATCTAGGCGGTCCATTAACCGGGCCAAAATTGCTCACCGAAATTTTTTCTAATTTAGCTTATCTTTTTAATTTATTCCCGATTGTTAACATACTTATACGTTCATTTATTTTGTAAATATTCATTTTATTTGTAAATATCAATGATTTATATTTTTGAAAAAATTGTTCCGACGTTAATAAAACTGCCTTCGCAGGAATAAATACGTTCACGCTCAGTAAGCAATTGCTCTCGTTCTAGAAGATTTATTCGCCATTCAAGTTCCGTTTACATTTCGCTCATAAATAACATTTTCCAACTCCAACGTTCAAGCCTTTAATTCGCCTGCATCACATTTTTTTGTTGACCCAATTCGCTAAGAATCTTTAATTCAAATAAATTGCCATTATTTTGTAGCAACTCACAACCATTTTTATCGTTCACTTTAAGTTTTAATTGTGGCGTTTCGCTTTCAGACCTTTCTAACCGTTATATACTAACATTTTTTGGTTCCTGCTTTATCACTTAAACCACGTTTTCCATATTCAATTCTCAATTTCGCAACTGAAAAATTTGAAAAATCCAAAATAATATTTTTCAGTAACCGTTAAATGATATAATACGTCCTTGAGATCCCGATAATTGTGTATAAATAATTATTATTATAAATTAATAAGACTTGCTTCACCAAAAGTGAAGTATTTGCTTCAAATAGTACTATTAGTAGCAAATGCTCTGAGTTGTAGCAAATACTAGCTTGCCAGTAAATTCATTGTACTTCACAATGAATTATTAGCAAATGATACGTTTTATTCATACCACCCAATGGCTTGAATTGTTTGGAAAGTAGGTCGATTATGACGGCCCCATTAAATGGATGAAGTGAGTGAAATCCATTTTTTACTGAACACGAATTCAATAATTTGTAAACGATGTCATTTAATCACGCGTGCCAAAAACATATTACACGAAAAAGCGAAAATTCACTCGTTACTTGTATTTTACCTAAAGTCCATTTTCGTTTCGATCTTTGACCCGCTTAATGAGTTCATCCTCAAATTCGTTTATTTCTTTGTTATCTACATCCATCAGACATGCGTCTTGCGATTCGTGTCAATATTTCTGGGTTTGGAAAACGTAATTTTTTTGACACTATGTTTTACGTGGTATGCGATCTAATAGATGTATAATCACCTAAATGTCATATATTTAACCTAAATTTTGACGATATTCTATCGACCCGACATCTGGAACTTCAATGGGTTAACTGTTTTTTTTCTTATGATGGTACTACTATTACCAATATAAGATAATATAAGATAAGGCAGTAAAATAAAAGGTTTGATCCATCGTATAGGAACTTTATCATATTCAGCAAAGAGACAACTTACAAGCTTAAAACTATCTTTGGGATGTGTAGTCAAATAAGCAAATACGAAAGTCATATTTAGCAAATGGATAGTTTTGAACTAAGCAAGAAAAGGAATACTACGTTTGTTTTACAAAATAGTGTACTCCAATAGTCATTTTCGAGCAGGTACAAAACTGGACAAAAGTGAAACTAAAACAATTCATGTTGGTCTTACAAACAAGAATTTACTACAAACAATAAATTATGCTGGAAAGCTCATATTGCTGTGCAACAAAAAGAATCGAAAACGGTTAAAATGATATTTACAAGTAAATGCCTGTTTAGATTTATGGCATTTAGCTATGGGGATGTATCAAGCAAAACAATATTCTGGACACTTAAAAGAGACCAACATTTTTAATGAGCATATTGCTATCGAAGTTGTAATTAATCTCAAGCCTATAAAATGGTTTAATTTGTTAACCACGTTAATAATGGGTTTTTATTACAATATAAGTATATATATCTAATCACTATCGATTGTGTTTAATATACGTAAAATATATCTATTTGCTATAAATGTTATTTGTCCATTTTATGTATATTGCCTATATAATATTCCCATTTATATTTGTAAACACAAATCCAATTAGTAATCAGAATCACATATATAAACTTGCGAATATGGTCTTTAAATATTTTCGCGCATACGTATATACTATATATATATATATATATATATATATATATATATATATATATACATATATACATATATACATAGTACTAAAGAAATCGGTATGTTAGGTCGGTGTTGTATGTATAACATATATACGAATATATATATATATATACCTATATACAACACTTTGTTGTAATTAGATATTAAATAACATGTACTCGTTTTTTGTTGTACCCAAAAATATCAAAAGTATAAATTAAAATATATAAAAATAACACAAAATGTGCGAGCGTCGTTATACAAGGGGTGATTGATGAATTCGCGATATGAAATTTATATATCGTGTGTCACTGATAATGAGTTGAGGTGATTTTGTTATCACTTTATAATCGACAGATGTTTGCCACCATTTCGAAGCACACAATTTGGTAAATTCATATTCCACTATACGTTTATATTATGTACTAAATGTATTGGTCTATTTTTGTAAATATATTTTCCACCATACCACTCTTGGACTATTTATTCATTCACAATATTATAATATATACATAATAAAATATTGACGGACTTGGTCGAAAAGTCTTCATTAAAAAAAGAAAAGTTTTTCATCATCGATTTTGTTTTTACATTTCTTTGGTGGTGTGTTGTGTTGTTACTGGATTTTCATTACATTTCAAATTTTTGTGCGGAAATTTTCTTTTATTTTTTTACTTTTTTTTATTTTATTTTTCTTGTGTTTGATGTTGTAAAAATTAGTATATCGGTGGTTTTCGGTGGTTAAACTGTGCAATTAGATAAAATATATGCCATATATCTGTTTATTACCTGAATGTGTTTGTGTGTGTTGTTCATATATGTGATAAAATAAAATTTATGTACGTTATTTGTTGTTGTTGTGATTAATATTAAAACTGATAACAGAGATAAGAAATAATTAAATGTATAGTAACTTAAATATTATATTTTCATTTGAAATTTGAAAAAAGTGTTAGTTTTTTTGTTTTGGATGGTGGATTTAAGAAATATCTAAGATTCCATTCTAATCTTCGATTATTTTTATTACGAGGGGGCAACTACAAAAAAAATAAAATGTTTTGGTTATATAAAATGAATTTTGGTGAATTTGGATAGCAAAATTGTTTCTGAAATTAAAAAAATAAATAATTAAAAATTTAAGTAAATAAATAAAAGTTTTATTTTTTTTTTTGTGAACTACAAAATAAAAATGTTAAACTGGAGAATAAATAAAGAGCATAATATTTTTATAAAATGTCTAAGGCCGAATGTAAAGGTGGTCAAAGATTTAAAAAACTTTGTTTGAAGTGCATTTTTTAATGTTTTTTTTTTGTGTTTTTTTTTTTAATTTACAGGGTGATTATATCAAACATCCGGTATTTTACGAATTGAGCCATAAATATGGATTTACAGATAATTTACCTGAAAGTGCGCTACCAAATCGGTTGGAGGAAATTAAGGATGTTATTCGACGCGAAATACGAAAGGAGTTAAAGGTATGTACTTTTAATTTTAAGAATATATATGTTTTTTTTATTATAGTCAATGGGTTTTGTATCGTTGAAACAAAAAAATTTCATATCTTGTAAATATCTCGATGATAAGATTATTATATTCGGTAGTCGTTTATTTGAACATCGGTTAAAGTTGTTAAATTGTTTATAAACAATTCGTAATGTGCGGCACAACACGAATATATGCCAAGGTGTCTAAAAAACTTCTAGTTGATTAAGCCACATACAGTGACAACCAATTGTCTTATTATTTTGTTGTTAATCTTTTTTAAACATTCTTATTTAGTGTACAAGTTAATTCAAAATTTACAAACCCAAAACCACAATTTGGTTTATGGAACTAATAAGTAGACCGTACTATACCTAAACGCCTTGAGCATATTGTTACTTACGATACACTAACATACCATCGCTTTTTTATTTTTGGAGCTTTTAAGATTTATAATTCGATTTCAAGTTCAAAATTGATTCATAAGTATAACATTTTTTTTTTTTTTTTTTAAAGTAGATATTGCAATGAAGTTCTTAGTTTTTTATGTTTTATGCTTTGCAATCTTTTCTGGGGCCGAAAGTCTCCCAACCAACTCTTCTGCAATAATTTTTTCTCGTCCTACCTTATAGTCACCAGCGCAATCGAGGACACGCGATAGATTAGATATATAGATATATAGATTCATTTTCATTATCCATCTGCAAACTGCGTTGCTCCTGCCATCCATTGCATAGTGGTTTTCATCGTTAACATCGATCGCTCTCAAGTTATTTAAAATCTCTACATTCCTCGAACGTTAGAATTCAGCGTATATTGGCTTGTCACACGTTGTTTAGATTAAAAATAGTGAAAAGCAAAATAAAATACCAAATTATAGTATTGATTATTTTCTTTCTTAATTGTTGATGTTTATACAAGGTGTAAATAAGCTTAGAAATGTACTATGATCTATATTTAGAATTTCACCTTAGAAATGACCTCTAATAGAACTCGCTGCTTCAAGAGATTCGATGACCAAAATTAGTACTGATCATATTATGTCCCAAGTACAAGGGTTTGCAATTCGAAATCCAGGAAATTAGCTTAATTTTTAAACCTCGAAATCCCGGGATATTTCTACAATAATGCCGACATTTGGAGTTTTTTAATTACGGCAAATATAGTAAATAAATAAATTAAGTAGTAAATTTAACAATTATTTAGGGTTAGTAAGGGAATTTGAACTTAGTGAAAATTGTAGGAGATATGCCTTCATTAGAAGCAGCTTACTTTAAATGCTTGAAGGAAGGTTTGATAAAGTTGCGTATTAATGACTTAACAAAAATTGAAGACTCGTTGTCTAGGAAATTCTGTCTGAATTTGTGAAAGACCAATTAAGGTAACAGTGGGGGCGCTTTTCCAAAGAATTGCAAATCTTAAAACTTTGAAAATTGCGTTGGAGTTATGCTAACTAAATTAAAAGAACAAAGTAGTAAATAATGCTGTGAACTTTTTGGTGCATTAGTCTCCAGAGTAAAGAACAAAGGTCTAAGTAGTTTGGCGTAATATCTGCACTAATGAGAAAACAAAAAAATCCCGATAGCTAAAGCGTTTGTATCATCCTCACATTTGCAAAACAATATTTTTTTGTTGGACCTTCCTAAAAGATTAAATGCCAAAAATTTTAATTATCATAGAAGTTCCTCAGATAACGTTCAAGTGAAAATTATTTTTGCGCTAAAAATAATGAAACACTATGAACCTTTGTTAAAAGGTTTTCTAAAGAAGCCTTGAAAAATGGTTTTCTACCGACAACCAGAAATGTTCCGTCAAGAAGATTTAATGAATCCCAAATTAATTAATCCCAAGTTCCAAATTAATTTTAAAAAATTGCATTATTTTAAAGTGGTGGTGGACGGGCCCTATTATATTTAGAAAGTTTATGATTTTTTAATGACTATAAACCAACCCCCGTAGAATCAGAACGGTCTTTTTCGGCCACAGGACCTTTTTGCAGTAAAATACAGTCAAAGTTAAGTGACCAAAGTTTTGATCCACTCGCGAGCAACTAAATCGACTCAAACCTCCACTCGTACAAAAAGGCATATTTTTTACAAAAATTTGGCATACTGTTTGTCTAGTTTTCTTTTTTTTCGACTAATGCAGTGTGACTTAATCGACTAAACGAACTAAACTAAATTATAACGAGTAAGTTCTTGCTATATCTAGATAGATGGAACTACTAGAAAAGGCAATTACTGTACCTCAACTTGAACCTAAACTAAACCAAAAAGTATTATAGTTTAAAACTATTATAGTTATTTTATACTTTTTGTGAAAAGTCACCAAAAAGTTACCTCGAAAATATACTTTTCAGTTACCACCTATGAGGCAATAGCGGAAGCTTGAACAATTTAAAGTTTAGTTCTAAAAGTAGATTAAGGCACACAGCATAAATCACAGACTAAACTTTTCGACGATGCATTACGCTATTAACCACCAGAGTTTATCGAAAATTCTCCTCGAGAGGATACTTTTCAATTTAGTTGTCGATGCGTTTTTTGACGTATTAATTTTGACAGTGATTATGATTATGTATGTGCTCGTATTTTAGAAATCATGACTCCAGTTCAAACACTCAGTCGAAATCAAATGACGCATCAAATTAATTAACAAAGAAATTAAATACTGCTAAAACCAGTCCGAACCATATAGTCACCGACAAGATATACTACAATACACTATCAATGAGCACAAAATAACAATTTTGACGCTTGAAAAGTTTTTAATTTAGTTTCCACGGAAGGCACAGCTTATTCTCTTGTCACTAGTGCCATCTATTATTGACTGAGCGTATAATGTGTCATCGAAAAGCTTTGTCTGTACTTTAGTCGAAAAAACCGGACTTAGGCACACAGTATAAGTATTTTATTTTTACAAGGACACCTTAATCATTAAAATCTATGCAGTACTTTTCAAATTGATGCAATCGTAGCAAAATCCTGTTTGTTTCGGTGAAAACAATTGGCGTGCTGCCATCTCCTGTAGAATACCATGTTGCCCGATATTTGCCATTAGTCACTTATCAGACGTTGATCGGAAATTTCGACCAGTTTCATTCGTTGTTTCCTCAAAATCATGGATAAAACTGCAGAAAAAGCTGCACAAATTATTTTTTGCAAGAAGGATATATTCAACGAGTAATATTCCGTCAGCTAAATATGAGCCAATCTGCTGTCTCAAGAGTACCACGCAGATTTGAGGAAACTAGTACCTTCAATCAGTGACCACATACCAGCCGCGGTATAGATGTACATCTGAGAGGTACGATCGATTTATCGTCCTAACTTCCCTGCGAAATCGCCATCTCACTGGCGTCGATGTGCGGAACGAGCTAAAATAAGATCGAGATGTAGCTATTAGTCAATGGACAGTAAGAAGACGGTAGAAGAGCGACTCACTGACGACTGGGTACTTAGTTCCTGGTAGTAGCCGTAGGGTGCCGTCTAATCGTTAACGATATATCGAGGACAATCTCTTGGATTGTGCCGTGCCCTAAGCAGGATGCATTGAGGAATATTTCGTATTGATGCATGACAATGCACGGTGTCAAACATCTAGAAGCACTCGGCAGTTCATGGATAAGGTTGGACTCGTGACGATAAAGTGGCTTTCCAAAAATGAATGTCTTGTGAAAATCGGTTAAGCCGTTTTAAAAATTTCGCCTTTCTGTGAGCGCTGAAGGTTTGAATCAATTTAGTTACTCAGGAGTGTAGTTTGTGTTTTTTGCGAGCATTTATTCAATTTACAAAATGTTTGAATTTCCAATCCCAGGAACGAAAGTTTTTAAAGTTTTACCCTAGTATATATAATAAGTTAAATTTATCTAGTTAACCTATCAATAGTTAACTCATTAACTATGAAAAAATGGTAACTACGGTTAGCTCAAACGTTGTAAATAGTAGTAGTAGGCACAGTTAATTCAGTTAATTTGTTAGCACAAAATTCAGAGTCAGACAACGAGCAGTTTAATATTAGTACATCACGATATATATTCTGACTTAATAACTCCTTAAAAAGTATTCGGAAAATTGCAAAACTTTTTAAATCATCCCCGGCACGAAACTGAATATGACAAAATTACGTGAAAAATCAGCATGGACAAGAACTTCATTTGTTATTGGACTGCAAAATATATTTGTTATTGGACAGCCGAGCATCGGAACAAAGAGCTAGTTTCATTGATGTTGTTTTTCCAAAGTCTGAAAAGCCTAGAACGAGCTCTATACTGAAATTTACCAATACCACCAAAACATATAGTGTATAAACTAGCAAGAAAAATCTATGCTAATCTTTTTAAGGATGATGACTTTGGCAGTGTCAGCTTATCTGAGTCGGAACTTGTTGGTTTAGATTGTGTATTAGATCGATTTTAAGTTCAACCTTTATCTGAGGAAACTTCGTATGATTTAGTTGAAGAATTGGAAGCATCAATTAGTTTATCTTTCACAAATGTGATTGAGAAAAAGGAAGGTGCCCATAAAAAATATCCAAATAACTTCTAGCAAACTCACGGCAAATTTAGTAAATATATTAGAGGCAATGAAAAGTATTTAACCTTTACTTCAGTTGAATGTGAATGAATATTTTATAATTATTTAAATTCTTCCCGGGTCTCGTGAATTCCCGGGATAGAAAAATTGTAAACCCGATTTCCAGGATTATTATTGGTTGGGGATTGTTAGTAAACAACAGAATATATCCTATACAGAAAAGCGTATAATTGCATGGATTTTGTAGGCTTGAATAATAAAACAATTTAGCAATAAAGCGATATTCGCATAATTTGTTCAATCTACTGATTCCTTTTGACATTGCTAAGATGAGAAACATCGTGTAACGATAACAAGGTGTCCGAAGTATGTAAAAAACTTTTATCGGTTTTACTTAATGTTCTCTTGTGTAAAATTCTATAGATGATAAATTTTAATTTCGAAACTACTAAATTGTAGAATCCTTTGCATTTGTATCAAAATCATGGAGTAAAGCAATATATAATCTTAGGTTTAAAATGCAACGTATTTTCCGATTAATTTTTCTCGGTTGTTGAAAGGTTAAGACCCAGCAATAGACAAAAGTAAACTCACCGATGTAGAAAAGTTTTTGTACTTCTTTGATAATACTTGCTAACTATTTAAAAAAGTTTTCAGAATGTGATCATAATTGTAGTGTGTATTCGTATTCATTGATTCATGAATATTTTTAAAAAATTTACAATATTTGTTAAAATCATCGCACACATTTTTGGAATATTGCCAGTCAATTTGGCGGCGACAAATTGATGACATGCTATAAATAAAATATATTAGTATTTTTATTATAACTTTATTTTCTGGAACATTTAACCCCTTGAATATCGCTCCTCTGTCACACGTAATATCAAAAAGGTTTGTTCCTAATTTACTTCTTTATTGTGAACAATTTCTAACAAAAGAACAATAAACCAACCAAAAAAATGAAATCATGATAAATCGTAAAACTTCACCTAAATTGCATTCACAATTTAGTTATTTTCTAATCTTGATCCATAATAAACCATCACCTCGTTATACGTGTGTTGTATATAAAAATATAAAAGACATTATCTCACGGATACACCCATTGTTACAGACGAAGAGTGAAATCACATATTTAAAACTACGGGAAAAGGGACTTTCCATAAGATTTGAAAAATGTATTTGCAATATTAATCATACCATCGCTCAACTTTAAATACAACTGTCTGTATACCCCTTGTATATAATACTGTTGATTATATATAGACAGATTTTAATATTAATAAATAAATTCTACATTAAAATTAGATAAAATATTCATTGAACCATAAAATCATTCAATAAGCACAAAAATTGGTTGTATTTTTACCAATTTTATAAGATTCAACTTTGTGTTATTTTCAATTCAATGAAAATGAATGGTCGATTATGTTGTGTATGCTCCTACCGCACTGTTATTCATTTAATTATGTGCGGTATCTTAACCAGAGTATATACGAGTATATATAGGGTGTATACCATCCGATCGATATGTGGAAATGAATATTTGTACTTTTAAATATTGTACGCATCGTGTGTATCAGGAAGTGATTTAACGTTTTAGTAGTAGTTTATGCATAATATATTCTAAGCGCTGCTGTGTTGTACTTGTATTTATAGTGATTTGCTTGAATGGAAATACAAAAAAAAACTTTGTTAGCACAAGGGTGATTAATAAAGTGAAACGATCGAAATTGTTGTGATAATATCATGTTTCAATGACACGATATAGAAAATTGCATGATTGTGGTTGTTCGTAGGTGCAAGTATGCTTGGGTTATCGATTCAAAAACTATTGTGTCAATGGGAAATTAATTTTTATGGGCGTGATGTCACAGTTACTTTATTTTATTATTTATTATTATTATTACAACTGACTTATTATATAAATCATCTACCATTTTTTCTATCTTAATTAATTCACATTTGTTGGGATAAAGCCCAATGACTAGTCCCAAAAATAAATATTATTATTTATTTAGATAAATGTTTGCTATAAGACAGTATTATTTTCGTTTGCAATCACTAGATCCATTGGTTTGGTTCTTTGTAGGCGTCTTATTGCCATCGGACAACATACCTCAGTATACAACATACCTCGGTATCATGTTGTTGAAGGCGTGAATAATGTTTGGCAAAATAAACTGCAATTACTTCACTGATGTCTTCCATCTTTCAGTCTCGGTGCAGGTCTAAATTTTGGATGTACCACGGGACATTTACAAAGATCCGAAGTACTTTATTGTGGAACGTCTGAATTATTTTAACGTTCGTCTTCTTAGTAAAGTTCTAGATTTTTAGCAAGGGACTTGTTTAGAGTTGATTTCGATTGGTATTCTGACATAGCTTGTTTTATTAGTACAATTCACATCAACCGATTTTGTTTCGATGAGCTCAATTCCCTATTTTTTCATCCCAATTACTAACTGTATTAATCGATGTTTGTAGTTTTTCTGTAGCTTGCGTTACATTGGTCCCAACTGCCAAAATTGCTGTATCATCAGCAAAAGTAGCTATGGTTGTTTCTTTCCTTAGTGGTATGTCTCGTGTGTACAAAATGTACAAGATGGGGTCTAAAACGCTTCCTTGTGGCACTCCTGCTGAAATTATGTTTAGAGTATTCGTTTTCATGTTGTACACGGAAGTGCCTGTCGGTTATGTAAGATTTCAGAATTTCTTAAGACTGTTTAGGAATGTCTCGATGTAACTTGTATTCTAACCTTTTGTGCCATACACCATCAAATCCTTGCGCTACATCCAAGAAGAGGCTTGAACGTATCTTTTCCTTTGTTTGTTTTATTTGTTACTGAAATCTGCAGTCTGTTCTGGGGCCGAAGCTCTCTCAATTCTTTCGCGGTTAATTTTTAACGTCCTACCTTACGCCAACCAACTCGAGGACGCACGAATACAGGTTCGATTTTAAATCCATCTGCACATTGCATTGCTCCAGCCAGCCTGCACTGACAAAGACGATGGTTCGGCCCATGGATTCTGCACTCTAACAGGGGAGCCATAGTTGTGTTCATCGCCATCACCAATCGTAATAAGGTGATTTTTTGCAACCCTCCCCCGTTGGGATTTGAACCCGGTACCTCCCGTCCCAAACACCGCAGCTTTAACCACTGCGCCAATTGCTCGGTATATCTTTTCCTTTCTAAACTACGTTCTATAATATCTGTAATTCTGTGAACTTGCTCTAGGGTCAAATGTTTTTCTTTGAATCAAACCCGATAAGTCGGTGTAAGATGCTTTATTCTCTTCAGAAATAGTTTTTCAAATATCTTTGATACAGTAGGAAGTAGAGATGACTTTTTATCGTTACTCTTTTTTTTTAGTCCCAAATGACTATTATCGTTACTTTTTTTTTGTTTGGCTTTAAAATCATAATCACTCCGGCTACCTTCCACTGCCTTGGAGCGTATCTTAATCTAAATACAGCATTTATTATGTGTATAAGTTTATATATTGCTTTGTCTGGTAGTTCTTTTATAATTTGTCCAGTTATTAAATCAGTTATTCTGTATCCAGGAGCTTTTTTTGGATTTAAATTTTGTATTCCTCTTTTAGCTCACGGAGCGTTTGTATTTCAAGCTCATTTGATCTGTGTACAGAATTAACATTTTCATTCGCAGATAGTCTGGGTAGTACTTGAAATGTTTCTTCAAGGTGTCTTGCAAACAGACCCACTTTTTTACTTACAACTACAAGCCCAGGTACCGTTATCATTCCGAATACGTGCTGTTGAATTTATTGGTCTCTTGATCGATTTTGTTGCTTTCAATAGGGAGTACTCAGTGTCTTTTTGACCAGTAATTGAAGTTGAATAAGATTCTATTGTTTCATTTTAATTTTCCTGATAACAGATTTCAGGTTTTTACATATGTTGTTAAGCTCGGTTTTATTTGCTGCAGTTCGATTTATTTGCCAAAACTTACATGGCTTATGTTTCTTAGCCACCAGTTCTCTTACTCAAGTGAATAATTTTTACCTCTGATGTTGTTTGCACGTCCGAGTGGAAAGCTCTGCCACGCTGCTTGTTGTATATTTTCTATTAGTCTGTCAACTTTCTCTTCAACGTGCATGGGAAAGAGGTTCCAATTGGTATTCTTTGGTAAATCAAGCGGTATTTCCTTTTAAATAATAGTTTCGTTTAATGTCATGATAATAGGAGAGTGATCTGATGTGAGCTCTTCATTGTTTTCCATTCGTACGTAGTTGTGATATATTCCTTTTGTTACATAGAAATCTATATAAGACCAGGAATTTGGTTTAAATTTGTTAGGCAGTAAGTAGGTACACCACCAGATTGAAAGTCGCATTTTTATTTTTGACTGCTTCAAACAGTTCTCTTCCTTTTCGTGTTTTAATTCTGGAGCCCCAAAAAGTGTTTTTTTGCGTTGAAGTCACGGCTAATAATGAACCATCGTCGCAAACAGTGAAAAAGTTCTTCGTATTCTTCTTTTTTCAAGTTATAGCGTGGTGTTTCTTATTCTTAGTTTGCATTTTGATTATTGTCACTTGCATGAACTCAATTACAATCTTTAGTTCTTCATGGTGTTTTATATTATCTTTAGTAAAAATGGCAGATCCTCCTCTTGTCCTTTCTGCTGGATGAATAGCATGGTAGAAACTGTTCCCACGTATTTTGCACTAGACATGTTTGTAAGATGCTTACCAACACATTTGACATCTTGCCCACAATATTTCTGGGTATAATTATAACTTTGACATTTTCTGCATTGGACTATCTTTGAAATATTCTTTCTCAGTGGCTGTATTCTGACTCTCATGTTTTGAATTGCCCGAATATTATATACCTTTTGGCTGTTTTCTTTAATACCAAACGTAAGCATAAAAAGTGGTAGTCCCCTTCTTACCAATATGCGGCTCTCTTTATCGCTTTCAGTTCTGTCTTTTTTAATAATATTGCCATCATCCTGGATATCTAAACCTTTATGATATAACTCAGATATTATGCCATTGCTTTCATAGGTATGGTGTTGTCCTCTAGCCGTAACCTTAATTGATCTAGCTTGCTTATCTTCATAAGTATACCACTAAAACTTGTCATCTGTGTCTTGATTCTGACTCTGATACATTTACCTTCCAGACTAAATGTTTTTTAATGCTACTATCTAAGTATAGGTGATTGCTAATTAATCTTCTCTGCATGAAATCTTTGTTTGAATCGATAGTACGGTCCATATAATTTAATGATTGAAGATTATTTCATGCAAATATTGACCGCGGCTGCCCCTCAAATGGTCCATCCGCTTAGTCCAATTTTGACATACACTTTCCAACATTTCGGACGGTATCTCACGAATAAATTCAATGCTCACAGCTTCAATGCTGTCTTTCAATGCGTCAATCGAAGTGGGCTTGTCAGTATAGACATGAGCCTTAACATAGCCCCACAAAAAATAATCTAAAGGCGTTAAATCGCACGATCTAGGCGGCCAATTGACCGGTCCCAAACGTGAAATAAAGTGTTCACCGAACTTCCCTCTCAATTGGTTCATTGTTTCGCGTGCTGTGTGGCATATAACACCGTCTTGTTGAAACCACATGTCATGCAAGTCAAGCTCTTCCATTTTGGGTAAAAAAAAGTTGGGCATCATCTCACGGTAGCCGTCACCATTCACAGTTACGTTGCGATTCGCATCATCTTTAAAGAAGTATGGTCCAATGATGCCACCAGCATCATAATCCGCACCAAACAGTAACTCTTTCTGGATGCATTGGTAGCTCTTGCAATGCTCCTGGCTGATCTTCACTCCAAAATTGACAATTCTGCTTATTTACGAATCCATTCAGCCAAAAATGAGCTTCGTCGCTGAACATAATTTTTCGAAAAAAAAATGGATCTTCCGCCAACTTTTCAAGAGCCCATTCACCAAAAATTCTTCGTTGTGGTAGTTCGTTCGACTTAAATTCTTGCACCAGCTGTATTTTGTAAGGCTTCACACCTAAATCCTTCCGCAAAATTTTTCACGTTGTTGAGTAACAGAGGCCAATTGCTGTGAACGGCGCCGAATCGATAATTGATGGTAACACTGGCCGATACAGCTGCGATATTTTCTTCAGTTCACACTGTACGTAAGCGTGTTGGTAATTTAATGTCCAACAATGTAAATTTGGTGTGAAATTTAGTCACAATAGCCCAAATAGCCGCTTCAGTGGGTCGATTAAACTGACCATAAAATGGAAAAAGCACGCGATAAATTCTCTTAACAGAGCACGCATTTTTATAATAAAATTCAAAGATTTGCAAGCGTTGTTCGTTTGTAAGACGATTCATCGTTAAATTATAGACCAAACTGAAGATGTTTGACAGTGACACAAAACATACGTGACCTGTCAAAATCAATGTTGCCAAAAAGAAAATAGTTAAAAAATCACCCTTTACGGCTGGCGCAACCAATGGTTTAAAAAGTATCATAATATATAAGTTTACAAAGTCTGCCACGACATCAGTGTGCATTGTGTTATGCTGAAAATTTGTAAATTCTTATTTATTTTGCACATATTTACAAATTTATTACAACATGCCAAATGTCAATATCAAAATGTTAAATTAATTTAAAATTCGCTTTGAACAAATACTATAGAGATCAATATCCGAAAATCATCCCACGCTACACAACTTCAGAAAAATTAAATTGTCGATACAGTTGATAGATGTACATTTATATTTACTATAACAATTGACTGAATTCGTATTTTCTGTTGTAAAAATGCTGATTTTGTTAAATTTTATTTTTAATTCTAAATCCAACGTCATAGACGCGCTGCGCATTTAATGAGACTAGTCGTAGTCGTATAAAAATTAATGATACATATTTGCTATTCAAAAATATTTTTTATGAATTAAATGTTGCGCAAATTTAAAAATAAAAATACTGAACGTCTTTGAAAACGATGCCACAAACACCGATCCTTACCGCATGTTTCACGAGACCTGGTGAAATGAATGTTAAACTTTTAGATCGATGTTAATATAAATGTTGCGTTAACTAATAAATTAATGTGGCAAAGTACGCATAAATAAACCAATGAAATTCTATAATTAACACAAATCGTTTTATGGCGTTTTTACACTGAGTTTAAGACAAAAATGGCAACCCACACGATAGCACTAACTAACCATTCTCGTATGTAAATTGTGACATTGGACAAAATTTTACTTACATTTTGCATTTACTAATATGTAATATATTATGTTGTTTGTACACAATAATTTTAAACAAAATGTAGACCGGAAATTCGTAATAATCAATGGTGTCGGGTCTAATGTATGCAATAATATAAGAAAATCAGATAATTTCCTCCCCCAAAGGGTTCAATCTACTCGTTTTATCTAAATTTAGATGTACAAAAAAAAACTACTATCTTAATTAATTTATTTATAACCGTACTACTACTGAAACTAAAAATTATATACTTTAATTATCAATTTTCCGGAAAAAATTTAAAATTGTTTTCAATTACATACAAAAAATAAATAATTAAATAAAACGTTATGCGACCTACACTCATCATCACTTACGAAAACAAAAAAAAAAAAATCTTTGAAAAAAATTGTTTATTACTTAAATTATATAATTTAACATTATTTTGTTGTTGTTTTTTTTATGATTGTTAATGTTATCTGTTTGTTGATTTTTTATCATTTTTAGATTAAAGAAGGAGCAGAAAAATTACGAGAAGTTGCAACCGATCGCAAATCACTATCCAATGTGGCGTCTATTGTTAAGAAGAGTAATAGTAAATTAGCAGAATTAAAGTCTGAATTACACGAGCTGGAAAGCCAAATAATATTAACGCAGGGAAATTCAGTGAATAATGGCGGTAAGATATATTTAGTAATACGAATTATTAATTTTTTGTTCTGTTTAACTTGTAGATTTTTACTATGTTTGGCCTACAACTTTATGAGCTTAAAAATATGTTAATATAATTAGCAACTTTGAAATTATTTGAAATGAGCACCTTCCAAATTGGGAATCTTAAAAGAAGTAATAAGATTGAATATGAATGAATCCAGAACTAAACTTATGTCATTGATTCACTTAAATTAGTCTCAAGAAAATGTCACATTGTTATTCAGTCGCTTCGAGCATCTAACAATTCTGGTTTTTAGTTTATCCGAAAAATTATGGTGTATTATCAGGAGTTATCAATATTTACAAAATTTGTCCACGGCATTTAACCTCAACCTAAGACAGTCAGTCAGTAAATTTATTTTATAGGTTGAATCTAGGTAATCTTTTAGCATACACGAAGTCGAGTTAACTCAGGGTTAACTTAACTTGATCCAAAAATTATCTGGGTCGAGTTAACGCTGAGCTTCTTTTAGTTAGCATGAACGGAGTTAAAACAAAAAGTTTCGTTCAAACAATTAAAATCTTTTTAGCAAAGGAATACGAAATTTTGTTTATAGTTTGTAACTCAGTTTTGATTCTGTTTCGACTAGATCCCCTATTAACCTTCTAACATGAACACAATCAAGTTAATTCCAAACTAATGTCTACCAATTTAAAAAAAACTACCAAATCTGGAATAGGTTTACTATTCCAGCGCATATAATTCATAACTCTTTACTGTTTTTTGCATATACATGCACCTTTTGACCTGAGTCATTAAAAGATTTTTGTGCGTCGAAATTCAAATCGTTCTTAAGGCATGACTAATTCTTTGCACATTTGTTAATGAATGTAATCCATGGCAATATTAAACAAATAAAAACTGTAAAATATTGACTGTCCTCCATGTTTTGAAGAGAGCATAGAAATTACTTTATTAAATCTGGACTAGTTTTTTTGTTCAAAATCAAAAAATTAAAATTACCGAATTGCAATGAGACCCTATCGCTTTATGTTTTTTTTCGATCTTACCTATATGGCAACCATAGGCTATAGATGTTAAACCAAGAGGCTATAGATGTTTGTATAGACCACACATCTAAAGTATTGATGCTTTCCCATGGATTTCTTCACACTCATATTTATGTAGAAGAAGGTTCAAAGCGTGTTTTGCCGCTGGTAACCGTGCTTTAGTCCACTGGTAAAGTCGAAATACCTTGGAAATGACAACAAGTAGAAATTTTACAAAGTGTTAATCTAACCCTCTTAATATGAGATTAGAGTCTTGCGATATGATAGCAAACAATAATACATTATAATACTTACTAAGTGCTCTTCAATCAGGAACTTACTGAAATTGTTTGTAGTTCATGAAGTAAAACGACAAGAATTAAACTTGACATGAACTATACAGCATAGTGCTTACATATTTTGCTCGGGTCAGACAAATCCATAATATATGTACGCTTATGTGCACGTAAATTACGCCGAGATGATATATACTCAGCTCGTTTAAAAATATTTATATGTCATTCGTTTTGTTACAAGACTTATTCCTGAACTAAATGATTTGGAATCACGCATGCTAACCGAATTCCAATTATAAAAATTATATAAGTATTTGCCATCTCAAATTCTTCCTTTTTCAAAATATACTTATGATTAAGTATTTTGCTTGAAGTATGGGCAGAATTTGTATTCGCAAGATTGAACTGCAAGATTAAGGAGCTAAGCCAAATTTCATTAATTTTATTTTCCTGAATTTTGATTTAGTATTTTTCAATGTTAGAATTTTGAAAATTTTGGTTTTAAAATGTCAGGTTTATAATTTTACCCCATCCCATTTAATTTATAAAAATTTTCAAATGATATACAAATTTAAATATTTTAATTAAATTACTCTCCAGTAATCGCATAAAATCGGCTGAAACCTTCAGCGCAACTGATTTCCACAAAACATTAAAATTGGTTCAGTACTTTTTTCTATAATGAATTTTGAATGAAAACGTAACCAAAATTAATGATTATGAAAAAAAATATTGGGGATATTTAAATTTAAATCTCAACGAAAAAATCAAACAAACCAAAAACAATTTTATTGGTTAACAATTAGAATTAACCCCCCTCCTTTGCGTCTACAATTGTTCGAATGCGGTTCCCCATTGACCTTATTAAGGTTTTGATAACGACTGGGAGGATCGCATCCACTCATCCAACGCAAGCATGAGGTTACTAATGTTAGACGGTACCAGATTTCTGGCTCGGAACCTTCGTTTTAGTTCGTTCCATAAATGCTCAATTGGATTCTTGTCTGGACTGAGAGATGTACATTTCATCGTCTCGAAGCCAACTTCATCCATTAACTGCCGAGTGGTTCGAGCTGTATGACACCGGTCATTATCATGAATCAATATGAAATCTTCTCCTATATATCCTGCGTAGAGATATGTCCTGCTAAATGATCTAAGAGAATGTTTTCGATATATCGTTCAGCGGTCAGACCTACTCTACGACCTCCACCAGGAACGAGAAAAAGATTTGTTTTTCCCTCAAGCGATATGCCACCCCACACTACGCACGAACCGCTTCCGTACGAGACTTTCAGCAAAACAGCACTGCAAAAATTGCTCTCCTGGAAGCCGACAGACCCGGCCTCTCCGGTGAGCAGATTCGACACGCTCTTCGCGGTGGCGTGCTATTAATTTTTGGCTTTTTAGAGAGCTGTGTTGGAGTAAGGTTGGCTTCCTTCAAGCGTCTTCTTACTGTCCATTGACTAACAGATCTCGAACTTGTCTTAGCTCCTGCTTGACATCGATGCCAGTGAGATGGCGATTTCGCAGTGAAGTTAGGACGATGTACACCAATACCGGCTGGTTTGTGGCCTTCGATTTAAGGTACCTGTTTCCTGAAACCTGGTTCCTCTTAAGACAGCCGATTGGCTCATGTTTAGCTGACGAGCGACTTCTCGGTGATTGCGTCCTTCTTGTAATAATGCAACTTTTGTGCGACTTTTTCTAGTGTAGTATCCATGATTTTGAGGAAACAACGAATAAAACTGGTCAGGTCAACGTCTGATAAGTGACTGATGGAAAATATCGTTGGTATTATATAGGAGATTGCAGCGCGCCAATTGTTTTCACCGAAACATCGCATTTAGCTACGATTGCTTTAATTTGGAAAAATACTGAATAGATTTTAATGATAAAGGTGTCCTTAAAGATAAAATACTAAGCTGTCAAGTTAACATGAAAGTTGTTTTACGAAAATCGGTTAAGCCATTTAAAAAAAAAAAATATGCCTTTTTGTTAGCGCGGTAGTTTGATTCGATTTAGTTGCTCGGGAGTCAAAAATAACTTTATAAAGATGGATCTTCATATTAATGAGATTAATTAAAATGTTGGCTGTACACTTTCAATGTTAAGACAATAGTTTTCCCTTTTCAGACATTAACAATTATATTTATGTGGCGCCAAAATTCATTTGTTTGTTTACTAATCTACATAATTCGCATTAGTGCCAAATTTTCGATTGTATTTATACAATCGTAACGTCCTTGTCGAGTAATACTTTTACCTTCACCTAGAAAATGTTTTGACTATAACCAGTCTGATAACATCTGGCAGTGAAAATTACGTTTTTTTTCTGAATTTAAACAGATATAATATATTAATTAGTAAAACAAATATTTAAAAATTGTCTATATTATTTTTGCAGACTATTCATCTCAAATGCATAGCGGTATGGAATTCTCATCCGCCTACGATAAACTTCTAATGTCGCTCGAAAAACAATTAAGCATTGAGATGAAAGTAAAAAATGGTGCCGAAAATATGATTCAATCGATAACGAGTGGTCATCATGGGCGCGATAAAAAACTTCTTGCCGAGGCACAACAAATGTTGGCGGATTCAAAAACAAAAATAGAATTTTTAAAATTACGTATTCGTAAAGTGAAACAGAATAAAGGATTAAATCGTGGGGACGCAGAAGAAAATGGTGATTTAAATCCGAGACAATTTGAACCGCCACTCGAGGAACGAATCGAAGAATTAAGACATAGACTTAGGATTGAGGCAGCTGTTGTAGATGGAGCTAAAAATGTGATAAGAACATTACAATGTAATAAAGTACCCGATAAGAAAGCACTTCATGAGGTAAGTCCGATTTATTTATACAATTTTGAATCGATGTACGAGTGTTAATTGTGTGAGGCCCACGCATCCATATCAAGTGTTTATTACATATTTTTATGTACATCATAAATCTTCAACACATAATTTATTTATTTTTTCTGTATTTATTATATATTGATAAATTAAGAATAACGCGATTTATTTATGTTTTTTTTAGTGAAAATTTTAATTAATTTCCTTGATCTACAAATAAATCTCACCTTTTACGAAAGTTTTAGAAATATTTTTTGGTCGGCGATTTTAAGAGTAAGAGTGAAATGTAAATTTACGCCAAAAAAATGTTTATACAAACAATTAAAATTTAAATTTAAAGAATAATTCAATTTATACTTGTGTATGTATGTATGTTTTGGGAAATATTATTATTTTCTGCGAAATGAACTGGGATGGTCTTAAAGGCTATACCGGTTGCCTACATAAATACATTATTTTTACAAAATCATATCATCATAAGAAATTAGCCAGATAATTTAAAATTAATCAAAAACAGACACCAACGCAACGAGGTAATTATGTTCCAAATTTGAAAAATATACTGAAAGCTCGTATTTTTTAAATTGTATAGGTTACTAAAATCATACGTGTATCGAACTCAATTTTTTTAATGCATTATGAAAGTGGTTTGAAAATGCTTAAAACAGATCTTAGAACTTTTTTCCGGAAGAATTAATTTAAACATGGAAAAGTTCTTTTCAACTGATTCTAAGCGCGGCAAAAGCTAATTTAACGATTTTCCTGATTTATCTTATATTCAATAAGCTTCTCGTTTAATAAGAAAAAGCTATCAAAATGAAAGAAAATTAGTTATTGGTTTCAGACAAATGTAATTTGTATGAGAACCACATTACGTAAACTTCACTTTATATTGATGTCTATTCATGAGCTATTTCCAATTTTCAATAATTGTATATATCATGCTAAGAAATGTAAAATATACTGTTCCAAATGGGACCTGTCAGTAATGTATCAAATCGAAAGAAGAGGCTCAAAGGTATCTAATGTTAAAAGAAGATTGCATTAAAAAACGACCACACCTAAGAAAGAAAGAAACATTTTGTATTGTGCTTTTGTTGCCACAGTATAACACCATTTGTTTTGATGATAAAGGCATATAAGCTCGAGTTGAAGTCGCTTGAGCCAAATAGATTCTTATATTGCAGATTTTCACCATTTGCATTCCTCTTAGTTTTGAACAGCCACTTGCATTTAATAAGTGCTTGCTTTACTAATCAGCTCCACTAATCAGCATTTGGGCTCGACAACTATCATTTTCAATAATTTCCTTTGCCAAGAAATTATAACGTATTATATACATATTTCGGACACGTTCAGAGCTAAGAACTTGTTGCGGTGTTTCTACAACCTCATCTAGAATATAAAATTCGTCACTCTCAGTTGTAACGTTGCCATCGGATGTGTCATTCGTGACCGGTACTGCGTTGTTTCCAACATTTAAATCCATTACTTCGGTTTCGTTGACATTTTCAATTACATTGGATTCGCCAGGCGGCTCAATTTGGTAATCAAACCCTTTTTTTCTTTGGAACATGTACCATCGCTTTGCATCCAAACACTCGTCCAGTCTGATTTACTTTTTGAACAAAATTCTTCTGGTGTAGTCGATCGCATGTTTATGCATGGAATTCGGTTTATCAAATATGCTGCCGTTGATAAAGTTTCCACACAAAACTTTTTACTTAATTTACAAATCAGAATTGAGTAACATACACCGAACTCGTTCCGTAAGTGTCCTATTGATACGCACTGCAACACCATTTTGTACAATTCCACTTTTCGCCAAAAAATCGTCAAACTGTCGATTACAATACTCTGTTCCATTATCAGTGCGCAGGACTTTGATTTTTCTTGAGCATTCATTTTTGACGAGAGCCTTGAACTCCAAAAAAGTGTTGAACATTTAGGTTTTTACTTTTAACGGAAAAACAAATACCTTTCTACTGTAATCATCGAAATCAAAATCAAAATTTCCAATAAAATACTGCTTATATTACATTAACATTTTACATGCTTGACTACTCCAGTGAACTATACTTAAAATAACAGATAAAGGTCTATTCCCACCAGCAATATTAACTCCACAAACTCGTAACATAACAATGCCACCTCGCCACAGTGGAGGAGGCAGGGTATTGGTTTGGGATGGTTTTAGCTATCTATAATAGCGTAGGAGATCTCATAATGCTGCCGGAAAAAGATAACTCAATTTTGAGGTTCTCAATAAAAATTCAAAGATGTCCAGGTGTGAATTGTTTGGTGCAGAACTGATAATACAGCAAAATAATGCTAGAAACTACAAAATTAAATTTTTCTTAAAAGTTTGCGCCACAAATAAATATAGACTGGTTTGTACAAAGTGCAATTCTTAACCCTTAAGAAATCCTTAGGAAATCTGGTCAAATTCACGTCAGATCGCTTTCAAGAATTAATTAACAATAACGGTGGTAATAAATTGTACCGAAATTAAGAAGAAAAGCGAATGAAAAATGTTTATGTGTGGTATTTTTAGCCAGAAATGATATATAAAGATTTTTAAATTTGTTTCCTTGAAATTAAATGTTAAGTCGAGATTTTAGGTCACTACTAATTTTGTGTTTATTTGTTGCCGATAGATTTAAGTAATTTTGGAAGGTATTTCTTTCTTAACACTAATTTTATCTTAAATAATGCATATACAAATCGCAACAGGTGGTTCAAAAACTCACAATTTTTTATGAAATTTGAAATCCTTATAAAATTTACTAAATTTTAATGTAGTCTACTCATATTCATTGCAACTACCAATATTTTTCGTTCGTTAATCTATGACATACATTGTATGTAATTTTGTTTACGTTTGTTTGATGTTAAATTCGACTAAATATTATTTAATACACGACAGGCAAATGGAAACTACCTACTGGTGCGCTAAAACTTACATAATAATTTCGATACAATTGTTAATGTCGATTAATATTGCAGACCACACCTAATACTATATAACCGACAAGTTGTAGTAAATATTTGACAATTTAATCACTAAATTACACAATATAAATACACACGAAGTTAGTCTGAATGCTTGCCAAATAGACAAAACCTTTCACATTTTTGTTACATGTACTAATTTTAATGTACAATTAAAAATTTCATAATTTGTATGGATTTTATAATTACAAATTTGAAATAAAATTTAATAAATATTAATTAAGCTTCGATCTTTCGAATTACCCAAATTACTAAATAATTTTCCTAGAAGTTGACAGATTGTGATTCAGTAAATAAATAAATCATCGATCTTCACTCATCTCACAATTTTCATATTTATCAAAATTGTTTTTCATTATACATCAAGAAACTTTCCTTGTAGACATAATGTCTCTTCGAAACATTTTTCACAATAATTGCGTAATCCATATTCGCATCAAATGTGGCACATTTTTCAAATGGCACGTAAATTTAAAAGTCCTAAATCCCAAAATCATATTTCGTACACATCATTTATTTTATTTACATAAAAGAAGCGTAATAACAAAACTATGCCAAGAAAATTTATTCATTTTCATTAGAATTATTTAGAAAAGAAAAATCAATTTCATTTTGTAAACAAATTTTTTTTATGAATTATTTTGTTAAAACACGCTCACTGTCAGGTACTAGCATTACAAAAATGACATTATATCATATCAACGAGTGTGTTTAAAAATTATATGAACAATACTCATAGATCATAATTTTTAATTCTTGATCTACTTAATTTTTGTATTTATGATTTATAGTCTTAAAATTTTGATTGGGTTGGGAAATAAGTTTTACACGAATAATAATTCAAATCGTATGTATATATATGATCTTCATATTTTTATCACTGTTCTTGTGAAATATTGTAAGATTTAATTATCTTTCAAGATTATGAAATTCGATCAATAAAATCGGTTGTAACGCATTGTAAAAATTTTTTTTTTTAATTGTGGTTTATAGTAAAATGTATTTACAACATCTGAGACTAAAGTAACATGTGTAGCAGATTATTTGTTTATTATGCGGTTGTGTAACAATGCAATGTGTGGTAGATTTTATTAAAAGTGATTCACTTTAAGGTTTTTTACGCTTAAGCTATTTTTAATCGTTTCAACGTATAACGACATTTTTTCTGAGAACTTGCCATCGATTGATTAGAAATCGCTGCTTTAATATGTGTCTCTAGTTCTTAATTTTTCTTTTTGATAAGTACCTTCCATCTAAGTTAAGCATCATTCATTTAGCAGTTTAGGGTCATGCCTAGATACTTAGTTGTATTCGCATACGGTATTATGTCTCGATTTATTAAAACTGGTATATGTTCAACTCGTTTGTTGGTAAAATTTGTAACTAGCCATCTTTTAGGTCATTTATGTACTTCAGAGATAGCTGATTGTAATTTTTGTATTGATTCTTCGTTACTTTTTCAGCTAGGATCGCAGAGTCATGAGCAAAAGTCGCCACTGTCTTATTGATAATTCAGGTAGATCATTAGTGTATAGTAAATATAAAATCGGCCCTAATACACTGCCCTGTGGTAAACCTGCTTTTATTTAATTCAGGATAAGTTTCATCCAATTTAATTTTGAAAAATCTATATTCATGCCAAACTTAATGAAAAGTTTGCGCAACGTGTAAAAGTATCGCAAACCTAGACTTTTTTTCTCTTCGAGTGCTTTTTCAATTATATTAATTATTCTGTGTACTTCTTGTATTAAGTTATTCCTTTCGATTATCAGATTTAACCTTTTAATCAATAGTTTCTCAAAGAGTTTAGACATAACTGGCCACAGCGAAATTGGTCTGTTAGCTGAAGTTTTGTATGGTTACAAGGTGGTCTTCCAGGTTTTATTATCATATTTACTTCTACAATTTTCCACAAATTTGGTTCTAAGTGCTGCATTTATAAGATTAGTAAGCTTAACTAGAACCTTCGTAGTTCTTTTAAAATGTTTGCAGTGATATTGATATGATTTGCAGTAAAATCATAACCAGTGGCTTTTTTCGAATTCATATTTTTTTTCGAAGTCAATAGGATTTCTTCACTTTTTCTTTAAAATTCCACCGTTATTATTTGAGATTCTAAAGCTTGGAATATTTTTTCTGCAGTGTTCTGCAAAACTTTGAACCTTTTTGTTTGCTTTCCAAAGTGAATAATCTAACTGCTGTCATTAGTTAGTTGTTTTAGACAGTTACTGATTGACTCATAGATTTTCCTTTTTAACTGTTTTATATTGAGGAGCTCTAATTTCTTTAGAGTAGTTATTTTCTTTTATTTTAAATTATTTTTTGGGGTACTTTCCCAGGCTAATTGCTGTACAGGTAACCCTCGTATAACGAAGTAGTTAAGTTCTGAAAAGTTCGCGTTATATAAATCGCATTGTATGAGACTGATTTTATACAAAAATTGGGGTTGCGTTTCATAATGTTTAAAAATAAAACTCTGTATCTACAGATTCAATAAATAAATAGAAGGTCTAGGTCCTTGATCGCTTAAGTCTTAGACATTCTCTATTCCTGTAGGTGTTTCAACCGGATATAGGAACCGTGTTGTAAGGTTCGGCTTATAGTATTGCTCCAAATGTCATTCTAGCTTATAATATAGCAATAAAACTGTCTCTGAAATGTTCCAGAGTGGAATTTAATATTTCTCTTAAATATAATTTTAAATATTAAGTCTAATATTTCTCTTAATTTGTTTAAAGTCTTCATTGATATTCGTATTTGGAACATATTCATTTATAATTTACGCTAGATCTTCTTCATTTAAATCGAGTGCTTCATCAATTAATTCTTGAATTTCGAGTTTTACCCGTATTATTAAATCCATATCCACCTAAATTGTGGACTACGTCTATTATGCGATGAAATTATGTTTCTAATGACGGTATTGCGTTTTTTTTTCTAAAACTACTTCAGGCCATAATTGTTCGCAGCACGCTTTAAGTGTAGATGGCCTTAATTTCTTAGCTGCAAGATGAACAATTTTAACACAATTTAAAATCGTGAAATTTTTCAACAATTGAGGTTCAAACTTAGTTGAAACGTTCGACCAACATAATAAGACTTAAATGTGGCTATTATTCCTTGGTCCAACGGTTAAATCAGCGCTGTGGTAATAAGCGGTAAAAAAATTATTTTGACAATCGGATACGTTAAATTTATAGGTGGCCAGGTGCGTTATCTTTAATTAACAAGATTTTGGAATTGATTATTTTTTATGTGTAACTTTTGGCCACGGAAACGAAAATTTCACAAACAAATCTGCAAACTTGTTATACACGCAATATCTTAGCATTACCTCCAAAGTAAAATTATTATCAGCATTTCCAGCTAGTGTGTTTATTTATTGGCTGGGATTTCTTTCTTTTTGAATAATGTTTTTACTTAATGTCAAAAGTATTGGAGAATGGTCCGAGTTTAGGTCTCGACTTTCGTCTACTTGTATATAGTTCGTTGTTATATTTTTGATTATAAAGAAATCAATTAAGTCTGGTATTTTGTTTTGATCTGTAGGTCAATAGATTGGTTTTCGAATTTTGGAGGGCAGTTTATAAATACTAACAACACGAACATAATTATTTTCTGTTTTAGCATTAAAAGCAGTTGCTTGTATTTTAACTGTTTCATATTTTAGCTCTTGGTATTGGTGGATGTTATTTCTAATTATAACAGCGCTACTTCCTTTAGCTGAGTTTTCAGGGTGATTGGTATATCAACTTGATAATTTTTAAATTTAATATTTGATTGTCTAGAAGTATGTCGATTTTTTCTATTTCCAAGACCACCTGCAATTCAAATAATTCTAAGATCATTGGTCATTTTTGTTTAGGGATAGCTCCCTTAGCTCTATTCTCAAGTGTGGGTAATTGCTCATCAAACGTATTAAGTTTACTTAATATCAATTTCAGGGTTCGATTAATATCGTAATTGGGTAGTTTCTCGTTGATTTACTTTGCTCCTCAATACTTGAGCGTAAGTCAAATTGCCCATTTCCTCCTGAGGATTTTCTGATATTTTTCCTCGTATTAATTACTTCGAGCAAGTATTCAAACTATGTAAAAATGGCATAAATTTTCATTATTTTTTAATTTTTTAATTTACAAAATTTCTAATTAAATTGGAATTCATGTGACACTGTGAAAATAGCTTTACTTTTTTGGCAACGAAACATAACCAATGGTCAATTTGTCATATTTATACATGATATGGATCATGGTGTCACACGAAAAGTTATATAAAATTACCAGGTGGTTAGAATTTTTAAAATTTAGCGCAATCACTCTACCTCTCTAGATTAAAAATAAATGCAAATCAAATTTTTAGATTGACCTATGGTAATGAAAACGAGATCAATGTAAATGTTTATACATTTTCCACTTGCATGAGTGGGTGTCTCGTGCTAGTTTAGACATGTAGAGGAGAAAAATATTTCTCACGCTCAATTTAATTGTGTTCCGAGTTTATTTAATATGACAATTTGAGAAATATTTTTTTTTGTTCGGTTTTCTACGGCATTGGTCTATTTTTATACACTAAAACTCCGAAGAAAAATCTGCCCAACATATGACTAGTCTGTATACTGTGTAGTTAAGAAAAATTAATTTTTCTATTTTCTTATTATTATTATTTTTTTGTTTTTTTTTTTTTTTTTTGTTAAATCGCGATGCGCGACTTAACGACCACTCTAATAATTTTCTTCTTTTCTTGGTGTTCTCTCACGGTTCGCACGCTCTAAAGTTAGATCGAGTTTTTTTTCTGTGTTTTATTTAAAAAAAATAAAATAAAATCCAAATCAAGGGAAACATTAAATAAAAAATTTTCTTACTAACGAAAATTTATAATTAATTTAATTGGAAAAAAAATTGTGTGTGCTTCGAAGTAATTTATATGATTTTTTTTCTTTACAAACTAAAAAAGTTTTGTAATAATTGTGAAAATAAGTAAAAAAAAAAACGTAAAATGTGAAATGGTTACGAAATAGATAGAAAAATTATTTTTTGACGACATATTTATTGTGATCCGCTCGAATTATGGATAAAAACGAGGGTGTCGATGGTCGAAATAATCATGAGATGACAGCAGAATGGACGGTACATGCACATCTCACGATCACACGTCCGGATAAAACACAAATTTTTGTAAATTTTGATACAAAAAAGGAAACAAATAATGTACCATATCCTCGTAGTGATCACAATAAATCAGATGACGTCAGCAGCAAATCAGAGACAACGTCAGCCACAACACAACTGGTGAGACATTTATCATAAGTGATAATGATTTTGAATGTGGAGATTATATTTTTTTTTGTTCTGTATGGTAGGATCGAAATACTACGATAGCAGGAGATACAACTGATTTACTATTAGTAAATGATAATGACGATAATAAAACTACTAGTGATAACAATAGTAATGTAAATAATAATAATAATAGTAATAGTAATATTGAAGCTGAAGATGATTCCAACTGTCGTAGTACATGTAATATAATTTTATCAACGGATTTCTATGCACCTAATTCGTCGACAACAATAGTACAACCAACAACAACAATAATAAATGATTATTCTAAAAATAAATTATTAGAAAATAATTTTATTAAAAATATAAAATCATCTACATTACCACTATCACCGAAAACATCGTACCTGGTTTGTATTAAATAGAGCGCGATCGTGCATATATGTTTGTGCCTTGCTTATATGCTTATATACAGTATGGCAGATTAATATATTGAATTAAAAATTTGAAATGAAACAGACGGGAACATATGTGATAACCATTTTATAATTTGGGTAATTGTTTTTGGTGTGCGATATTATAGCCAATTACAAATACGTTTGTTGTCTCGCGGTATGTCCAAAAAATTACATCAAACAAACGTTTACATTTGTTTCATATATTTTTCTGCTACACTTTGTATATTTTGCCAAAAATTCTTTAAAAAAAAAAAATTAAAAAACAAACAATCAGAAGTGATGAGCGCCTTTATTTTATGTAATTAAAGGGTCTTAATACATCATCGAATATAAATTCGAAAAATCAAACCATTTATTATAAAGATGCTAGCTGCCAGACGACAAGTGATAAATGGACACAAATTGATGCCTCCGGAAGTCTATTGAATTTGAATCGAAGTAGTAAACGAAGTAAATCATATAAATATCGACGAGCAACTGAATCGATGTTGTCACCATCACCGTCGTCACTGCGTCGATCGCCTCATGTTGAGGGGAAAAATAATGTGGTAATTATATAACTACATATTTACTATTAGTACATAGTGTGTGTCTGCTTTTACAGTATCGTCGAAAAGTTTCAATATTTTTTTGTTATTTAGCTATGATTTTTTGACATTATGACGACAATGGCCTAATTCTTTCTCTGATTTCTATTCGGTGTAATTATTAAGAAGGCAAAATATTATTTTTTGCCCGTTTGCTTTTTTATTTTTTTTTTTTTTTGTATTTAAGTGGTTTTGGCCCAGTGCCAACCGAACTGATTTATAGTCAAACAGTCTATAAATTTATGAATTACATAAAATTAATTGAGTAGATAAGAAAGTATAGATTCTCCTTTTGAAAATGTTAACACGATACCTAGGTAGGTTTGGAAAACATACTTTGAAAATGAATTACTTATTTATCACACATCCACTTAGTATTCGTTCGCAATATGATTATTGTCAAGTTTTTTATTTTTTCGAGTGATTCAGATTTTCGGAAACTCAATATAATTATAAATTTTATATACTATTAATGTTAATATTTTTTGTTGAAATTTATTTGCTATAATTTTTATGTACGTGGTGTGAAGTGTAATGAACCTCTAGACAGATTATTTTGATTTTTTGGATAAACAAGTTGCAGGTGTATGTACTTTATTTAAAAAAAAATCATGTGATTCATGATCAAAATTTGTATTCCAGTGAAATCGAAAGTTAATAATTTTCAACACATTGGAAATTTAAGAAGATTAATAGTAATCATCTTCCTTCGATAAATATCTATAAACAATTTTTCGTGCCAATTTCGTTTGATCTAATGGTAATTATATCAAGTCATTTTTCAAATTAAATAAGACGTTTAAAGTTTAGGTTTATTGCAATTGGCATTAAACTTTAAAATAATTTTATAATTTTTTATTAATTTTACTAATTTACTAACAAAAAACTACAAACTTTCACACTTTTCGTACATACTGTAAATGCTTAATGTTAGGTTACTAATATACGTTTTAATTAATTCACGTAGATAACTTCACCGGTTTCCCTGTATATATTGGCCCCAAATTAGTTAATTTTTTCTGCTAGAAATATTATGTTAAACTATAAATGTGTACATTACAGTGACAATACAAATGTGAATGTAAAGTGTAGTAATATTGAAACTTTTCGACGATAATGTAAAAGTTTTAAAATTAATAATATAAAAATAATTAAAATATATAACTTACCTATTCAGCCTTCAAGATCGATATTTTCATCGATACGTTTACCAAATTTACCGAATTCTACAAAAACTCCACCAAACCTTCATATTGACGTATACTGCACGGGAACGGAAGATGAAGCTACCTCGACCAACAATAATTCATCGGGTGATTATGATTTCGATGAAAACGCGTCAAATTCGACGAATATAACCCAACAAACAGTTTATGAAACTAATAATACGAAAATTCGTCGCACATATGCCCGAGATTCTGATTTACCACGCCGATTAGCCGCTGCTGCTCAAGCAATTAAAGAACAAAATATAATTCCATTGAATCAAGTGAAAAAAATCGAATCGAAATCAAATGAAGTGAAAGAATCAAAACGATATTTATTCAATCGTTATATGGGTCGAAAACACACGGATAAACCACAAAATTATGATTTTCATAAAGACAATACAAGTGATGATGCAATTAGTACGGCTGGATATCCAAATTCATCGTCTCAATCGACGGTTCGTAATTTAACGAACAGTAGCACCGGGAATAATATGTCAACCGACAATTTAAACGATTCCCCGCCTATCAAAGAGCGTGAAATTTTGTTCGAAAAATATTTTCCGTCCGATGACAACTATAATTTCGATGCTCATGAATTCGATAAATTGTTTGATAATAATTCAAATTTTCAAAAATCTTTTTTACGATTAAATGAACAATTAACTCCCCGCGGATCCAGACGTGATTTAGACCAGGAAACTAGCGCAGTAGCGGTGGATGATTTAGCATTGAATAAAATAAAAAATTGGGATCAAAAATACGCTCTATATCGTACCGATAATCAATCAAATTTATATAAACTTATGGATGATGAAAATAAGCTGTATCCAAATGCAAATAGTGGAGAGGAAAATTTGTGTGGACCTGGTAATCGGGGAGGTGAGATAAAACGTACCCCATCTAAAAATTTACAATATACCTTTTGTTATATGACAGAATCATCATCATCGACCACATCAACATTAAGATCATCCGGTATGTCAGGATACACATCTGACTATCTATCAAGAGCAAATAAATTTGGCGGAGTTATTTCTGCACTACGTAAACCAGGGCACCATGTAGGCCCCGTACGAAACCCCGAGTGTATGTGTGAACATTGTAAAAGATGGATGGCTGATCGTGAACAGAAACGTGAACGTGCTCTTTCAATGGGTGACGAACCATTGAATTCTGTTAAATATTGGTTTCGTCGGAGGCCCAATTAAATTTAAAGCCGTACATAATATATAAATATTATTGCATTTATTAATAATGTAATTTGTTGAAATAAAAATTTTAATGATTTTTTTACATGAAAATTTGCTAAAAATGTTTTTCACATAATTTATAATCGCATTAAACAAAATTTAAGTAGGGTAAGTGTATATATAATTCAAAAAAAAATTCATTAACTTTTCCCGCACACAAAAATTATTTTTACATAAATTTCGTCAATACAATACTGTCTTAATGAATGCTGTCATTTAGTGCCGCGCCACTAAGGGTGATCTTTTACGGTTAAATTTGTATTTTAAATTAGTATTCATTCGACAGAACACCTACGAAATTGGAATTGAAAATTTGGTTGGGAAAACTAATGAGAAATGAAAAAATATGATGTGTCTGTATATATGTATTAGAAAATTTAATTATATTTTTTGAACGTAATTACTTATTTTTAATTAATAAACATGTGTTGGATTATTGAATTGGTTTATTAATATGACTAGACTTTGGAGACTAAAGCGTTATGAATAAAATGTTGAATCGTTGTATTAAAAGTAGTATCTAGTGATTTAAATAGTTACGCTGTAGACAGACAAATATTACACAATTGATTGTGTTATAAAACACAGGATCTTGCTATGTCACTTTAAATTTAAAAATAATAATTTGTTTTTTTGAGACTGAACGATATTTGAGTGTCACCAAATATTGACGTCCTATCAATTTATTTGGTTTTGACGTATTTAGAATATGTAGCGATATACTTAAAATTGTAAAAATAATAAAAATTTAGTTCGAATGCATCCACATATGGGTATCACATTAAAAATCTAAAACACTTTAGAAGCCACTAAGACTCACTAGAGTAAATAATTTTAATATAAAAATAGTTATTGTCAGCAAGAATGATTGATTTGGCTTCACATATAAAAAAAACTAATCTTTGAATGAATTTATATTTGTATTTTGTAGGCAGGAAAATATAGTTTAGTCTAAGATCTTTTATTCTATAATAAGTTACTGTTCAAAACGTCGAGTTTATATATAAAAATGTTTTAATTTAAATGGCTTTAAAGAGCTTTTGATGATGACATTTTTGTGTGTATCGAAAAAGAAATAATTAATTTAAAAAACTTGTCGTATTTTCTAAAAGTTATATTTGAAATAAAATTTTCTATTATTAATTTTTGTTTCTATCAAAACGTGGGCCAACCTACACAACAATGCTGATCGGTTAAAAACAAAACAATATAATTTTTAACAATTTTTTTTTTTTTTTTATTTCATAGGCTCAAGGTCGTTTATCAGAATCGTCACGAAAATTAGATTTACTTCGAAAAGCATTGGAATTGCGACGCCTCGAATTACCTGCCGATTCCCAAGCAGCTATACAATTAAAACAAGAACTACTAAATGTTCAAGCATCTAGTCCGATTCCGGTAACGTATACTTCGTTACATCCATTCCGTAATGCGGTCGACGGTAAACCAACATATATACATTCGCAGCTAAATCGATGCGCGTCTGTTTCGGGAAAATTAGAAGTGCGTCTGATGGGATGTCAAGATTTAATGGAGGATGTGCCGGGTCGTTCGAAACGTGATAAGGATAATAATTCAAGCCCCGGTGATTTAAGGAGTTTTGTTAAAGGTGTAACAAGTAAGAAACGAGTAGTAGATTTTATAACTTTTCCAATTTTTTTTTGTATTATTTTCCGTCGTTTAACAGGTCGAAGTTCATCAAAAAGTTATAGTGTTAAGGATGAGACATCATCTGAAATTATGGCTGTTATAAAATTGGATAATATCACAGTGGCTCAAACCTCATGGAAACCGTGTTCACAACAAGCTTGGGATCAACGATTTTCAATTGATCTAGATAAGTCGCGAGAGCTCGAAATTGGAATATTCTGGCGAGATTGGCGTTCATTGTGCGCCGTTAAATTTTTAAGACTTGAAGAATTTATTGACGATATACGGCATGGTATGGCACTGCAATTGGAACCGCAAGGCTTACTGTTTGCCGAAATTAAATTTTTAAATCCAATGATATCTCGCAAACCACGATTACAGCGACAACGGATGATTTTTAATAAACAACAGGTTAAGAATATTCCACGTGCCAAACAAATGAATATAAATGTTGCAACGTGGGGCCGTTTACTAAAACAGAGCACACCATCGATTCAGAATAATTTAAATACAACGCCCATGACTCCTGTCACAAGCACTAATGATACGTATCGAGGAGCCAATCCTCAGCAGCTCATATTTGACCAACCAATTGATGATGATACAACACCGGGTGATGATCCTACGAGATCTGTGACTGGATTAAGTAGCGGACGGCCACTAAGTATCCAAGGTGTAGTGCCCATTCTGGAAATTCCACAACAACCACCAATCGATAATTTATCACATTCATCGAGTATGCGGAATAAACAGCCAAATTTATCGCCACAACCATCGACGGGAGGAAAAATGTACCAAGAAGTAAGTATTTTAAGCCTAACTTATGTTCTTCTATACAATAAACTCCCTCCTCACATCTTAATATATCTAGTGTACATATAGTTTTGTAATAGTTTTCTTCTAAAATATTAATAAAACTTGCACGTATCTTAGATGCAAATAAAAAAATAATTAATTTAGGCTGGATCATAAATTGTGGAAATAATTTTGTGCACACATTTTTGGGATTTTGAATACACTTTAAATATTTATGGTTCAGCCTGATAATAAAAACTTAAAAATTTTAAACAAAACTTTTAAAAATAACACAGTTACAGAGTGCACTTCGAGAATTTGATTTTCTACATGAAAACGATCAAGACCATCATCATAGCATACTACAATCGATGAACTCGGGACCTACAACGCCATCATCATCTAGTAGCGGTCTATTTCGTCCTGTACTATCGATGCCGCCTGTAATTTTAATGGGTGGTGGAGGCATTGGTGGTTATGGTCATTCCATGAATGGAAATAATATAACGCCTAGCCCTATAATTGAAATGCCTCCATCACCAGTACCAAGTCAATTACCGATTATCGAATTTCCTGAAGATGATATCATCGAGGTCAGATTTTTTGTTTTTTGTCTTCGATTTGATTTTTTCTTTTTTGTTTTAGTGTGATGTTTATTGTATTTTCTTCTTACAAGTTAACTAACTAACAGAATAAAATACGAATAACATCCCGCTTATTTAAAATAAATGTCTAGTGTAGTGGTGCCCATAAACATGTACAAAAAAATTTACAATTACATCGATTCACTAGTTCAACGCCAAAGGCGTCAGAAGTTTAAAAATGTAACTTTAAGCGACTTATATTTAAGGAAAAAAATTAACAAAATTTTAATTATAATAACTATTCGGTAAAATTTAATTTAAAAAGGTTAAAATTGTGTAAATCATTTTCGTATTTTCGGGTCCCGTTCAAAAAACTATAATAATAATAGTAAGCATTGTAAGCAAACTATTCCAATGTTAACAAGAACAACCGTTTTCCACAATTTTTTTGCAAGGCACCACTATTCTAGTGTAATTAACAACCTGGGCGTAAGAGTGGAGTTAAAACGATTTTAAAATATGCTGCATATTTTTTTTTTTTTAATTTCTTACACAGCATGCATTTTTACTAACACAAATCTAACTTCAAGTTGCACAAAAATAAAAAGACAATTGACTAACATATAAAATTATAGTAGAAACAGTTATTGGATTCCTAGCACTTAGAAATTTAAAATTATTTTTTATTTTTTTATAAGTTTGATGTAGCTTTAATTTGTTTAGCTGATTCAAGCGCGCGCTGTGTGTTTTGGGATCGTAAATTTTAAAAATGTATATCATTTGAAAGTTTAAAAATTTTTTTTTAGGTTGTCGGCTCATTCGATCGGATAAATATGAACTCTAGCTATGGCTCGGTTTCACCGCAAATTGTTGAGCAAATTGTCACCCCACCACCAATGTATATGAATCAACATTCGTCGAATAACTATCCACAACCGCAACCAAGTCCTTCGTCGCAAAATATTGTCGAGCTAAACGATAATCGTCGACCCGTTGTTCGGGGAATTCAATATCGTGATAGTGCATATGAATCGCGAAGACAGTCGCAAAGTCAAACTCAAGGATTCTCGCTAGATAATTTCCGTCTGCTCAGTGTATTGGGTCGAGGTCATTTCGGTAAGGTTATACTATCGCAATATAAGAATACGAGCGAATATTTTGCTATAAAAGCGTTAAAGAAAGGTGATATAATTGCACGAGATGAAGTTGAATCGTTGCTTAGCGAAAAACGAATATTTGAGGTGGCGAACACTATGAGACATCCATTTTTGGTTAATTTATTCGCATGCTTTCAAACAGAAGTAAGTCTGAATTTAATTTTACTGAAATCATATAGTTGATGTGGAATTATTATGTTTTTCTTTAGCAACATGTATGTTTCGTAATGGAATATGCCGCTGGTGGTGATCTAATGATGCATATTCATACCGATGTGTTTACAGAGCCGCGTGCTGTTTTTTATGCCGCGTGCGTTGTTCTAGGGCTACAGTATTTACATGAAAGTAAAATTATTTACCGTGATTTAAAACTAGATAATTTATTATTGGATACCGAGGGTTATGTTAAAATAGCTGATTTTGGTTTGTGTAAGGAAGGCATGGGATTTGGTGATCGAACGGGGACATTTTGTGGTACACCTGAATTTTTAGCACCCGAAGTATTGACCGAAACATCGTATACGCGTGCTGTCGATTGGTGGGGTCTAGGTGTGTTAATATTTGAAATGTTGGTTGGAGAGGTAAGATTGTCATAACAAAACATCTTTTACGATGATAATTTATTAATTATTTTCTCGCAGAGTCCTTTCCCCGGAGATGACGAAGAGGAAGTATTCGATTCGATTGTAAATGATGAAGTTCGTTATCCCCGATTTTTGTCATTAGAATCTATTGCCATTATGAGAAGAGTAAGTTAAATTATAATTAAATAAAATTATTAGTTTTAATTTTATTTTTGTACAATTTTTGTTTTAGCTACTTAGAAAAAATCCGGAACGACGATTAGGTTCTTCAGAACGAGATGCAGAAGACGTTAAAAAACAAGCATTCTTTCGTAGTATTGTTTGGGATGACCTGCTGCTAAGGAAAGTTCGACCGCCATTTGTTCCTACAATTGTAAGTTATTATTTTACATTAGAACAAATACTTAAACATTAAGCTTTAATTTATTTTACTTTAGCGCCATTTGGAAGATGTATCGAATTTCGACGAGGAATTTACATCCGAAAAGCCACAATTGACACCACCAAAAGAGCCACGACCGCTTAACGAGGACGAACAATTATACTTCAAAGATTTTACCTATATGGCCGACTGGTGTTAATTATATCAAAAAAATAAGTACTAACCTAAAAAGTAAATTTTTTATTAAATTAAATAAAAATAGAAACAACAAATTTATATAATGTTTATATAAATTTAAATTTTTATTTAAATTTTAAAATTATATATATATATATATATATATATTACAACAGGAAATTATAAATTCTGCTCAGAATAAAATTTATATATATATAAATAGTAGATATTTACAATACCTATTTACATTAATAGTAATATTATTATTTTTTCTTTCTTTTAAATTTTGATAAAATTATATTTTTTTATTATTATTTAGTATAATAAATAATAAAAGATTTAATTGCTCACAATGCTCAATAATAACAAAATATGAAATTTCGACAGAGACAACATCACAACACGGTTTTTTTTTTGCTTATGTACAACAACAAAATATTACCTATTTATATTTAGGAAAATTGAATTGCATAAATTTAAAAAAAAAAAAAAAAAAATTCAAAATGTCAAAATAACATACACATAAATTTAATCGAATATGAGTGTGATAGTCGCTAATTTAAATCATTCTATTATAATATCTGCTGCTACGATATGCTGTGAATTTTAGTATATATGATAAGACGTCCACGTGACTGTCGTGTAAATGTTAAAAAATAATGTACACGATATTTTCGATTGTTTTGTTATTTAGTGGGAGCGCTCCATCCATCATTTCGAATCAAATAGAAATTGTAAATTATTTAAATTACAACAAAACAAAAATAAATAAATTATAGTGCCTTAAGTTTAAACAAGAAACAAAACTTTTTAAGTTTTATTAAATTATTGTCTTCCTAAATTGAATTAAATTTATTATTTTAATTTTTATTCTAAATCTCACCTTTTCCTCTTTCTCACAATTTACTCTATCCTAAATTATCATACTTTAATTATCCAAATATTATGTAAATTTACTATTTACTCCTACTAAATTAATTAGTGTATTTTATCTACTTTAAATTATTAACCCAAACATCTTTCAGGATGTGTGTGTGTCAAATTTTATAAAAAAAAATTCTAATTAAATTTACTCAAAAAAAAAATATTTTCCTAAAGTTTGCTGGTTTGACGCGGTTTGCATCCGTCACAAATACTTATTTGCTTCTTTTGACCTTCAACTAACTTTCTCTAGATCTAAAAAAAAAAATGCTAAAATTTTATATAAAAAAAAATAATAATAAAAATAAAAAAAAAATCTTATAATTTTGTGCCTGAAAAATGAAACAAGAAATAGAACAAACAAACAAACGTTTATTTATTTATTTAATTTTACAATAATAAATAAACGGAGAATTAAACAAAAAAAAAAATATATATATATATATATATATATATATATATATATATATATATATATATATATATATATATATATTTTAATAAGAAATAAGAAAGAAATTATGCTTAGTAAAAATAAATTTTAAAAACAAACAAAACATATATTTATAATAAAATGAATTAATAACGACTTTTTTTTAATTTTATTAATTTTTAATTATATTAATATTAGTCAGTAGTATCGTTAAATATAAATAATAAAGAAAAAATATTAATTTTAAAAAAATTTATTTTATATACATAATTATATATTTTTTAATTAATTTAAATAAATAAACATAAATTCAAAACAACAAAAATGCATTGCAATGCAGCTCAATTTTTTTTTTTTTAATAATTAATACATAATAATAAAAATTAATTAAATATTAATTATAAATACATTAAAAATAAAATGAAGTTATATACATATTATAAAAATGAATAATAAAAAATTGATGAAAAATATTTAGAACAAAATCGTTATAATATTATTATTATGGTATATTAATTATAAATTAATTGATTCGATTAAAATTATTAAAAAAAAATATTGTTAAAAAATATTTCAAACATAAAAAAAAAATGAAAATAAAAATAACATTTTAAAACATTTATATATTGGTTATTTTGTTTTGTACTCGTAAATGAATTTAAATGAAAATAAAGGAGCGCATCAATTTAAGTACAAATGTACCTAAACAATGCGTTAGAGGTAAAAAGTTAAAGGAGATGGCAATTAGGTCATTCTCAAAGTAGCTGAGGAGCCAATAGCAAAGCAAAACATAAAAGCGCTCCACCAGTATTTAAGTCACTGGCAAAAATACTAACGTACCACCTATAAGGAATGCTTCTGGTCAAATCTAGCCAAATCTGTATGGTCAAAACGAAACTAGCAAAACCCATCTACCAACGAAACAGTTAGTTAAAATTGTTAACAATAAAGTTGGAATAAAATCGTCGAAATATTCAAAAGCAAAACTTCTACAACTAAAAGCGCACTAATGCCAACAATAACAGAAATGTGGAATTCTCGCAAAGTACTATACAAATGGAGAGAATACTTTAGAATTACGATTTCCAAAAAAGGCGACCTTAGGGAATGCAAGAACTGACGATATATCTCGGCCCTCAACATAACAATAAAAAATACTCTCAATGATCATTCTTGACAGAATCTAATCTAGAATCAATGCAAAATTAAGAAACGAACCCGCTGTTTTCTCACCAGGAATAAGTTGCACTAATCACATCAAATCAACCCGGATTATCACTGAACAACCTTATGAATGGATTTCTTTACTTTACCTTCTTTTCATCGATTTCGAACGCGCATTTGACACGATAAATAGAACCACAATAAGGCAGGCTCTTTGTGAAATGGGCATTGCAAAGAAATTATTGAACTCACACAAGAAATATATCGGGATGCCGGAAACCGAGTTCAATACAAAGTAGCCAATGTAGTCGCTGATCGTATTGAATAGTCTCATGCAAAAACTAGATAACACATGTCATTCCATAACGGCATTTAATAGGGATTAATAGGTGAACTTAATGATTTGGGTTACGCAGATTGCATGAGTTCAACTTTCGAAGATCACTGATATTCTGTATCGAACCTTAAAGGTGGTACTATACGGGGCAAGTGATAAACGAATTTAAATGTTTGCCATACTAGATTATTTTTCATTTATCTCCAATTAGGAACATAGAGATAAAATAAATCTGGATAAAATATAAATATAACAATTTGTATTATCACATAAAAGAAAGTTAACGTTCCCTAAGTATAGGGAAAGTACACATCCCTGCCTAGCCCCTCGTGTGTTGTGGTATTTTTTACTCAGCTTACTTTTCTTTTGAATTCTATTTCCAGCGCACCGGTATATTTCTTTGATGAGTTCTACTGTTTTCCTCGGAATGGCGATTTCGGTAAGGTCCTTCCAAATTGCACTCCTATTAATCGGTGAGATACGCTCCAAGAGGGTCATGGACAATAGTTTCATTATCAGCATGTAATTTGGTTTGTTGTTCTGCCATCTAGCGACATCCAAGTGTACTGGTGTATGTTTTTGTGTGGGAACTTACTGCCACCTATGAATTAACTGATTTGTAACACAATAATCAATAATTCTATCTCTGTTATTGTTTCTTGTTGACTCGAATGCTTTTATCCATTATTGACGTCAGGCATGATTATCGGTTCCAATTTTTTCGTTGAAATTTCCCTGGACAATTTTGATGTCATTCCGGTGGGCACTAGATATTGTCCCCTGCAACTGCTTATAGAATTCATCTTTTATTGTGTCATCAGGATCTTCCTTAAGTACATAGTACTGAATAAGTGTAGTATTTCTTATTTTCGACTGAAATCTTGCTGTTATTCGATATTTGTAATTGCGGATTGACATTATTTATTCTTCTAGAATTCGTTTCTGTAATCATTTTGAATTCAGACATAGATAATGCTTAGGTAGAAGGACTTATTGCTAAATTGATGGTTAAAACCCCAAAATATACTGTTCAAATAACTCCATCCCCAGACACAACATAAAAATATGAGTTGGAAATTGGGAATTGAAGTTGAAATATCGTTTTTTTTTTTTTTTTTTTTTTTTTTTTTTTTTTTCAAAACATACATTCTAATATTACGTGGTTGGTGTAGTTCCTGACTAACCAATGTGTTCACCAATGTGTTAACATATTTATATCGATATAACAACTAACGTCAAATCTGTCAAAATGCGACGAAAATAAAAAAGTACTAGCTTAAGTTGTTTTGAAATTGCGTCGCGCAATGTTGTTGAATTTAAATATCGGGCTTTTAGGCCATGTCGACTCAGGCAAAACGTCGCTAGCCAAATTACTAAGCGAAACGCCAGGCACAGCAGCATTCGATAAAAATCCACAATCTCAAGAACGTGGAATCACCATCGATTTAGGATTCAGTTCGTTCGTTACCGAGATTCCGGATAAATTAAAGTTGGATCCACGCAATAAATATGAACACCTACAATTTACCTTCGTCGACTGTCCTGGACATGCTAGTCTCATAAAAACAATTATCGGCGGAGCACAAATAATAGATTTTATGATTTTAGTGATTGATATCGGAAAAGGGATTCAAACTCAAACTTCGGAGTGTATTGTAATTGGAGAACTAACGTGTAAAAGGATGATTATTGTGTTTAATAAAATTGATCAAATAAAAGTTGAAGAAAGAGATAAAACAGTTGATAAAATGTCCAAACGCATACGAAAAGCTTTGGGAGGGACATGTTTTGCCGAATCACCGATCATTCCGGTATCTGCCACACAGAACATAAATATTGAGAAATTAATTGATGCACTAAAAATGTTTTCATTTATACCCGAACGAAATTTAGATTTACCGTTTTTATTATCAGTAGATCATTGTTTTTTGATAAAAGGACAAGGCACAATATGTACGGGAACAATTTTGCAAGGAAAAGTTTCTGTTAACGATGACATCGAAATTCCACATTTGCAAGAGGTACGCAAAGTGAAATCGATACAAATGTTTCGAAAGCCTATGAGTTTTGCGGTACAAGGTGATCGAATCGGAATGTGTATCACAAAAATTGACTCGGATTCGTTTGAACGCGGACTTATATCGGCGGTTAATTATTTGAGCAACGTAAAACTGGGCATTATCAAATTTATTCCGATTAAATATTTTCGAGGGAAAATCAAATCAAAATCCAAGTTTCATTTAACGATTGGACATGAAACAGCACTAGCTACAATTACATTGTTCAAGACAAATTCAGATGATAAATTTAACGTTTCCAACGAATATGAATATTTAGAAGAATACGACAATGAAGCTGAAGTAAAACAAACCATATTCGCCCTACTAGAATTCGATCGTCCTGTTTTAACATCTAGCAATGCTTTGCTCATTGGTTCGAAATTAGATATGGATATACACAAGTCGACTTGCCGCCTCGGATTCTACGGCAATCTCTTATCGATTTGTGATCTTAAAAACTCGGTAAATTTTCTAGAAAATATGAAAATTTACAAAACAAAATGTAAAGAGGGAAAAATCCTTAGACTAGTCAATAAAACCGAACTCATCTCATCGAATCTATTCAAAAAAGAAACGAGACGTGAAATTTACATCGGAATGAAGGTGAATTTAACGTCTGGCGAAACAGGAAAAATCGAAAGCACATTTGGCCAAACAACAAAAGTTAAAATTCGTCTAGATATGGAACTAAATGATGATAGTGCAAAACTTATTGCTAACAATCAAACAAAAATAATGTTAAAATACAAGAAATACATTTTCGGCAACAAAAATATAAAATTAGTTCAATAAATAATAATTGTATTGATTTTATTAAATCTCGTTTATATCAAAATTATTGAATTCATAGTACAAAATGGTTAGGTTGCTATCACAAATTGCTAAAATCAAGTTATATTCCTCCGAGTAACTCAGTTCAGCACGCAATCGATTTATTTGATGTAAATCTATTTTTGTGTCAAAATAGATAGGAATGTATATTTCTAAAAGTTTTTTACTGTCTCTAAATTCCACATAACATGTTTTGGCCGTTTTCAGATATGAAATGTTCAAATTTTTACCCATTTCACAATCCGGTTTGCCTTCGATTAGTTCAGTAACTATTTGCTTGGTAATTTGTACATTTATACCATCTTCACATCCTAATTCCTTGATATAAGTATTCTATGGTATACAATTTAGATATTTAATTTTAATTGATAATTTTTTAAATAATTTCAAGACTACTCACTAAATCTGTCATATTTGTCATATGGAACGCACGTGTATAAGCTATTAATGGCTTATTTGAGTAATCAAAACAAAGTTAGTACTGTTTTGTAGTTATAGTCGAGAACATAATAATAAATAAAATCTAGTACATTAATTTTTGGTGTACACAGCATCCGAGCTTTTATTATTTTGGGTACTTTTGTTGCATCTTGGGAAAAGTGAAAACGTACATTTTCCTCTCAACACGAGTAACATTTTTTTAAAATTTTTGATAAGCACTTAATAAATATAAGTTTAGAGTTTTATTTGAAAAACTTCGTAAATTGTTAGCTTTAAGCGTGCTAACGGTGTTAAGCGCGATGAAAACTTAAATTTTCCGTAAAAATTTTATTTTACGTTTTATTTTGCTGGGAAATTTGCTGTGAAACAAAGAGATAAGGAAAAATCAATAAAAAGTTTTCATTTGATTAGGTATTTCAATTTTTTTGTGTGTGCTTCTTCGGTGTCTTGTATTGTGTTGTGGTGTGAAAAAATTTAAATTTTAAAGTGCGATAACGTTGCACTCGGTACAATAATATACTTGATGCAGATTTTAATGTGAATCGTTCATCTGCGAGGGGACACAACAAGACAAAGGAAAAACTGTGGGCGCATATTAATTCGGGACCACCATGAAAATTGTATCAAATTTATTTTTGCTTTTGATTTTATTTTATGCTGTATTATGTAATGGGGATGCTGAAACCGAGGATAATACAGAGGATGCTTCAGCGACGACAGTTGAACCGGGTGAGTGTTATGATATATGTATTTATATTATGTGCACTTCAAATAGCATAGATTTAGGGTGATTTAATGTTTTGTTAATTCTGAGGTTTGAGGCATCGAAATTTATTAGTGTAAGCGCCAAAACAGATAGAACTTATGATTAAGCTCGGAATTAAAGCTTTCAAAATCAAGACGAGGTGGCCGAGTGGTTAAGGCGTTGGACTGCTAATCCAATGTCCTCTGGACGCGTGGGTTCGAATCCCATCCTCGTCGAAGTTATTTTATAAATTACCAACGTTCGTTCAGTACCAGATGCGATTGAATTCTCATAAAAATTAAATCTTAATCCTTGTTGCATTAATAAAGTTCCCATTCACCAAATATTTGTATATTTTATATAAAATACCTAAGTAGTAGTGTTATGTTATATACATTTTAACGTATGTGATGTTATGGTGTGAATTATCCATATTGCTACGATTTAGTACTTTAAAACATCAAATTAGTCAAAATTAGTCAACTGTACTCTTTTAATTTCAACAAAAATAATTAAAAAATTAAAATAATTAGAAAAAATTTAAATCCAGAATGTTTCCGTCCGGGTTCGAACCGGAGACCTTCTGCGTGTGAAGCAGACGTGATAACCACTACACTACGGAAACGATGAAAATGTATAGTCTAATACTCATAAAGTGCAAAAACTGATTAACATGAAATTAATTTAATATTGTGTTAATTTAATAATCATAGCATTGAAATGATTAAATTTAATTTTTAAATTAAATTAAACAGTACATAATATGCTTATCTTCTTTTCCAACTTATCTATTAATGGCTCATTAACACAGTTTGTTGATGAGTTTACAATTTCATTACAACAGTACATATTTCAATATATACATAATTTATTTTTCAGTAGTCAGTTTTTCGTCGATATTTCGATCTCAAGCTTGCTCTTCGATTTATGCTAGAAAACTAGAAGGAGCCAAGTCACTCCTTCAAATGTTTTCCACCACCTTTAGTCTTGGTTTCTAAAACGTGTAATCATATAAGTATTTTGTTAAAGTTTTTGATTTTGAGAACAACGGAAGCATCGAGGTCAGAACATCGCCTTGACGAACACCAGAGCTGATTGCAAACATTCTCGATAGCATTGTTCTCAACACAACATTTTGACTGAATTACTATCATTTTACATGAACGCACATAATTGTCTTAGGTATTCCCAGATATCGCAATCCTTGTTGTGGTGTAGATTATTTAAAGCTAACGCTGGTTAGTTCCAGAAAGTTTCCTAACCGGCTGACTTGTCGACGATCCAATCAATTAGATAAGAACCTAATTGAATAGTATGATGGAAATGATTTATGTGTTAACGGTTTACATATATATTCCCCATTTAAACTAAATAACCGCAAATAATCTTAAGAACTTCATTAGGTCTACACAAAAAACAACAAGACTTATGTTTCCGTCCGGGTTCGAACCGGAGACCTTCTGCGTGTGAAGCAGACGTGATAACCACTACACTACGAAAACGCCATATGTGCCAACTTATGAAATCGCTAAATTTATTCCACTTTATATTTCAGCAAACGAATAAATTATCGTCCTTGGCGACGACGTTTAGCGTAAATGGTTAATGGTTAAAATTTTCTGTGATAACCGAAGCCCGATGAATTGAGTGGCAATATTGGCACGTACCAGCATCTTGCTGAATATCGTTGACGTGCCGAAATTCGGATACATCGAAGTCATTGCTGCCAAAACTAGGAATCTTGACTGACATTTTTTAGTTGAGAGTGTTAATGCAACTCCGATTAATTGTAAAAATGATAAAATGCGTGTACTGAGAGACGCAAACAAATTATTTGATTGGTTGTGAGGAAAATGTTACGTGATTGTTGAGGGGAATATGAATGCATGGGAAATTCCAAAATGGAAGAGGAATTTTAGAGCCAGAGTCAGTGCTGGCCATTATTTGAAATGTTTTAGATATGAATCTAGGTAGCGATCGAAACCGAGATATATAATGTGAATATGATTTTTGAGAAAAAGTTTTTAACGAAAGGCAAAAAATGGATCACATATTATGAATAAGATTTTCTTATCGAATGAAATTAATGATACATATAGGTCCTTTTCGAAACGTTTACTTATTTCAAACTTATTTTTTTAGACATACTTATTCAAATAAGGCACCTACCGAGGTGACTTATTTTCTGTCTCTTTCTGTCTGCAAAAAATCTAATTGAGAAGTTAAAAACAGTTAATAATATTCATAAATATATCATATATCGAGCAAATTAGAAAAGATAGCGGCCAATAAGAATGTCTTTAAAAAATAAGTTTCAAATAAGTATACGTTTCTAAAAGGGCCATAAACCAACTTGAGAGTGAAATGGAAAGAGTAAATGAAATGTGCTCAAAAAAAGTAAGTGTTAAAGAGCACAAGGTGGTTGGTTGGTGGAAGAAGGAGATCCAGTATTATTATGATTGAAAGCGGATAACTTTGAGGGAATTTAATAGATATATAAGTAGGAGTAATTATGATAGAGCGAATGGACGATTAAAAAAGCTATATCCGTAGAGCAAAAAGAAAAAGTTGATGGGACTATATATATCACAAATGACGCATAGAACTACAACTCAGAATGTATGGGACAAATTAATAATGTGAAGGGTCATAAAGCTAAATGCAGGAATGTCGTGCTATAGATGACCCAGTGAAAAGAAATCAATTCTTAAAATCGATAACGGATTTATGGAATAATTTAGGTGGCAGTTATAAATGTTTATTATTTGAAGAATAAATTATGATGAAATTTGGATGGAATGAGTTTCTGGTAGTCTTAGACCAATCAAAGTTCACGACCCCACGAACGAATAGAGCAAGTTACACAATAATTCCATAATTGGTATTTGAAGTAAAAGACACTCTGCTTCGAATTCTTAATATCGTAAGGATGCGTATCTGAATACCGGAAAATGGAAGGAAAGCCGGGTAGTTCCTATTCCCAAACGATATCAAAAACAAAATCTGGCAACAAATTACAGAGTTATATATTTATGTTAAATGTTTTGGTTAAAATTGTAAATGGTATGATAAAAAGTCGAATTGAAAAATTCATAAATGAAAAATATTTGGTGACAGAGTGGGCGTAGGAATTTTAAAAAAATGCAAGAGATGTACTTCGTTTGGTTCAAGTGAATCTGTGGAGCAAATGGGAGAACGAATTTTTGCAAAAATGTCAAGTAAAAGGAAAGAAATACTTCGAGGCAATGCTGTTCTTTCAATACTAGTCCAATCTTAGTTGAATTGCCATCTAGATCTTCCGTTTCTATAACTAATGGTTCAATATTTGACCGAATGTTCGACTGATCTTGGATATTTCGATTCTTCGACCACTTCGGTCATTCCTTTCCATTCTCGATTAGCTACTTTTAGTGTAACTTTCTCTTCTTAATGCATCAGCGATAAGAATGCTAGTTCGTGCCTTTGATGTAAGAAGGATGTACTGTACTACGTAGAACAATATTCGCTGGAGTGTTAGCGGTAAGTTTTGAACATGATCTTTGAAATAGATCAAACGATTAAATTTGGTACATTCCTATCGTATGGCCAATATTTTTACCATTTTTGCTGACGTCGTAGTAAGTGTGTACTGGCGCTGTCGTTAGTGTTTTTTTTTTTTTTTATATTTTTCCCCATTTTAAAGGATGGGCACCGCTCGGTTTTCCAACTTTGACAACCGATTAGGCTTTATCAGCATTTTCTACTTAAGTGCAACATCTACTGAATTATGAAATCGTTTAATGTATTCCAATGTATATATTTCAGCCGAAGAATTATCGTTTGGATGTCCTCCGCCTAGCATCCGCTATTCGCGTATTCGTAAAACGGATACAACCGAAAACACTTTAAAATATGAGACTACACAACTATATCTACCCGAAGATATGGGCTCGGAAAATTTCGACATTGGTGGTCATCTCGATATGGACGCAATCGGTGGATCATCTACTGGGAGTCGAGCACAAATTCAAACCAATAACAACAAAAATTATGATCGACGGACACGTTACACCGATTTAAATCAGTATCTATGGGATGATCAAATAAAAAATTTACGTTCGAGTAATAATCATACGATGGCGTCAAAAAATGGTACTCGTTCGACAGTTGGTAATCGTCATAAGCGTGATAATGTCGTGGAATTAAATAAATTTAATAACGAACATATAAAAAAGAAGTTCAGTGATAATTTGAAAGGTGATGCGGGTAAAAATGATTTCTTTTTGCGCCAAAAACGTAAATCTGGTAAAACTACTGGAGCCCTTAGCCGTCCAAAAGCCGATACGGGAAGTTCAAAAGCATCGCAGAGTAGTCGTAAAATTCAAAGTGGAAATTTTGATGATGATTCTGGGGGTATGCCCCATCCAGATGAGGACACTTCATCGTCGGAATCGCACGAAGAAGAGCATGATACCAGTTCGGAAGAAACAAATTTTCGTGAAGTAAACGAAGTTCGATTTCCCGGTGAAATAGGGCCGATGGGCGATCGCCGCTTATGTAAAATTAAATGCATTAAAGGAAAATGGATTGGGCCACTCTGTGCCACCGATGAAGGTATATTGAAAAATTAATTAAATTTACCATAAATCAAATTTTTTCTTAGCTTTAACAAACCAGATGAAATTAATTATTTTTTGTTAAATTTTTTTTTTAAACTTTTTTTGTGGCTTGTAAAATGTAAAATTATATTAATAAAATTATTTAAATACTTGATTAATAAAATATTAAATTAAATTAAATTCAAATTTTTCTTTTCTTTTCTATTTGTATGGGTGCCACATAAATTTTCCTTTTTTTGAAATAAAAAAAAAACACTCAAATCACATATCACTCGCAAAAAGATGGATCCGGCATTATGAATTTTCAACCGCTCTATAAAAGTTGTTTCATTGACCGAATCTCGACCTATTTACTGATAAGCTACAAAAATGTATCTGTGGTGAGTTTTATTTTGTGAATATTTTTAACAATTTTTTGACTGAATGAAAATTTTTAATTATTTTAAAGTAGAAATTGCGTGCTAAAGTAGAAATTTTTGAATCTTTGCGATTCCATTGAGTACAATTCAGCCAGATACAATTCCATCGGATACACTTTACTCTCGTCTTTTATATTAAGACATGGCACGACACACGCAATTTTGTTCGATGAAGCTTAATACGGATCCATCTTTTAAATGTCATAAAATAATGTGCCAATTAAAAAAGTGTATCCGATGAATTGTTTGGTTGATGTACTCCATTACCATGTTCCTAAAATGTTTTTATCCAAAATTATAGTAGAATTTCCCATAAGTAGTATTAGTTGTACACAAATTCGTAAAGGTCAATCCCAATTTATTCTATTGTACAATTTAGGCCGTTGGATGGGTTTTGCCACATGGCCATTTCTTACAAGCCCGCTGTACTGAGCTTGGTATGTATAAACTATTAGGTGAATCAAGGGTATTGTGCTCAAATGGATTATGGGCACCACGAATGCCATCATGTGTTCCAACTACTTTACTTACGAACAATTCAGACGACAGTCCACCATCAGTAAAAATTAAAATAGGCACCGGATCTGGTGCCGTTGAGCCATCTGGTGTGCTAGCAGTGCTACCTGCGAGTACTGTATATCTTGACTGTATCTATCCAAGACGACGTGGTACTCCGGAATGGACGTGGACAGGATGGTTTCGTCATTATTCGACTGGCTGGTCGGCACTTCCTGAAGAGAAAGCAACAAAATTTCGATTGACTATAAAAGATATACAAATATCAGACTCGGGAACATTTACGTGCGCTTCGCCAAGGGGATTGACAAATAGCATTGTTATTGTGGTGACAAGTATGATGTGATTGTGTATATTTAAAATAGTTTTTGGTTTTATTGTCTCTAATTTTTGTAGATTCACAGTGTCCTCCTGTACCGGATGCCCAGCATCCACTATTATTACAACTTGAAGGAAATAAATTGGGACAAAAGGCGATGTATACATGTCCATTGGGTTATATATTAAAAGGAACGGCCAATTCAACATGTCTTGCATCGGGAAATTGGTCATCACCACCACCAACTTGCCATACAGTTCAATGTCCTAAGCTTGAATTAGAAGATCCTCATTTAAGCTTAGTCGAGCTTAATGCTTCGGCTTGGGGACGTGCTGTATTTAGTTGTTCGTGGGGATATAAATTGAGTGGGCCACCAGGAGTGGAATGTGAACCAGCTGGGGTATGGAGTGGGCCAGTACCCAGATGTCGAGCGATACAATGTCCCCAACCACTTGTCCCAATAAACGGCCGAATCGATGGCGCTAGTAGCGTATCTACAATAACCGGTCATCGTCGATATGCAGTCGGTGCACTAGTTACATTTAGCTGCTCCGATGGCCATATACTTGAAGGTGAAGCAAGTATTGTATGCACCGAAACTGGATTTTGGTCACACCCGCCACCTTTCTGTAAATCACAATGTTCGTATCCGGGTGATCCACCAAATGGCTTAATAGCTCCACTTAAGTTTCAATATGATCCTGGCGATACGCTCAGTGTACAATGCCGTCCCGGTTTCGTAGAATACAGTTTATCAAGTACCGTTCAACCTGAACGACCTACATGTTTGCCAGACGGGAATTGGAGTGCACCCGTGCCACAATGTAAAAATTACGAAGACGTTTAATTCAAACTAGTTTAAGCCAGTAGACTCTTAGATTTACTTATTTAACCACATATTCTCTTGTCCAATTTATATAAAAGAGTTTATTTACATATTTAGTCGAGGAATAAAGACGAAAGCACCCAGTATTATTAACATATCAACCGTAATTTTGGTATCCAAAATTATAATTTATCCAAAATAAAAAACGTAAACTAGCCAGTTTTACAAAGCACAACAAATATTCAAATTTTGACATATCGATCGCCCATCAAATTATTGGATGCAACCAATTGCGTTCCTCGCATAGTTATTTTAGAAATATATAGGATTTCATTAAAACATAAATATATTTATTCAAATTGTTATTTATTAATATTAAGGTGTATGCATTAAAAACCGGAATTTGATACTTTTGATGTCATTACTTGTTTATACGTTATAGTACATCATGGACATATATGTCATTTGAAAGCCCTATTCAATACCTGTCAAAAGCAGCTAAAAGTTTTTGTTTTGATTGTGCACATCCAACCGATTTCAACGATGGAAAATTTATCAAATTTGCGAAAAAACAGCATTTGCGGGAAGTTTTGTTGTCACTTTTTCGCAAGCAAAACTACAGCTGAAAGTCGTCGTTTGCTCGTAGATTTGTATGGTGAGCATGATCTTGCAAAAACACAGTGCTTTGAGTGGTTTAGTCGCTTCAAAAGTGGTGATTTTGACATCAAGGACAAAGCCGAAAAAGTTTCAGGATGACGAATTGGAGGCATTACTCGATCAAGATTCATGTCAAACGCAAGAAGAACTTGCAGAATCATAGGAAGTTGATCAAGCAACAATTTCTAGACGTTTGAAAACCTTGGCATTCATCCAAAAGATGGGAAATTGGGTGTCATACGAGTAAAAGCCAAGGGACGTGGAAAGACGATTTTGCATGTACGAAATGCTGCTGGAGCGCCACAAAAAGAAGTCGTTTTTGCATCGTAATGTCACTGGCAAGGAAAAATGGATCCATTAAGATAATCCCAAGCGTATGTCAAGAAAGGCGAGGCCGGCCCATCGACACCGAAGCCGAATATTTACGGGGCCCCAAGGTCATGATGTGCATTTGGTGGGACCAGCTAGGTGTGATCCACTATGAGCTGTTGCCAAACCATCAATTGATCCGATTGAAGCAGAAAATCCAGGCAGAGCGGCCAACGTATGCGACCAAACACGAGTCAATCCTTTTCCACCACGATAACGCTTGGCCACATATTGCGGCGCCGGTCAAAAATAACGGATAGGAAATTCTGCCTCACCCGCCTTATAGCCCAGACCTTGCTCCTTCCGACTACCACCTATTTCGGTCCATGCAGAATGCCCTATCAGGAATAAGCTTCACTTCAGTTCAAGGTATCGAAAATTGACTCGATTCGTTTTTGGCCGCCAAGCAGGCGTAGTTTTTCTGGGATGGAATCCATAAATTGCCAGAAAGATGGGAAAAAGTAGTGGGTAGCGATGGGCAATACTTTGAATAAAAAATCTTGTAACATTTTTTCACAATAAAGGCTCAAATTTTATAAAAAAAAATCCGGTTTTTAATGCATACACCTATATACATATACATATATTTAATGTTATACATATAATTTAAATGAGAAGATATTTTTATAAAAAAAAAAATAAAAAAATCAAACACCGCGGCATTTAAGATCTTTGAACTTTTTATTTATTAAAAATGGTTTATTTATCAAGATTTCGACTATATTATTACATTAAATTATAGATTACATTACATTATACATAAAAAAAATTATAGTAAATACATCTAAAATTTAAAAACTATATTTGTTTCTTTTTTTTTAAATGGAACTTCGGTTTATGTTCCCGTCCTTTTAGTACACACGATCCTGATAGCTATTTTCCTGAGGTTTCGGATGTATTTGATTTGAGTTTTGGTATTGTTGGCGCATCATGTGACCTGAACGACGGGGCGCCGATAGCAATTCAAACATGGATTGTGAATAATTTGACAACATTTTGCTTACGTCACTCGGCATTGGATCAGTCCAAAAGAAATCGTGGTTTAGCGCTGTATCTGCGTCAAAACGGTCTTCCGGATTTAATTGTAACAATTTATCGAGTAGATCTACACCCAGGGTATCTTTAACATATGGACGAAGTCTTTCTCGAACTCGTCGCTTTTGATTTGGAGCCAAGTCATCATTTAACTTTTGATACAATTCTAATTTGTCTACATCTGGCCAAACTTCTGGTGTAAACGAGCCACACAGCTGAGATATAAGAATAAGTTGCTGTTGTTCTGTAGTACCTTGCATAATAGGAGACCGTGTCCACATTTCGGCCATAATACAACCCGCTCCCCACATATCAACAGGTGGTCCATAATTACGATCACCAAACAATAATTCTGGTGGTCGGTACCAAAGTGTAACAACACGATTTGTATATCGATTTGGCTGTCCAGTTTTCGATACACTAAAAGCACGGGCTAATCCAAAATCGGCTAATTTTAAAACTCCATGTTTGGTGATTAAAACATTTGCTGCTTTCATATCACGATGCAAAATCTTATTACTATGAATATAATACAATCCATTTAGCAATTGTTGAACTACTTTTTTGATTTCACCTAAACTAAATTTAACATTCATGTTCGAGAGTAAGCCGGCCAAATCATGTTCACAAAAATCAAATATTAAATAGAACGTAGTGCGATAATGATTACCCTGTGTAGCTTTTGTACGACATATTTCGATTAGATTTACAACATTTTCATGTTTTAACAATTGTAATATTCTAATTTCGCGGAGGGCTGTAATCGGAAATCCTTCCTTTTCATTGTCCATCAACACACGTTTCATGGCAACAAAATTTTTCGCTGAATTTTTTTCCTTCGCCTTAAAAACTTCCCTAAAATTCAATTATATTTAAAAATAGTAAAGCATTTTGTACAAATATCACAATTAATAAACTTACCCGAAAGTACCTTGTCCTATTTTGGCCACTTTAACATATTTACTAGATTCCTCACAAAACGGGAAAACAAAATCTTCGATATATTTTTGCTTGTGGTGTAAGTTTTGAAGAATTTTAGATGTGGTACTGGTGGTAGATGTTGCACTACCCGTTGGTTCTCGACTTGCAGACATGGTAAAGAATAATTTCGATTTAAATTAATTTTTTTTTAATAGTTTTGCCAAAACCACAGTATACATCCACTTTATTTGACAACACAAGGTATTATATTTGACGTTTACTGTGCTACCTCTAGTATTAAGTATCCGTACCATTTTATGGATTCTAACATGTTGACCACCAATTTTATTATAATCGATTTTAAATAAAATTCGTTATTTGTATATCAAAAATAATGTGTATTATGGTAATAAAATAAATATATGCTAATCGGAACAGTAATAAAAGTCTAATAAACTCGGTCTTGGTAGCTGTTGTCTTGTGGTTTCGGATGGACTTGATTTGCATTTTGATACTGTTGCCGCATTATGTGGCCTGGCCGACGCGTCGCAGACAGTAGTTCAAACATAGATTGAGTGTGGTTTGAAAGCATTTTGGCTAAATCGGTTGGCATCGGGTCAGTCCAAAAAAAATCATGATTTAAAGCGGTGTCCGCATCAAATCGTTCTTCTGGATTTAATTGAAGTAATTTATCAAGCATATCAACCCCAAGTGTATCTTGAACATATGGCCGAAGTCTTTCTTTTACACGACGTTTTTGATTCTGTGGTAAATCGGTTTTGAGCGATTGATATAAGTCTAAATTTTCAACTCCTCGCCAAACTTCTGGCGTAAATGATCCGCATAGCTGTGATATAAGAATTAACTGTTGTGTTTCGGTACTTCCTTGCATGATAGGCGATCTGGTCCACATTTCAGCCATAATACAACCGGCTCCCCACATATCCACCGGTGGGCCATAATTACGATCGCCGAGCAATAGTTCCGGCGGTCGATACCAAAGTGTTACAACTCGATTAGTATAGCGATTTGGTTGTCCCGTTTTTGAGACACTGAATGCACGGGCTAGACCGAAATCGGCTAGTTTAAGCACACCAAGTTTTGTGATTAGGACATTGGCTGCTTTCATATCACGATGTAAAATTTTATTACTATGTATGTAGTAAAGTCCATTTAATAATTGTTGCATCACTTTTTTGATCTCGCCTAAGCTAAATTTTACGTTAACATTGGACAAAAGTCCGGCTAAATCATGTTCACAAAAATCAAAAATTAGATAGAATGTAGTTTGATAATGATTTCCCTGGGTAGCCTTTGTCCGACAAATTTCAATTAAATTCACAACATTTTCATGTTTAAGCAGCTGAAGAATTCTTATTTCACGTAATGCTGTGATCGGAAACTGAAATACAAAGACAGTGAATTTTATTCTCCCAATTTGTTACAATAATGTGCTCACTTACGCCTTCCTTTTCATTAACCATTAAAACCTTTTTCATGGCAACAAAATTTTTCGCTGAATTTTTTTCTTTTGCCTTAAACACTTCACTAAAATGGGAAAAAAGTTAATTTCGATTAAAACACAGTGACCTACAGCATGTGAAAGTACCCAAAAGTTCCATGACCGATTTTGGCGACCTTCTCATATTTACTTGACTCTTCACAGTACGGGAACGAATGATTTTCAATATATTTTTGTTTACTCTGTAAACTTTGTAAAACGCGCGATGTTCCTGAAGCACTAGTTGAATCGCGACTTACAGAAGTCATATTTAAAAAATTCTCTTACAATTATATAAAATTCAAATGTTTACGTTTTCACAATTTCACAACAAAAGTACATAGTTGATTTGACGTTTCACTAGGGCTGTAATAAATTATGGTCCACTCCAAAAACAATAAAACCGGCGTGATATAAGACAGTGACTAACTTCAGATAATGAAATCATCTGTCAAAATTATTTTAATGACATTTCTTTATTTATTTACTATTTTGTTGTCATCACAATCTCAAATTGCGCTCCTTTCGAATCCTGTAAAATATTGAATTTCCCTACCAAAAATATCTTTAAAATGCCGTTAGTTAACAGTAAAAGTTGTGATCTTAATTTAAATAAAATTGGAAAATTAAAAACTAAATCATTTCCGTCTCTTATGGATAAAAGTTTATACATAGATACAGCAAATTTTCGTGGCAATTCTCAAACGGTGCATATGAACGGGACGATAAATAAAAAGTCATCTCTTCAACGATTTACTAAATCCGAATCTGATTTGGTGCAATGTTTACGCGATAGTAACGAGCGTAAAGTGAATTTATCAAAATCAATGGTAAGTTAATGTATTAATATTGAATTTGCAATGCTTGACTGAATAAATTTGAATATTCTGATCAAATTTCAAAGGTGCTGGACCGAAGAACATCTAATGTTACGAATATGATGACATCCACTATGAATTTATACTCGAAATTGTCTTCAACCGACTATGTTACCATTCCGATAGTCGGTTACGAAGTGATGGAGCAACGTGATCGTTTTACGGTAAATATGATCTCATTCCTAACATCACATTTCGTCTCGTAACGAGTATTCTGTAACGATTCTAGATTTTTAAACTTCGTATCGAGAACTCATTGACCCGTGACTGTTGGTTAGTGTTGCGCCGTTATACGGATTTTGTACGCCTCAACAATAAACTAAAACAGCTCTTCCCGCAAATACAGTTACAATTGCCCAAAAAAAAAATATTTGGTGACAATTTTAGTAATGATTTCCTCGAAAATCGTAAGCACGGCTTACAAATTTTCATCAATGCAATCATGTCAAATTCACAATTGAAAAATTTAGAATTTGTTAAAGAGTTTTTCTGCCTTAACGAACCGCCAACCTACTCAGACAATATGGAAGAATGTAAATCTATATTCGAAGCACAAGAAGAGACAATATCTCATTTAAAATATGAATTAGAGCTAAGGAATAATACGATAATAAATTTACAAAAAAAATTATTGCTAGATATTAAGGAGAAAGAAAAATATGGAAATACTTTAAAGAAGGTGGCTTCTAATTGCACAAAGTGCTCGAATGATATAAAAAACTATTTGAATATTTAAGAAATATGTTAAAGTTTAAACGGTTTTCCAGATACATATAGTATTAGATCTAACCAATATGCGATATATACACATATATTTACATACATATTACTTTTGTATTACAAATATATTATTTGAAAAAAAAAAACTCGATTTTTCCTTTCAAAACTTTTAGTAATTACTCAAGTTGGTTTCAACGGTTTTGTTTTATTTTTGAAATTAATCCACAAAAAGTGTCATCTATTAGGCAATAGCAAAAACAAGGGTTCGAAAACCGAAATATAGACTACACCGTAAAACGTACTCAACAAATGTCAAATGAATTATTTATTTTGACGTTTTGTTAGAATTTATATCGGTTTCGGTTTCCCCAATTTTGAGTCATACACCGATTTTGTGAGGCGGAAGGGAAAGTAAATTTTCCTTATCATCTCTGTGTGTACCATTCGCTTTTCCACACATTTTCATAAATTGGGGAAATTAAATATTTTACATGTATAAATATTTTCCTTTTATTGTGTGTGAATGATAAATATAATCAATATCAATACGGTAAGTCAGTCATTAGTACTGTGAATATTTTTGTTGTTTTGTGTTATTATTAAAATTTAAAAACATTTAAAAGATTTTGATAAGAAAGCTATCAGTAATATTACATTGAACAAATACAAATAGTAATTATAGTAATATGATAAGAGTAGAATAATATAAATAAAGGATTTTTTTTTGTACTGCTAGTTTTCCAATTTTTTTTCAATTTTCATTTTGTGCGTGTTCAGTTATTTTCTGTGTCTCCATGTTTTAAAAAAGTGTCATGTCTTTGGAGGATCCATTTTTTGTTGTAAAGGAGTAAGTTATATCCTTAAACTATTTTTTTCTTCTTCAAAAACTCAATAATATTATTGTGAAAATGGACCAATACTATATTCACCAATTAAATTGGTATCCTATACGATGAAATTTTCTAATTATTGATTTAATTAAAGCTTCTGTTGTTTTTATTTATCTCGTATAATTTTAGCGAAGTGTTTAAAGCACTGAATAAAACTCGAGGATTGTATTTACGTTGGCGTGAATTGGGCACACAAACTGGTGCTGAAGTTGAATGGACCACAACTGAATTACGAAATTCGTTGCGGAGTATTGAATGGGATTTAGAAGATTTGGAAGATACAATTGATATCCTTTTTCTAGTGATTTAATTAAATATTTGTGTGTACACTATATTTTTAGGAGAAATCGATAATTTTATTTTGTAGTTTTCCATTATAATTTTGCTTTAAGTTTTTAATTTCGACTTAAAAAATTTAATTAATATGCTAGCATGTATTTAATTTGTTTTAAACATTTTTTTATTTAATCTGTAATTCTAAGTGATTACTTGTGGCGCATTAAATTATGATAGGTCATACAACTTCATTATCTGTTCAATTCTACGTCCTTGTCGATGTATCAGAACTTGATTATCCATATGGCGTGAGATTAATACAAAATTTCTTCTCTATATTTATAATAGTTCTTAGCAGCGAATTAACATTTGGTTTTCTTCTTTAATAATTACTGATTAACTTTGCTAAATTGATCTAATCTCGAAAATTCAATCCTGAATGTCCTTGAAGTCTAAGTTGCATAGTGCACCTTGTATCTTTTGAATTTACAACTGAATTTAAATTAACAATTGAAATTTTTTAAACATCTTCATAATAATCACTTCCTATGATCTTCACCTTTTATCTTCGGTCGTTCTCTCCATAGAGAAAGTCAACTTGTGGATAGTTTTATATTCATTGTTTATAGACACGGAAGATGTTTGCCTATGTATAAATTCGGTCTATATAGAGGGATCTATTTCGTTGTTCTAAATTTAATTCTATCTGTGATAACGTTAGTTTTAACACTTTCGTATCAAGTCGTTTCTTCGCACATACAATTTGTAACATGTGAAAGTTCACAGCCCCTATACCAGATTTTCTACGTAGAAGTAAGTTTAGCTGCGCCAATGTTAACATAATGTGAGTTAACCTTTCAAAAACGTTACGGTAGTGTTGTTTTTCATACTTTAAATGACGTTCGTAATCTGCATCGATGGTTTGGTTGGCAACTTTCCTTTTAAGATCTACCCAATGATTTAAGATGTGTAACGTTTTTCTCGTAATAGTTTATCATGTGAAATTGAATAGACTAGCAATGTTCTTTTAATACGACCTCCATTCGATAATACTAATTCGGCATGTGTAGGTGTTAATCGCTTACCACTGTTAGGGAATGCTTAGTAAATATACGGCTTCATTTTATCAGTTGTAATATTTGACCAGTTTGCAGGATCCAAATCAATTTTTGAAACATTCAATTATGTAATAGTCTCAGTCTCAAAAGATTCCGCCTCTTCTAATAAATTTACAGGTTCGGTATTGCACACGGCAATATTATTTTCATTACTATCAAAACCTAATTTAATTTGGTCAATTTCGACATTGCTGATTAATTTTCTTGTTGTTAGTTATAAAAAATTTCGATAGTGAATTTTTCCGTGGTAATGAAAATTTCAATGCAGTATTTATGCTGATATCGAGAGCTTTAAATTAAAGTATCACTCATCAAAATCGGAATACGTCATAGTTGTGTTCATCGTCATAACCGATGAAAAATCCATTTTAAAACCCTCCCACGATGGGATTCGAACCCAGTACCTGCCGACCAAAACACCGCAGTTTTAACCACTACGCCAATTGCTCGGTATGTCTTAGTTTGAAATAGGCTTATTATGCATACATCTAATTTTATATTCCCGAAAGTATAAATTATGTAGAAACTGCAGATGCTCATTCCAATGACGCAGAGCTCCAATAACTTTTACGTGCAAACACGTCGTACAATTTTACGGCAAACCTTAATTTCAATTCTAATAAAAACTTTTATTAGGGCACGAATTTATTAAATTTTGACAAAAGCGGCTTAAATCTCATAATAATAGTCCTCATCAAATAGTTTGCTAAAACATAAACTGATATTGAATAAATATCTATTGTATCTGTTTTTGGGTTGAAGAAATTCTCTCGGAGTTAACTTTTAACGTTCCGTTTTACATCTTTTGAACTGTCCATCGACAAATTTCGGTTCTCTAGCCACGTCCGTAAAATTTATTGTTTTATTGTGTTTATTATTTAATTTGCCAATTGATATATGTATCTTTGTCGCATTTATGGTGTAATATGTAATAAATTGTACAAATAGAAAATACGTAATTTTTCATAACGGCATATATACCAATCGTAGAGAAAAATCCGAATAAATTTAAAATCGACAATAAGGAATTATCGAGCCGCCGTCATTTTATCGATGCGACCCGAGATGAAGTTAAATCGATGAAAGATAAGATGAGCATAAATCGAAATCGTGATCGAGATATAACAGCACGTGAACCATTACTTGATAATCAAATAATTATCACCAACAATAACAATAATACAATAAATCATATAAATAATTTAAATAATACAATAAATAATATTAGTAATAATATTAATAATAATATAAATTCGAATTCAACAGCATCGCTAATTACGAATTCGGTATTGAATTCAGCGGCAAATATGGCGGCACGTCATAGTGGCACAAAATATTCAAAATTAGAAAATTCATTGGATAGTCCGGCACACTATGCCCGTTTGGATAGTCCAACGCACAAATTTATTGGTGAATCGGTGTCAACGCAACAGAATCTACTTCAAACCCAAGATGAACAATTGGACGTGATTAGTGATTCAATAGGTACGCTTAAGACGGTGTCACGACAAATTAATATGGAATTGGATGAACAGGCTGTGTAAGTATATTATAAAATTTGTATTATTTTTTAAAATTTTTATAATTATAATAGTTATCTTTGAAAAAATTATTGCCGTTTTAAAATAAAAAATTCTGGTAGAGAGTTAAACCATTTAACGATGCAACGAAATTACGATCGTAAAAACGCGATTAGTTGAGAAAACAATCGTACCGTATCGCTCAATGTGATTCTGTCTCGATCTAGGTCATCGTATTGTACTAGACATCCAGAAGTAGCTTCTTGTTCTAGACATTCTAGAAGGGATACCGAGAAGCCCTCATCACCGAGCCATTTCTGTGCATAGACCTAAGAACGTGATCCATACATTGTTGTCCTTTTACTTCATGACAAAACATCATAAATTTTCTTAAATTTTAAAATTAAAAAATAACTCGGTATTTGTAGCGAACACGAGTTGGGGGCCATTTATCATGCGTAAAGCACGGTTATCATAAGTATTGTTGACACACCATAAAACCTGTCGATATTAGATTTTTAAATATTAAAAATTCAATAATTCACCCTCCACTCCAAATATTTACCTAAATTGAGCGAGGCAAAAACTTCCGCGCCTAAATCAATGCTACTTAGCTCCTTAAAAAATTAATCCATTATTTTAAATTTTTCAATATAAACAAACTTCTTTCCAATAAACCAGTCGAAAACTATCACATATAAATGGGATTTGTTTCTTTGCATAATATGTGCCTGATGCCGCTTTCATAAAAAAATTCTGCAGAGTTTTTTCAGTAATATTTCTTCGGCAAAACATGACGAAATTAAATATTGTTTATCTTTTTTAGTAAATTCCGAAAGTGTATACCAACTTAAAATTGAATTTTATTATTTATTACTGAAAAATTACTAAACAAGATAAACAATATTTTATTTCCGTCATGTTTTGCCGAAGAAATATTACTGAAGAATTCTGCAGAATTTTTCTATGAAAGCGGCCTGACATCTAGCGATTTTTTTCTACACGGTAAAGGTGGTCAAGTAGTAATAGTTATTTGCTAATCAAAGTTGCCTAATCCTAGTTGAATATGCATTATGACATAAACAATTGCTGACCACCTTTGGTTCTTATAGTACATAGCGCCGCCCGCGGCACTTTAAAGAATAAGTAATCCATCAATTTTTCAAACATGTCGTCACCAATATTAAAATTTAATTTTAGACTCAGGAATATCGTAATGAACGTGACAAACATAATATTTAGAAAGAATCATCTTCAGTGAAAAGCATGATCAGTAACTGATCGGTTAGGACGAAAACCGACATTGTAGTCACCTACTACTTTCTCTGCTAGCAATGTGCTTCTCTTCAATACTATGTAAAATAGTCCCACAAAGTCTACCCCAAGAGCTCTGAATTATTGCAAACACAGGTTATTGTCTGTTTATGAGATAGAGCCCCCAGAATCATTAAAAATTATATTTTGAAAATTATACATTTATAATGTAATCATTGGATCATCGTTTTCTAATTAGTCTTAGTTCATTGATTACAATTTTGTTTTACTTCACTTTTAGAATGTTAGATGATTTTGGTAATGAATTGGAGAATACAGATTCAAAATTAGACACAACCATGAAAAAAGTTGCAAAAGTTCTACATATGACAAACGGTAAGTTGTAAAAATTACCTTATCCGGCTACAAAATTAGATGCATTAAGTTGGCCTATTAAATACTGTATTCTTATTTAGATAAACGTCAGTGGCTGGCTATAGGTGTATTATCAGCAATTTTACTAGTTGTTATAATATTATTTATTATACTTTAATTTTATGATACAAATATTAAAAATTAAATGTAATTACGACAACCAAACAAAAAAAAAAAAAAAATTATTAATTTATTCCATACACAAACACACACTTAATTTTCTATATAATTTAGTAGAAATAATTTGTTTTAGGTTTTAAGTATATAAATAATTAAAGAGGATAACCAAAATATTTATAAATTAGTTTTAAGAATAAATAAAATACTTTTAACTATTACTATTAAAACAGAAACATAAAGAAATTAAACAGAGATTGTAATATTTATTATATATATACAAATATATTCAACAAAATGATCATTGTTTTTAACAAATAAAATTAATAAAAAATAAATACAAAAACTATGTGTGTAATAATTTTGCTAAGTAAATGTATATTTAAAATGATCGAGCGATTAAAGAGGATTGGAATTGGCTGTTTAAAACAATTCCATTCTAATTTCATTTCTCGATCATTTCCTATATATTGTAATGTGATATTAGAGTATATATTGTAATTTGGAACTATGTAACTATTATAATTTGTAAACTATTAATTTGTGCTGCTAACTTTTAATATTAACAATTTTATTGTATAAGCACCGATTTGTTTGTAGGTACAAAGCAGGGTTATGTATGATATTTATAATTTTATCGGTGTTTATAATCCATTGCGATTTATTACACTAAATGGAAGAGACTAATAATTGAACAATAAAAGACATTTTTTTAATATTATTAGTGCCTTAGGCTTAATAATTATTTATAGACAGTTTGCGGTTAAATTACATTAATTATAAATTTTTTCATGTATCTCTGAACTATATACACAAGTAGTCTTCGTATAAATCTTCTATGTATGTACGCGTAGTTCCAACTTATATCCAACACAAAACAGAGATGGTTGATACTAGCCGATTGTATTTATTAAAATTAGATTAGAGCATTATAAGTTCGCGTAGTAAACAATTTCAAATTGGCAATATACAAATTAAATTTTTTTGGAAGTTCCTGTTTATATTTACGATCGGATTGCATATTCCCAAATCGTCATATACTTATTAAATTCCTTTTATTTAACAAAAAGCATTGAGCAGGTCAACACGACATTTGTCTGGACTTTCTAGATTTTAAGGGAAAAAACCTGCCTAAGCAAACATTTTCATTTCATGGATTGTACCCTCAAATGTCATGAATATATCATAGACATACCATTTGTAAACTTTTGTAAGGGTTTTTTGAAAGATGTAATCATTTGGACTAGTAGCTTCCTCCTTTAGGTGCGATATTATTTTACTTTGGATATATATTATGGCGAAGAGACGTTATCACCACAAACCAGGGCCTGGTATTTTGTTATTTTTAGTCAACGGCTAGATTTAAGCACAGAACTTTGAATTAATTAAACCTGGTATTCGGATAAATGTAATAATTAAATTCAGTTGATGCGCGCTATACAGACCTAATTGGCTATACTTTCTAAAATGTTAAGATCTGTCATAGACAGTATAATAATTTTACAATAAATAACTCGGTAGCTCTATTCGATTCGTATGGTATTTAGAAATTGGCCTACTGAGCTCTGGATACTTAGAGATATCACTAAATTACTCCCGAAAGACGAAAACATCTTGTTATGCCTCAAATTCCACAAATAGATTACTCAAAAATATATTTCAAGTAACAAAACTGTTTTAGGAAAGAATCACTCCTCTAGTTCAAGAAATGATCGGTGACTAACGAGGAGCATTTGTCTAAATCTGTCAAGTTTTTAGCTACATGGCAACGTTGTTAGCCAACTACAAATATTCGCTTGTTCAAATGAAAGCTTCTAATGAGCTCAAAAACAATGAGGCTAACATTTGAAGGGATGACAAGCTTCCGATGCCTCATAACTGTGTAAGAAGATATATTCAAGCGCGTCTGGCCGCAAATTCTTCACCTAAAAATCAGACTCGCTGTCATTTATAGGTGTGAGATTTGACACCTGATTGATAGGTTTAATACTATGATTTATGGCTCCATTGTACTCGGGACTTCGCATCAGACTTCGACTAAGCTATATCTTGTATCTAGAACAATACTTGGTATCAAATCTGATACTTTGAACTAATTGTGGAGTGTAACCTTTTTTATCCAATTAACATATTTTACCAACCATTCAGATTTAGTGTTCGAGTTCAAAGGCAATATTTGCAAAATCTAAAGTCTTTTTAGTCCAAAACCTTAAACATCTAAACTCAGTTCTAAATTTGGAACCAACAGAATATGTAGATCAATCCATACGAATAGCATTCCACTGACCAATTTGTATTGCATCTATCTCTTATTCGAGCAAAGTTAGAGTAAAATAAAGTGAATTTTCATAATTAAAAATCAACTAACAGTCTTCCAAACGGATCAGATTTTGTTTAAATTTTAATTTTATTAACGATTTGAAATAAAAAGTCATAAATTCTTAGCAATCAAATGACAATTTTTCAAGTACTTCCATCCCTCATCCCAGCCTAAATTATAGTCGAATCAAAGCTCTTGTTAAACATCCTACCTAAATTGATTTCATTATAATTAAAACAAACAAAAATTAACGAATTATATTTATTTAAAATTATTAATACAATTTTAGAACATAAAATAAAATAATATATTTAATACTAAGTAGATGTTATGTTAAAATAAGAAATTACCATAATTTAAAAATAATTAAATATGAAGAACAACAAAATGTGGAATTACAAATATTTCAAGCTTTGTGAAATTGATTCCCGCCTAATTGAATTACATAGATACAGCCAAAATGCAATGGACAGCAACGAGTCAATGATAAAAAACTTTAATGTGTTTCTGGTTAATTATGGTGAAAAGATATTTTGTTTTTTGTAAATTATAAAAAATTGAAAAATTTCAAATATTAATTGCACAACCTATTTGTTTTATTTTTATTTCAGGTCCCTTTACTATTGTTTCGGTTTTTTGGCAAAAACCTGCTTAAAAATACGGAAAGGGGTAAGCCTTTCAAATTTACGAAAATGAATGAAGTCAATAACACACTTAATAGTGGTCCGATTTTGATGACTGGCACCTTAATCGAAAGCTCTCGATATCAGTATAAATACTGCTGTAATATACTTTTATACACATTTTTAAATATTAAAAAATTTTCAAAATTAACGGTCATGCAATCACACTTCTCATATTAGAAGTCAACTTTTGTAAAACTGAAATATCTTATACCGTCAGTCCAAGTAGGTCCTGCATATGCAGATAAAATTCGTTTGGCTCAATTAAGAAGTCATTTGATATTTATTGTATACAAAATATAATTAATATTAAAGTCCAATTCGATTTTCCTATTTCAAATAGCTGACATAATTAAAATGACGGCGTAAAATAAACAATTTATACCGTTTCGATGCGACATAGTTACACTTCATTAATTCAAAAACTAATACTGTTTTAATTATGTGAACTCTTCGAGAGATTAATTTACATTGTGAAGTTTCAAATAAAACCCTAAATTAAATGTCAAGCTAATGTGTATATATTATTCTGTATCGGAACTCGAGGGATACATATAATCTAATTGTAACGGCAATAGTTCATTCGGCATTGCGCTATTGTTTCGGTATTTATATATACATAAGAATTCTTCGCTTATAGCAAGTCTACGCTGCTTAATTGCCAGTTCTTGTTCTTTTGCCGTTGCAATCCTCTCAAGGGCATCTAATTTTCTTTTTTTTATATCTAAAGATTCGTCTAGAAATTTTTTTTCTATTTCTTGTAGATTTATGTATTTTTGAGATTTATCTGAGCTTAGTTGATTGTTTGTCGGTGTAGCCAATGTGTTCAACGCTGGGATCTCTTCAGACAGTTGCGTTGATGTAGCCTAGAATAAACATAAAATTTTATTACATTTAGCACATATTGACTTATGCAAACGAAACGTTATTCTTACATTCGAAACTTCCCAATCTGACGTTTCTCCACAACCATCAATTTTTGTTTCGGGAACTATACCTATAATACTTAAAATCCTTTTCTCTAAATCGCTGAACTCCAAGAATGAGGAACCTTTATTATCACTTTGGTTAATCCTTGAACTTATTAAAGCATATTTTTTTCTAGTTCTTGCTCTAAACAAAATTTACTAAATATAATTATTGAAATTTAACTCCCGTAATATAAAATCTACCTTAAATCTTCCCAAAACTTTTTCCACTGTGAAGTATTTTTATTAGCTCCACCTAGATTGTTAGCATGTATGGCTATGTTCAATCGTTTTTAAATTTTTGCTTTGCATCAATGGAGCTATATCTAAAAAATTATAAGATTTAAATAGTTCAAACAACAAGGACATATTTTTTATTAATTACTGATTTTTTGCCGTCACTAAATTATTTTCGATAAATTCCACAATAAATTCTTTTTGCTTATTGGTTGGATATAGAGCTATAAATAAAAGTAAATACTGTTTAACAATAGTTTATGTTTGGTAAAAATGCAATTTACTTACCCATACTTTTAGTTTGTTGCACTATATCCCGTAATCATGTTCTAGGAAGTCATGTAAAAATGACAAACCATGTCATTTGTCAGATTATTTTATGTGACATTTCGAAGTTCATAATCGATTTTTAGTACTCACGTGATTTTAGACCAAAGTCATCAAAAATTGTCATTTGGTATTTTTACCATGTTTACATGACAACACTATGATAGGGTTGAATTGAAATTTCTTAAATTATAAATGGCAGTAAAATAAAATAAAGTTAACGCATATTTTAATTTGGATATTTTTATTAAGTTACTTGCTTTAGATATAACCAATTTGGAATCTGCTAATTTAAATCATTTTATATGTGACTTTAAAAAATTAGCATGGCTTATCGTCTATTAAAAGATTAGTAAATTCGAATTAAGTGATCATCAATTGGTTACTGCAAAGCTACAACGGCTATTCTCATTTAAATCATTGCTCTTGTGAAAGTCAGATAAATGAGAATAGCTATTCTGAAAATCAGTTTAAAGCTTATACTTAGTCTTTTTACGTAAGTTGGATTGATTTTCTCTAGCACTAGCATTCCATAACCCAATCACATATTAGATGTTGTGTTCCGTTATAGATTCCATCTTATCATCCAAATTGATGTAGTCTTGATTGATCGGTAACTTAAATATCCACGTGACTCGATAATGGCAAAAATCCGATGAACTATGCAATCGCTTTCGATTGTGTCAGTACAATAGCTGAGAATGAATTGGAGGAATCTGGGTTTGATTTTGAAGGGGTAAATATGCTAACGAGATTTTTCATCATTTGTTTTCGATCGTTGATGACACGATGCACATAACAGTGATCAGTTGAAAGTACACAATTTATTAGCGGAATTGTCTTCAAAGTGATATTCTATATATTATCGTTACATGACTCGGCCGGCAACGGCACAAAGCAGGATGTTAAATGTTATTTCCAAAAGGAGATGGCTGAGCTATGGCTCCAAAACGTAGCCGTTAGATGAACACAAACACTATAATTTAGATCCAAAACTGGATCGTTTGCCTCTAATAATTATTTTGCAGAAGTGTCGCCAAAACAAGGAACCAGCTTATTCATTACTCGACAAATAGTGGCTGAGCACCCAACTGCAACACAAAAATTGTTGGATATATCGTAAATATCGATATTTTATTTGATGCGCGAAATTAGGTACCCCTGATTCTTTAATCTTTAATTGTTGTTTCGTTGCTGATTACGTCCTTGATATATATCCCCAATCGACCTGCTGCTATTCACCCAATCTTTATAACAAAAACGAATAGGTTTGTTCTGCATAAACTGTTAACACGAATGTCGTCCGATAACTAAAGAATCATGGATTAGAATCATGGACTAGCGATATATGCTTCTCTCCAGGAGCATATATTACAAAAACATTATTTAGATGAATAGTGAAAGGACTCACTTTAGCAACCAGGTGTACGTTCAATTGCCTCGATATCGAAAAAATTAAATTTGTGAATATCTCATCATACATTGGCCGTCTCTTCCATTTTGACACAATCTTATATTTCGAGTATCCGGATCATTGGTCTAGTACAACCGTCGTCTTGGTAACATATTTTAGATACTATCATTATGCCGATAGTCGCATATTTTTTTTTTTACCGCATATATTCTACCACCTTATTGATAAATAAGAACAAATAACAAAAATCGGATGCCTTTACAAAGTAAGAGAATAAAATTGTTACATCTTTGCAGACAATGGTAAGTTTTTATTTCCAGGTGTCCACTTTTGGTTATGAAGTAGATTCTACTGTTTTCATTATTGTCATCTGTATCATTGGATAATTCAGACAGCTTCAAGAAAATGTTGTCAGGCAATTGGATATTATCCGGCAAATTTTTAAACGCCTTTAACATCTCTACCAATATCAATGGAGTTTTCCTAAACAAAAAACTTTCGAATATCGGGTCCATTTTTGTACCATAAAAACTCCCGCGGCTATGGTTTGCTAACTAACATTATCGTGCACTGGAACTGAAGAACCTTTGAATGATACTATTTTGTTATATTTTCGTTAATTTTTTGTAATTATTGGTTTTTTAAATATATAATATAATAAATGTTCATATATGTATAATTTTATTTAATTGAGATGAAAATAATCAAAATTCTAACCATAATTTATTTTATAATATAATTAAGTAATATTTAATATATATTTATGAAAAAATTTCTACATAAAAAAAATATATATTATTATTATTATTAATTTTGTAATATATTTTGTCAAATGTAATGTACGTAATCTAATATAATTTAAATATAATCATAAATAATTCAAATGCGTTTATATTAAATATTAAAATATTTTTTTTGTTTAATTACAATTTTTTTTTTATTTATAATTGAATTTATTAAATTAATTAATTTATTTAGCAAAAGCGATAATATGTAATTTTTTTGTGCCTTTATTTTTTTTTAAATAGATTTATTATGGTTTTTAAATAAATAAAAAAAAATAAAGTAATATAGTATTTCTTTATTAAACTTTATTATAAACTTCAATTGAAACAATTTCCAATTCGATACAACTTTAAATGAAATAAATAAAACTTTTTCTAAATCAAATTAAATTAGGGTTTCGAACCGAACCCGTTCCGGTGTAGAGATTTTTTCATAATTTTGTGAACCCGAACCTGAACCAAATCAAAGTTAATTTTCCTTTTCAAAAAAAAAAAATCAATTTCGGGGAACCATTGGGGAAAATATGGATGTTTTGGCATATGGCGATGTGTTGGAAGAAATCTTGAAGACCAAAGAAAATAATTGAATGGCAGCTACAGAAAGCGAAGAAAATGAAAGCGCCAACTGTGTTGATTTTATTATAAAAAAAGAGTTTGCTGCATATCAAACCTTTCCCAGAGTTTCAAAGGAATGAAATGTTTTGGAGCTCTGGGAAAATATCATACGAAGTTGCTCAGATTGTGCTTGCTGTTCCAGCAACACAGTTCATTGCGGAGCGGACTTTTTCTATTTTTAAACTCATTTTAGCGCCAGAGTGAGTCCAATTGAATGAAAATTCCTTAAAAAACATTTTATTTGATTTATGAATGAAATTTATTTAAATAAATAAAAAATAAATGTTTTTTTTAACCCGAACCCAATATATTGTTGTGCAAGAACCTGAACCCAAAATTGTCGAAACCCTGAATTAAACTTTATTAAGCTCATAAAAATGGCTTAAAGTGTACAGTAAAACCTAAAAGTTATATCTTTCAAAAACTATGCGATAACTTTACTTCTAAATTAAAATGAATGCATTAGGCAATATGAAGAGAATAAAATTATGGGCAGTTAATCCCGATTCAGAAAATCCGGAGTAATAAAATTGCAACTGACAAAATCCTAAATTAACGATATCTCGATCCAATAAATAGTCTCAGTAAATTCCTGACAACCAAATCCTGATCTTGTAACAAGTGTGTATATATGTATATATTTTTTACATTTCCATGAAATCTCAATCGTCTATGCAGTATGTTTTAGTTTAGTTTTTTCCTGTGTACACAATCACATCTGTCAATTACTTCTGTCAAAAAAACGCCGGTAACAGTATATAAGGCTTAAAATTGGAACACATTTATCGAGCAATACATATGAAGGTTTGGCGTACCCCTTGAAATAAAGCCGGCAGTCAATTTGAGTATAAACTCAATGAGTGGCTTCTATCTTGTGTACTATCATCTCTTGTGTATCTTGTGTAAATTATAACGCGACAGGCTGGCTTCCAAAACCTTGTTTAGGGTCGCACTCTTATATTTTTTTTTGTTTTAATCTTTCCAATTTTTTCTGGGGCCGAAAGCTCACTTAACACTTTTACAGCCCGTACTGGTACTGACATGGACGATTTTTCAGGCTCCGCACTCCAACCCCTAGTGTCATAGTTGTGTTAATCGTCATCACCGATCGTTTGAAAAATCCCTTTTACAACCCTCCCCCCGTTGGGATCGAACCCGGTACCTTCCGACCCAAACACCGCAGCTTTAACCACTGCGCCAATTGACACTCGTTTAGTTATATGCAATGGATCATTTCACTTATTTGTAAATATTAAATTATATCATGAAAACCCCGTTTCTATTTGTGGAATAGAATCTATTGTGTGGAAGTACACAAATATTTAATAGAATTAATATACAGTATAAGCATATATCACATGAGATATTCTAAAAAGAAAATAGCACAGATTCAGACAAAATAGATAAGAAAGACCAGTAGATTTAGCCAATGGTTGAGAAGCGGAAATAAAATAGCTTCCTGTATTTATAGACATTTCAAAATTGCGCGGCCGATTTGACAAATGTACGGGAAATTCTTATGGTGTATAGGATGTATGGTAAATAAGGGCCCTAATAAGGTCAAGAAGAAATAGATTTTCGATAGATACAGCTACCATTTAAACAGAAAAAAAAACATCGAGTTTTGTAATTAATTTAAAACCGATTAGAATAATAATTTAAGGGGTGTCTCTTCCATTTTGGTCACAAAAAGTGGCGAAGAACCCAAAAATACGATTTGCGATTATAGGTATGCAAATTTTGAGAGCTTTTCATATTAGAACGATTAAAAGCTTGACTTTCGTTTCATTGGTCGGTAGTTCCATAAAAATATTGGCGGAGGTATCAGAGACCTAGATATAGTCCACAATTTTGGTCAATTTTGGATGCGGACACAGGTGCATTACATTTTTCACGTACCCAAAATAATATGAAAGCTTGGCATAGGAGCCTGAAAGTTGTCGTCGGACAACGCTATCCGGGAATTTATGATATCATCAAAAATTTGGCAGAAACTAATACAATTTGAACTTATTGTGGCGAAATCTCAAATCGATAAAGTAAAATCCGGAGATCGCCTTTTTAAAAAAAGGGATTAAATTTGCAAAACTGTATAAAAAGCAAGTATCTTAACCATCGCTATACGACCGGTGACAACTTCAAGAAATCACGAGACCATCGAAAAATAAAAAAGGAAAACTACTTTCAACATTAAAGTATCTAGAGTTGATTTTAATTTATCAGATCTGTAAAATATTTTAGTCGCCGAAATTACACAATACGACTTTATGCAAACAGGTACAACTGCAGTTTAAGTGGTTAGAAATTAACATAAACTTAAAAGACTCAACGTATGCATCGATATTAGCAAATTGTATTCTAGAGTAGCTAAAAAAAGATTTAAAATTTTGGCAAATATATATATTTCAGAACAGCTAAACAAACAAACGTTCGAAATGTCACTGACTGATCATAAAATTTGAATGATGTAATAGTTCAATAGATCCTAGCTTACACTATAATTATGGAATGATTACTTTTACATTCATATTCAGTAACATGTTCTTGTACAGTTTATCTATCAATAAATTTAAAATTAGAAATTAAAACGAATGCGACACCATATTTTAAATTAGATCGTTGTTTTTCTCGATCATCAAAAATACTATTATATAACTTTACAGTCTTAACTACTAATCTAAATATTTATATATATATATATATATATATAACTAATAAATCTACTCAATACGAATCTGTTCACATATCAGATCCATAATTCAAAATTTAAAGTATTAAAAAAAAAAAAAATCTAGTAAAACTTAAAAGAAAATACAGACACAAAAATAATCATTCGCATCCGAAATACACAACCATCATCCACTTATAACACACAATACTCTTTTAATATTGGTATTGATTTAAGTAGCTCGTCGATATTATATTCCGCTAAATGTTTCACTAAATTTTCATTCAGTCGTAATATTGTCATAAATGTTTGTAAATTTTCTACAATCTCTTTCGACATATGATCCGAATTTTTTGTAATAAATTCAGATAATCGTTCCCCAATTTTACATTCAATTAGAATTTGGTCTAGTTGCAGTTCATTTTTATCATTTAGTATTGTAGATATAATGCTCAAGGCGATTAGCGCCTCATTTTGCATAACTAAATGTTGGGACGATAACATATTTACCATACTTTCAATTGCCCCTTCACATTTCACAAATTCACTTAGACTTGTATCGTCTGGGATTGTGCTATCTTTTAGGCGATAAGCATTCTTTATTAGCCATGCCATGAGTCTAAAAGATTCACCGGTTACTCCGATTACTCCCAAATAATCCGATGATTTTGTCCATTGTACTAGCTGATTGATGAGTGTTTTATTTCGTAATAGTTCAAGAGCGAGTTTTTCTATAAAATAAAATTATGTATTAGAAATTATAATATGTATATTAGTACTATACACAAGTATCACCTTGATCGTCAACAGTCATTCTAAGGGTGCCCAAAAGTTTAAAAACCACTGGCGGTTGATGTATCTCGAGCATCGGCAAGATTGTTTCTACAAGCCCTGCTTCAATAACAGCCGATTTATTAGGTTTTGGAATCATTAAATTTTTAAATACACTCAAAAGCGCATGTTGCAACTTCATATCATCGTCAACCCCATTATTTTTCGATAAAATGTTTAACAATCTTTTCATAATATTACTCTCAACAATATAAATACAATGTAGATCGGTTCGGGCAAAATTTCCAATTGCCATAACACCAGCGATTTGTAAATCCATATCGGACGAATTTAACCAATCTTCCATGTATTCGAGCATTGGAGTCATATACAAATACTCCATCGCTTCGTCTCCGGTCAAAATGAGTACAATTAAATCACATGCTAGTTTCATAAGGGCTCTAGCCTCACTGGAACGTGCTAAAGTTTTATATTTTTCCAACAACTCATAAAGTGTTTCGGACAGTCCCTCTTTTGCCAAAAGTAATTTTACATCGTCTCTTTCAGCCTGATAGTGTAATAACTCTAAGCACATTTCGGCTAAATCTGGATTAGTAGAATTTGCTAATACTTTAGCCAAATAGCAATTTAAATCATTATCAAACTGTAAATCGGACACATTCTCGGTTAGAATACTCAACGGAGGCAGTATATTGATCAGCAGCTCCTCTTTTTTCGGTACATCATCGAGTGACTCTTCAATAATTTTTTTAATTCTTTCAATCAAATTTAAATCTATTGCAGTTTTTGCGATGTTTTCACGTCCCAGTAAATAGTTTGATATTAAACCACAACGCACTTTAGAAAACTGTGATTCCTTTTCATTATCACAGGAAATTGGTATTTTTAATAAATCAATAAGTACTATGGTTCCATTAATTTTGGTGATAATATCACGTGCAGTATCATTCAGATAGCATATATTACCCAATGCTCGACACGATTGAATTAAAAGTTCAATATTTGTTTGATTTTCGTTCGATTTCAATGAATCGATAAGGTAGCTAATGATTTCCGAATTTGTTAATATTTTTCGTTGTAAATCAACTTTTGTAAAATCAGCAATGAAGCGGGAAGCATTAACAGTTGCTTCTGGATTATTAAGTTCCAACAATTTTAAGAGATACGGAGTAAAATCGGTATTCTCGTAAGCATTTGATTCAAGTGTCAAAATATCTTCAAGCACTGGAACTGTGCTTTCGGGATTTGGTTCCAATGATGCATTGTTAAGTTTTATTATTAGCTCATCGAGATTACCTATAAAATAAAAATCATAATTACAATTTATTAACTTTAAAAAAAAGCATAGAATTTCGAGGGGTTCATTAAACTAAAATAATAAACATATTTATTTTATGATCTCCAAATGTGAGTACGATTTGTTTATGTTACATCATTCGGTAAACAAAACGTTATACAAATTTATGAATTACAATCTCATTTAAATATGAAATTACATATTAATACATATAGATATTATGTATTTTTGTAAGATTGAGTGTTTATTATTTGTAACGAGTTTCAAGTAAATTGATTTATGTTCGTTATTGGCGCCAAAATCATAAAAATTAACTTAAAATGATTAGAGAACAAACCATATAGATTCGCCTAGACAATTATATTATCACTTAAATAAGATATCTAATTTAAAACCACTGGCCATATGCTACTGTGAAGTGATTATTAAATTTGTATGTTTTCCAAATATGTAAAATAAGAAAGGATTCTGAATAATTTATGTAATATTTTGATTATTTTGACAATTCAATTCGTCATCAAAATTATAGCTAAACAAATGACGCTTGAGTCATCAATCGACAATCTCCATGGAGAGGGCTGCTGTGACGAAATTTACATGCCTGTCATCATTGTGTTAAGGCAACCAAACGATATATCCGGCACAATAGTATTACCAAATAGATTATGTTTATTACAACATGTTAATTAATGTAACAAAATATGACAAATGGAAACATAAAAAAACCTACACACGAAATTTAGAGAGGTAACACCCCACCCAGAAATAAACAATTCTTAAAATTTTTTTATTTATAGATTTTTTCCGAATTCTTTCTAGGTTAAACGAAAAAAATTGTAGTCAAAATTGCAACACAAATATATAATATGTTAAATTTCCAAGGCATAATTAGCTCACACTTTTATGAAAGTGAATTCGCGAAATGGATGTTTTATTTTCTGGACCTTATGAATATCGTAGCGGCCGAGAACGGCGTAGTTAAGCGGTTCACATAAATAACAAAAAACACTTACTAGACATTTTTAACAATTTCTTTTTTCGTTGATAAATTAACTATTAATGTAAAACACTATAAACACTAGTACTAGGCGGCAATTAAAATTTTGATTTTTGGTTTGAATAATTTTTCATTGAATATTTAAAATATAAAACAAAATATCGCGATTACTTTTTTGTTTTTTTTTTTCACACAAAAACCAAATAAAATTTGTATGTTGATTGGGTATATGTGTGAAGTTTGAGGCGATATAAAGTGTTTATTGGTTTTATGGGGTGTGCGACCGGAATAATTATTTTGCGATGGGTTTGTATTCAACGATTGGATTTTGGATGAGTAAATTTTGAGATTATCAAAATTACTCATGTACCTTTTTGTCTCGTCTACTTGGTGAATATATATATATATATATATATATATATATATATATATATATATGTTTATATATATATATATATAAATATATATATATATATATATATATATATATATATATATATATATATATATCTATATATATATATATATAAACATAGCTAACATACTCACACATACTTTAACAAAATTGATAGCAAGATAGAAAAGATCAGTAAATTTGCATAGTGGAGACGGCGGGTTTGTTAAATAGCATTAGTATATGCAAATAAGGCTTGTAAAAAGTTCCTATACACTTTTCGATTTGGTCAAACGGCTAAACATAAATTGGTCGGACATGTTGGATGAAACCGACCGACCAACAAACCAAATATGATCGTGTGTAAAAATATTTACACACATAATATATTTTTTTTGTTGATTTTATTACAAAATAAAATTAAACGACAAAACAAATAAAAATACAATATTCATGATTTACATGACGAGCATAGTGTATATTTCAAATTATGGGCCGGTTAATATTTATAATTATTGAATTAAAACAATATAATTTTATAAATTATAATTACATTTAACTTAAAAATCATAATTAAAATTATAATATTTAATTACATTTAAAATTATAAAATAAAAACTTTCCTATTATAATTATTTTCACAACAAATTTCAACAAAACTCGAAATAGCAATAACATAATCTAATCAATAAACTTTGTTTACATTTGCATTATGCAAATTTTCACCGCGCTTTTTCTAATATATCACGTTTGTAAAATGAATGATTTTTTAGAAATTGCAAACAAGATACATTTGTTGTTCAAACATGGTTGATATTTTTGAAATTAAATTTATTTTTCATTTATAAATACGAACTATTTACCAACCACTTTTTTTAAAATTACACTGTATACTTCATACAAATGTCATACAAATTTTATGTACTCAAACAACTTATGTACTGGGTGGAATTCGATTTACCTCCACCAAGATCTATAAACAGTTGTCAATAGGGTTATTGTTTTTAATTGCTTGACAACCTCTATCTTTATAGTTTTGTAATTATTTATTTTTATGGACGCTCGACGCTGTTTTGTTAAACCGTAAGTGTTAAATTAATTAATTTTCTGTGTTAATTTAATTATGATAATTTTAAACTGTTATTGTGATAAGAATTATTTTATGAACGCTCGACACCGCTATATTTATATTACTTTTTTCTAACCTAACTGTTTTAAATTCATATTATTCATTAGTTATTTTGTATTGTATATTTGATATTTAGAGGTAATTTATTTCTAGTACATGTAGCTATTTATATTATGTTGTTTTATATAAACATGAAAGTACGATTGATATGTTTTGGTCGTTTTAGTGGAGAATAAATTTATTTTGACATTTCACAATACATATTTTATCAGTGTCAATTTTTTGTAATTAAAATATCTTATTAAAAATCACAATTATTAGTTTAATATAGTTAATGGACAAATCCAAGAAATTGTTCTATATTCAAAACGAGAATTGTCATAATTGGCAGTTTGTTGGTGCTGAAAAAATCGAGATTTCATAAAAGTGATCGTAGATCAATTCTAGATCAAAAAATCAATCTTTTTGTAAAAATAAACATTAGTTTAATTTTGAGATTGTTTTATATTTCTTTTAAGTATTTAACAAATTATGATGTCAACAAAAAGCAAAGAACGGAGGATAAGAGCCACAGTCGATAGAAAACTAGAGCTATCGCAATATTTCAATCCAATTAGAAATCCAAAGCCAGAACCTTCAACTATTTCTGGATTTCATAATGTAACGGAAAATGAAATACTTCATAGCAGCTGTGATTCCGATCTCTCTGATAATCAGCATTTGCCAAACCAAAATTATTCCCGTTCCATATCCTCGTCATTTTCTCATTGTTCCAATAGTTTAGACCGTAATATATTTAAACTAAAAGATGATTTAAAGCGTATAGCCGTTGATACTAGTATATGTAGGTCAACGATGAATAAAATCCTATCAGTTTTGCACGAGTATTTTCCTTGGCTTCCCACAAATGTTAGATATTTAGTAGATTGTGAAAATAAAAAATTCATTTTACCGTTTAATGAATTAAACGTGTTTATCGAATTTGACACAAATCTTACTAAAGATCAGGAGTCAGTAAAGCAATTGGTAATTATAACCACTTTTGAGAAATTTCCATATTTAAATTTTATTTTGTTTTTTAGAAATTACTAATAATGAAAGAAGAGGGGTACGACATAAAAAAGTTCATTAGATGTAACTTTAAAAACATATTTACCGACGAGCTGTCTCGTAAGTTTACATTTAATGGACGGCAAGGCAATTTAGGCGCTAAAAAATTTAACTTCACAAAAATTTTGCGAGGTAAAATTTGCAGTACAAATTTAATAATTAATATTTAATAATTTGAATATTTTTTAATTTTAGATTGCACTTTGGCGAAATTTCCAAATGCGACTCAAACAGAATTTAAACTAATATGTACCAAATATTTTTATTATTTGAAAGATAAGCGCAACATAAAAAAATAACGAAGACTAAAATAAAATAAACTTACGAACATCTTAAATGTTCCGAGAAACAAGCAATTTTAGATATAATTTTAATAACATTTTGATTTTTTTTATATTAAAACTAGATTTTAGAATTAAATAGCAACCACAATTTCCTGTAATATTTGAAATATTTTTATAATACATTTAATATTTTGAATTCTTAATTAATAATGTTATTGTAATTATAGAAACTAATAACTGAAATGTTCTGTGATTATCGAAACAAGCAAACAATATAATATATATTTTATTTTAGTTACACTTTGATTTTTATATTATAAGTAGATTTAAGAATTAAATTACAATCACGTCATGTGATAACAATATAACCATTAAAATAACCAAAAACTTGGTTAACAAAATAAAACTAAATTTTGTTTCATTAATGAAGTATTTGAATTTCCCGCCAAATATCGAGATTGAGATCACACACACAAATTAAAAATTCCCCGCTAAAATTATTTTTTACGTACATGTAAATAATTTGAATACAGTAAGTTCTGTGAGTCAATATCGATGTGCATAGAGGAGCCATCCTATGAGGAATTCACAATGGCCATGCAGAGACTCAAAAGATACCGTTCCTCTGACTAATCCTCCCGATTAGTATGGCAAAGCGAAGTTATATCTGCTGAATGGAAAGTGGCCGCGTTTCGCTCTATTTTTAAAAGAGATTTCGAAAACTATCGCGACATAGCTCTCCTTTGCACAGTATTTCAAATTACAATGTTACATAGTATTGAAGAAAATCAAACCCCGCGTGTGTGCGTTTATGTAAAATGGCAGTAATGAAGTCACAATGTGTCAAAGTTTAGAACAAGCTATTAGGAATTTTTGCAATCAGCTGTAGTGTACGGCAAGGTGATGTTCTGGATCCGAAACTCTTTAATCTCTTTTTAGAATTTATCTTTTGTAAAAGTAAAACACTTCAGGACAAAATCTTACATCGTTAATCCAACCAGGTTCTGGCATATGCAGATGATGATATCTGTGTTACTGGACTGAACAGCAACGGTGTTAAAAAACTACTGGATCCACTTGTAGAATTCTCGGCTTCCATTGGTCTCAAAATCAATGAGTCCAAAACCAAATATATGAAGACTGGATTTAGAAAACAAGAAGCAAGGGAGTTTGTGAACACACATTTGAAGGAGTGACCAGTTTTCGATACCTCAGGTCCCAGTTTTCAATACCTACAGTTATCATGAGTGGATTTGAGTGGACCTCAGGTCCACTCATGATAACTGTATTAAAGCGCGTCTTTTTGCTGGAAACCGAGCCTTGTATTTCTTAGGTCCACTGCTAAAGTCAAAATAGCTTGTAAATGTCGACAAGCTGAAGTTATACAAGGTGTTGATCAGACCCGTTGTCATGTAGGGGTGTAACAGTTGGACCCTGATGGTTGAGTATAAGAGATGGTTAATGGCATTCGAGATAAGAATCATGCCCTTAATTTATGGCCCCAAACGCGACGATGGCGGCACATACCGAATTTTATTCAACCACGAGATCAGGGATTTCTGAACTTGTTCATGAAACAAAAAAAGGACAGCGAGTACGCTGGCTCGGTCACGTTCTGCGAGTCGATCCGAAACAAACGGTTCAGCGATATCTGAAAGGAGAGCCACCATTTGGCAGGCGCAGAAGTCGCTGTCGGCGATGATGGCTCCTCGGGGTAACGAACGAGTTATCTTCTTCGGGTTGTCTAGAACAATACTAGGAACCAGCTCGAGATCGCTTCCGATAGAGTTAGAATGTTGATACGGTACGGGCCAGCAATGGCCTGTAAACACCGATAATTATTATTATTATATTATTATGGGATGGATAGCTTGAAAAAATAATTACCAACATAAGAAAAATGAAAAGTTAGCCTGAAGTTATTCAGGATCTATTTACGAAAATGCCTAATAATTCGATACGCGGCGAATATTCATATTATGAAACAAAATCTAATTGCCAAATTTTATTAATTTTAATAATATTTAAAATGTGTTCGTTGTTTTAATTTATCAATTATTATAAAAATGCAAGACCAATATCTGAAACAAGATTCGCCATCTAAGTCCTTTTACATTATCATCTTTCCGATGATACGAAAAAATGACTTGATTTTGACAGATATTATAGGGTATAAACATAAAAAAGGACAATCATCTTTTTGTATCGTCGCCTGCCATCATCTTATTGAAAAATAGAAAAGTTTCATAATAGACTCCCAGTTTAATGAATCAGAACATCGGCCAACTATTATGCCGATTACTAAGGAAATTAGGTAACTGTTATTTGGTTTGTATCCAGTTCGCACTTGATGGTATTTTTCAGATTGTTACACACCCGGGAGTGTGCAATAATTTCGAGAATACCCATATTCCTTAAAATAGGTTTCTTTGTTATCTCTGAACTCATCGAGTATTAAGGCAATTTCTTCGACTCGGGCTCGAATCGTTTACTCCCGAGTCCGTAAAATTATAAAATAAAATTTATTGTTGGAATAAAATAAGTAAATAAATGTAAAATTATTATTTCAAGTCCTATCATAACCATATAGATTTCGGGGATTTCCCGACCTTAGTATTCTAAAGATAAACTATAAAAAGATGCTTTTTGGTAACTTTTCTAGAAGACGAGTAGTTATCAGCACCTACTTTCTTTTCTGAATAACAAACAAAGTAAGTTTATCTTTAAACCCGAACCCTGTTTTTTTATTTAACGATAAGGTGGACCACTTGTGTATTTGCTTCAAAAATCAGGCGGGTTTTTCTACATGAAAGTTACATTCAACGTATACCATTCGGGATTCGAGTTTATTGGAGGGTAAGAAAACTTTTTGGATACCTTCTCGCACTTGATACAAAATAAAAACTTCTACGATTTGTATTTTTTTATAATTTTATTTTTTAATTTTTTTTTTGTATTTTTTTTTTCAATTGTTTTTTGTTTGTATTTATAAAAATTAATTTATAATTTAAATTTGATTACAGTATTAATATATATATTTTATATATATATATATATATATATATATATATATATATATATATATATATATATATATATATATATATATATATATATATATAATAATGATGATAATAGTAAAAATAAAAACAATAATATAATTAAATTAATCAAAAAAAAAAACGAAGAATATTAATTATTATCATTATTATTATTTTATTAATTAATTATTAATTTTTATTTATTTAGGATTTTATTTTACAAATCAAATTTACAATATTTTTGTTGTTGTTTATTTATGTAGTCGGTTGTTTAAATATTAAATCGTCTGTTGCATTTTTTGATATTTAATTGGACTTGTATTTTTTTTTTTTTATTCGAATTTAAATTTTAAACTTTTTTTTTATTTCATTTATTTATTTTATTGTTTATTTACAATTTAATTTCCCTGTAATTATAATCAATAATAATAAAATGAATCATAATATACACAAAATAAAATTATTATTATTTTTTAAATATAAAATTGGGAAATTAATTTAATTTTTTTTTTGTTAAATATTCAGTCAATACTATTATTTATAAATTTTTTTTATGTTTTTTAAAAAATAAATTTTTACACATAAAATATTAGTGGAGAATTATATAAAAACATAAAATTAAACAGATATATGTAATTTTAATTAAGGCAATTTTTAAATGTTTTTTTTTTTAATAGAATTAAAAAATATATATAATATAAATATATATTTTTGGCACTGAAGAAACACAAAAACTTAATTAGAAAATAATTAGCAAAAATGTTTAAAATTCAAAATTTTGTTTTTTGTAATTAGGAGGGGTTCTTTTAGTTCGTGTGAAACAGAAGAGATGATGCAGAAGGATGATTTTGTTCACAAATTGCACTATTTCGTGGTAATTTCGGTTACATGGCCGAATTGTAACCGTTGTGTTGAAAATAAAAATTATATTGTATAATTAATTTATTCAGTATAAAAATACAAACATTATATGTAAAATAGTATTTTTATATAAATATATTATTGATTTATTTAATTATTTTGTTTTTTTTTTTTTTTTTTTTAATAATAAAAATAAAATAAAATAAAAAATATATTTTTATAAAAAAAAATGTTTAATAAAAAAAAATTTATAAATTTTTCTTTGTATTTTTTAATTAATTAAATTTTTTCCGTTCCTAGAGAATTATCCTTTTTGAAAAGCCAAGTCGAATATTTTTTTATAATTTTATAAAATTTTTCAAAATAAATTTTTTTTATTTTTTTTTTACAAAAAACAACAGCAGCAGTGATTTTGCGAGATGAGTGGAGAGTGTTATGCATGTATCGGAGTTGGAAGGGAGTTTTAAAATTTGTTTACTCTGGGAATTTAGCGGCGATTTCCCCATGCGGACGAAAGTGGTTGTTGTTCGGCAATATTAACAGGTGGAGCACCACCTAATCCGGGCCCACCACTAAAATCTGGGAAATCTTCATGCGATTCGGTATTAGGTGCGGCGATGCCAGGAGCAGGACCGCCACCACCACCACGTTGCCAAGGGGCACCTTTTACAACAAATCCGGTAGGATTTTTTTGTGAAATCGCTTCGTCGAACGCCTCGCTGAAAGTGTTTATTTGCGTGGGCATCGAATCAGGAACATCGTTCAAGAACTCCTCCTCCAAATCGAGAAGATGATCTTTGGCCTGCATAACATTATCCTCAGCACCACTTATGGTGACTGCACTCGGATCAGATTCACCAGCCCGTGGGAACTTTATCTCCACCTTGTAATCTTCCTTAATTTTTGATATATTGCGTCCACGATGCCCAATGATACGAGGATGGGTTCGTTCATCTATAATTACAACCTCCTTGTACACATCGCTTAATTCATTTACAATTTTCATAATATCATCCTTAGCGGCCTGGGCAGCTGCCTCATATCCTTTCACCGAAATAATATGCGATTCAGGATCATCTTTATTCGGGAATGTAATGTGGACACCATGCTGGGCCCGAATCTTGTTGATACTAGCACCACGCTTTCCAATAATTTTTGGATGATATTCGGGATCAACTTCGAACTTTAATTCATGCGACTTAAGCTCGTTATCAATTCGCTCATCTTCCAATCTAATGTGCAACTCTTTGACACGTTCCTCAATCGCAGCCTTTGCTTTATCAACGTTATCGGCCGGTCCTGAGATTTTAATATAATCCCATTTTACTTCACGTGGCGATAAATCAACACGAACATCAAATTCATTCTTCAAATCGTTAATGTCTTTTGAATTTTGTCCGCGTAACAATCGATGTAATTCGTATGGTACCTCAAGTTCTACAGTGACCGGAACAAGTGCTAAGAGTGCATCCCGAGCCGCATCACATTTTGTATTTAACCCGGTTATTTTAATTATATCACATGCTCTTGGTGTTTCGGTATCAAGCGTTTCACCATTAAGCTCTTCTGCATTTTCGGCAGCTGCACGATCTGGGAACTTAATTTGCACATTAAATTCAGATGTAATCGCTTGTACCTTGGAACCTTTTGCTCCCATCACCGCACCATGATATCGTTTCGGAATAACACATTCAATTGTTACTTTATTCTCTTGTTCCAAAACAAAATCGGCTATTCTTTGTTTGGCTACTTCGAGTGCATCCTTAGGACCTTTTAGTGTGACCCGAGAACTATTCGAATCGGAACGTGGAAATGAGATCGAAACTCCTCCACATTCGTCCGAAATACGGTGTAAAATTTCACCACGTCGCGCTACAAAGTACTTATGATGTTTAGGATCGACTTGCATTTCACCCTCCTGAATGTTATCACTCTCACGTATCATTACTTCTAATTCCGCCTTAGCTGCCTCAACACTTTCTTTTGTACCAATAATGATGATTAATTCTTTATCCTCATCGTTGGCTGTGGGAAATATGATACGGGCACCAGTACTATCGCGTAGTTTTTTAATCGATTGGCCATTTTTACCGATCAAGAACCTGTGATACTGTTGTTTGGCACGAATTTCAGCTGAAAACGACGAAAGTTCATGCTTATTGCTCAACTCGAGTAATTGTGCTTTGGCTTTTTCGACATCCTCTTTTTGACCGCGAATCGTTACCTTATCTGATTTTGAATCAGATGTTGGAAATTTGATCGAAACACCACCGCATTCTTCCATAATATGATTGATGAGTTTGCCACCGGTACCAATCAATGAATTATAATATTTAGGTGGAATGATAATCTCTTCGGTCACGGTATCGGCCAATTCATTTTTAATTTTTTGGATGCGTTCAACCGCTTCCATGACATTTTCCTTTTTACCTGTGATCACAATAACATCATTGGTATCACCTTCTGGCGGAAGGTCGATTGTTGTTTGAGTTTCATCTCGAATTTTTTTAATATTTGCACCACCCTTGCCAATGATAAACTTATGGAATTGTTTAAATATTGGCACTTCCATAACAAACGATTTTTCTTTTAATTCAGCTATCAATTTAGTGAGAACTTTAAATACGCGGTCAACTTCATCTTTTGCACCACGAATACGTACAGATTCACCATCGTCCATCGATCCGGGTAAGAATATTTGCATTTGGGTATTACGTTCCTTTAATTCGGCTAATGTCTCGTGATAACGAAGTAATCTTAGTACATATCGATCAATTGGGATGGCTTTTTCTTTTTCGTTTTCCAATTTATTAATTTTTTCGCTCAATTCCTTTTCGGCTTTATGTACACCTTCGATAGGTCCCTCAACACGAATACGATTCACTCCATCTTTTTCTTCGATATTAATCATGACATCTAATTCATCTTTAAGCCGATTGATATTAGAACCGGCCTTACCAATAATATGCTTGTAATGAATGGGATTAACAATCATTTCGATGCAACCAAGCTTCGAAAGGTAATTGCTTTGGATATGCTCTTTAACCTTTTCGACACTATCTGGTGGAGCTTCGATTTTGATCTTGTTTTCTAAAAATTCAATGTTACTCTTGTATTCGCCACTGATTTCTTTGATGTTGGCACCTTTTCGGCCGATGATAAATTTATGAATCCATGATGGGGCATCCAAGACGACAGTACTAACAGAGTTGGCTTTTTCATACACTTTACTTAATGCCGTGCCGAGCGTTTCTTGTGGACCACGAAGAGTAATTGTATCCGTCTTTGATTCGGTTGGTGGCATTTCTACAGATACTCCAGTTAATTTAAGAATTTCTTGAATAGTTGAACCACGTGCACCGAAAACGTACTTGTGTTGCGATTTTGGAACTTCAACACTGACAGTTGTACATTTTTTCTCCATATCCTTGTAGATCTCATCGATTTTAGCCTTGGCACTGAATACACCTTCTTTTTCGCCGGTGATAAAAATTTCATCTTTCATCACGGATTGGGGTGGAATATTGATCCGGGCACCAGTCTCCTCAATTAATTTATTTAAAACTTCGTTGAATGGCCCAAAAATAAATGGATGATACATTTTTGGGACCGAAATAGTTTCCTTAGCTTTTTTCGATTGATCGTCAGAAAGAGTACGAATTTCATGTTCGGCTTTTTCAATTCCTTCTTTAGTACCAGAAATCGTGATAATATCACTCTCTTCCGTTACATTCGGTACTTGAATTTTAGTTGCCGTTACCTTTTCCAAATCCTTTAGACGTTCACGTTTTTTACCCAAAATAACGCGATGATGTTCCTTCGGGATAATGATTTGCTTGCTCGCTTGAGTTTGGAAATGAATTAAAATTTTCCGACGTGCTTCCATTACCTCATTCGCTTTGCCAGTAACTAAAAACGTTAATGACTTATCCTTGCCACTTGAGATCTCAATATGAGCGCCCGTATCTTTCATGATGTATTGACATGTACGCCACGATTCACCTTCACCAAATTTTTCCGAATCCAATTTTCGTTCCTCGTATGGTACGCAAAATACTTGCGTTACTACCGAACTTATAACTCGCATAGAAGGCGAGCTAGTTGGGATAATGTTGGTCGAGCTTTCAGGCAAAGCTGGAAATAAATCATCATAGCTGTTGGCTGAAATTAAGAGTTAGATAATTTGTAAATATTGACTAATTTGTAATTCGATTTTATTTTATATAATTTACCTGCTTGCGCCTCCGTTATCACTGCTGCTTGCATTGTTTTTGATTTAGAAGAGTCCTTTTTCGTTCCAAGTCGTTACAGTACCACTAAAAAAAATGGAAAAAGAAAAATGGAAAATTTTTAATAACCATAATTTAATTATACATCCGATTTAGTTAAATCGTTTTATACGAATTATGGAATGTCTCCTAATTATGAAATAAATTGATCGATTAAATCGAACGAAATATGATTTTGTATTAGGATAACTTAATCTGTGCCCCATTTTGAGGAAGAAAAATATAATAATTTTTCACCATTATATAGAAGCACATAATGCTATTATGCAACATGACTACAATTGATAGCAAGAGATTGTCGATAAAACATAACATAATTTTAAACACACAACAAATTTTATTATCTATTATCTCTGCCACCAAGGTATCGCTGAATTTTCAATTATCACCCAATTAGCCACTTGAAATGGTTATTATATACCTTTAAGTAAGTTTTATAATGCGTATACGATATTTGATTACAAATTCCAGTGAAGGCGATCACACTCAACAGTCAGTCGTAACGGAGATATCAGTAATATAACATGAATAACAACAGTAGATTTAGATTACACCGTGGCTAAGTAAATAAATCATAATTTTAACGTTATTGCATATAATTTATGTGGTGTAATCATTTTTTTTATTTATTTTGGGTAACAATATTAGAAATTCATAATAGTAAATAGATGGTTACGAAAAAATGTTTTAATGCTCAAGTGATTTAAAGTCGCTAACCTACTAACAAAATATGTTACAAAAATATTCAACACAAATGGCATTGACCGTGCAAGAATGTCAATAAAATGTAGTTTATCTTACGTTTTATCCATGTTAATTTTGTCATTGAACATTATTCGGTATTCTAATTTTATCTAAGAAATTTGAGAGCGCAATAAAATTCGATATTAAATCTAGTTTTTCTCGATCAGAATTGAGGGTGGAAATCTAAATTTTTTGAAAATTATCTGTTGTGTTTGGGCCCGAAGTTCTCTCAAATCTTTTGTAATTAGCTTTTAACATTCTACTTTACATGGTTGCCAAATCGAGTACTCGATTTTAACTGATCTGCACCATGTAAAGCCATGATGAGACTGGACCCATCATTCATTGGGAATCGTATCTGTCTTCTGCTTCGACAACAACGATACGATACGCTCTATGGTTATGGTGACAAACGGAACAGGAGGTTGAGCAATATATTTGTGATACTTCTGGTGATGTGGCAGTTGAATTTACTTTAGTAATGAGTTTTTACTTCAATGCTTTATATGCCCTACGTCATCTGCTAAAGTCAAAATACCTTGCACATGCCAACAAGTTAAAGTTTTACAAGGTGTTGATTAGAGTCATGCGCATTCTATATGACTCCAAACACAACAATGACGAAAACTCCACATGCCGTTAATGAAGTAAAAGGACAGCGAGTACGCTGGTTCGGTCATGTTCTGCTAACTCTGCTATGGTGATATGGAATTAGATGATAAGCGACGATCGAAAACGAGTATTTAATGATTTGTCCCGAGTTGACTTTTTCGGCAATAGTTCATTGTAAATCAGATGGTTACGAAAAGTCATCTTCTTTAATTGATTGCAGTCGGCTCAAGTACCAGTAGAATGTAGAGGTTTGTTAACAACTGCTCCTATTATCACTTATGTCAATTTTACTAAAGACTAAAATAATACTGACCGACAACAACATTATGTTTACACAATCCAATTCCCAACCAACACGCCAGAGTAAATCGAATCGTCTGTAGGGCCTTAAAGATAAATGTTGGAAGAGTTCTCGATAAATAAGAATTTATGTCGATAAACTTCAGGGTTCCTATTCTGACATTATATAAGAAAAATATAGTATTAGATATAATAAGCTAGTTTGTGTAAAAACAAAAAATTACGATACGCTCTATTTGATGAATTTATCATATAAACCTAATTTGTCACACAGATCAACGAAACCTCATGATTCCATTTAACTAAAATTTGATCCACGCAATACACACTGAAGGTATTTTATCACAGAATTGTACACGCAACGAAAATATATAAAGTTTCCACTCACCGACATTACTTTAGCCACACACAGTAAATACAAAATAAAACGAAATTTTCTTATCACAAAAAAAAATTAAAAACCTGCTAAAAAAATTTATCGCTACATTAAATTATTTTTTAAATTTCTTAAATTAAAAAAAAAAAAACCACAAGCAATTTTTTAGGGGCCTTCATAAATTTTAATTTGATGTACAAAAACATACAGAAAATTGTGTAGTCTAGTGTACAGTGTATAATAGATTTTCATCTACATTTTGTACTCATGTTGTAGACTTGTGTGTACACGTGGCGCATCCAAATTATAAATAAAAAGCAAAAAATTGACAGCCAAAATACATAAAATATCGTTCGTTTTCCTTCAAACGAACAAAATATGTGAAAATTTTAATAATTTTAAATCAAAATTAAATAACCGGCGTAATATATACCTACACCAAATTTTCTTACATTTCAGATATACAACAACTCACAAAACTGATATTCATTCATGTATTATGTATACATAACTTTCTAAATTCTCGTTACTCGGTATGTAGTCTTTAGAGAATTTCTAATTTCAGATTTTGTTAGAAATTGATAAGATGTGAAAATCATCTTTAAAGAATCATGTCGTCTTTCACTCGCGATTATACACATATCCCCACACGAATATCATATGTACATGTGTTTGTGTATATACGTATAGGAATCTATACGTCTTGACTTGAGGACGTGTCAGTGAAATGACATGCGAGTTCGTTCATTGAATTCTTAAATATGTTGAAATGCATTTCGATTCTATAATCTAAATAAAATTTAATTAGTTTAATTAATATTTATAGTGTTGGTTTGATTAAATGAAAACCCGCATTTGTAAATTTCTTGAAACAGAAATTTTTAACCCGCTGTCATTTTCTTTTTACCGATTTATAACGCACACTACACACAGTACATTCACATTGAGCACACTACACTTTCCTTTTTCCTACATAATTTTGACCCTAAATTTCCTATAATTTTATATATGTAAAATACAAATATAATATGTTTCACTTAATTTATTAGACATTTCTAATCATAATTTTAGATGTAAAAACTTTTGAAAATATAAAAGACGACGAACAAAAAAATTAAAAAAAGAGATGAAACGAAATTTTTATATATGCGTCATTGTTATGTTATGTTCACACGTCGACAAATTTATCAAATCTCTATTTTATCAACGAAATACTTCTTACTTTTACTTAATTATAGTTAAATCGATTAATTATATTAATTTAAATTTTATCTGTTTAATTTTAAACTTACTGTACTGCTTATCAAAAAAATCCGGTTTAAAAATATATTTCTTTGATAATCTCCAGTTTGAAGCACTTATGGTGTCGTTGTTATGTGAAATCTATTTTATAAATTGAAATAGAAATGAAATAATTACTTATTACAAATATATCTATTTAATAAATTTATTATTAGACTTAATCTAAATAAATTATATATTTTTGTCTTAAATATTAAAATAACTTTTTTTACTTTAAAATAAAATTAAAAATAGAACTAGAAATTTCAACCAACCACAAGCACCGACCACCGATTATTTAATGAAAAGAAAATATGGGAGAGATATGCGCATGGTAGTAAAACGGTAGCTATTTTACTATGGTTGTACGGTGGTTTGATGTCATTTGTCTGAGTTTGATGTAAAAGTGCCAAATAATCAAATATGTATGTAGTATAATTTGATTTATAATAATTGTATACAAATCTCAAATGTATGAAAATGTCATACATTTTGTTTGGTTCCATCGGCTTCAAACCCGAGTTTGGGCCTTCGAATTGTTCTAGACAACCAGAAGAAACCAGCAAGGTATTCTCTACCCCGAAGGAGTCACCAAGCTGACCTCTACGCCGGCCAAATGACAGCTCTCCCCTCAGAGCTCGCTGCTCATCAGATTAGAGTTGGCTCACAGAAGGTGGCCACGCCAGCGTACAAGTTTTTTTACTTCATGAACGTCATCAGGAATTTTCATCTCGTCATTGTCGCGTTTGAAGCCCAATAAACATGCTATAATATCTAGCCATAAATAATACACATGATTCTTCTCTTTGTCATTTTTCAAATATGATCATCATTACTAAAATTCATAGCGTCTTGGTCTCTAAAACCTGTGATCATATATTTTGTTTTAGACTCATTGATTTTAAGACCAACGAAAACTGAGCATCGTACAAGTAAACCCAAAAGGTCTTTTACACATTGTTGCCATTCAGTATAATCACACAGATATCACATCTGAAAACGCCAGAAATTTGTTGGAGTGACTGTATAAAATCTTGTCCTGAAGGGTGCTCACTTATTTTACGAAAGATAAATTCAAACACGAGATTAACCAGAGTCGCATATCAGAAATATTATTTTACCTAAGAAGCTAACCCAATTGATTGAGTAATAGGCTTGCTAAAAATCCAAGAACACTTTTTCTTCCGCTTTATGAGCAACCTTTTCAATTTATCGGGTAAAACTGCGCCTCACCTCACTAATCGAATAAGATCGAAAAGACGATTCCACAAAGTATCCTTGAATATCCGAATTCCTCCGAGCGTTTTTGCATTGCCAGATGAATGCCTCATACCACAAGCGTCTGTGGTGCTATTCTAAAGATATCATGTTCGTGTAATGTTTTGTTTTTTTGTTTGTTTTATTCATGAAATCTTTTGTGGGACCGAAGCTCTCCCAACTCGTCCTCATTTATTTTAATGTCATTATTTACGGTGTCTTTAGCCAAATCGAAGGCGCATGACTTATTTGCCTTAAATATTCATCTGCTCATTGCTCCAGCAATCCTTTCTGACATTGTCGATGGTTCGGCCCATGGAATCTGCACTCGAAAACTGGGCCACAGTTGTGTTTACCGATATCACCGAACACAATCAAATGGTGAAAAATCCCTGCCTCCGTTGAGATCAAACCCGGTACCTTCCGACCCAAAGACCGGTTCGTGTATAAAAACACTACGAGACATGCTGATGCTCCTTTGATCACAGCAACCGGAATCATTAGTTTGTTAATTTAAAGAGTTTAACGTCGGTACCAAAACATAAAAGCTTGATTAAATTTAAGAATGAAACCACATAGAAATCCTACCTCAAAAATTAATTTGATTTGTAGAGAGCCATCAATTTCAATTCGATGATAACCTATTCAACTATCAAACTTCATTTTAAAAATATATGTGTAAACGAGCTAAAAATGGTAGTAGCAACGTTATACGAAATGGAAAATCCTACCATCTATCCTACAACAAGTGCACTACAGCCAATGCCAAATCGCAGCTAGATTTTCCTCACGTCACAATCCAGATTCAAAGTCGAAATAAAATACAAAAATAAAACCCAATAAATTTTGTACTTTAAAGACGCATTTATGTATTTATAAAAAAGAAATACATTCATTTTAAATTTTATAAAAATGTGGACGGATTTTAAGTTCCTTATCTATTTAATATCTTATTATATCCTATAAAACCTTATAAACTAACGGAATATTGTGAGATTCACAGAAATTGGACGGAATATTTGTTCAAATAGCTACATGATTTTATACAATTGAGATTCTCCATTAGGAAAAAATTGTTCCCGTAATAATTATTCGTTTGGTCGTTGATTATCTAAAATAATAAAACGTTATATATGTATATAAAAAAAAATTAAACTAACGCCGCGATATTTATGCTCTCCACAAAAGGATGAAAGCTGCAAAAAGAAGTGTAATCGTTGATTCGGTTATTGATTGCACATCGGATGTGTATTGAGCACCACAAGCTGGTGGACATGTTGGAATCGAAGTCTCGTACAAATGTACCTTATTTTCGGCCGAACCCAACTTATTGATAGCACGACAATAGTAATCACCGTATTGACGTTTTTCGATTGTGATTACACGAAGAGTTGTGTCTGTAAATTCATCGGCAGTTGCATATTGTGATATACTGTAATGTTGATTTTTCGATAGATGAACTTCATCTTTAATCCATACGACGGCTGGTGGTGGATAAGCTTCAACGTGACACTCTAAATCCATGTCATATTGTAATGCTTGACCAACGCTTGGACGAAGTACAGTAATAACTGGTGCGAATTCAACTTCCAAATTAATGTTACGACGATCACCTTTGCTAACACCATTATCAGCTACACAATAGTAAGTACCACGATCCTCTTTACGTACGGATGCGATTTTTAAAATATTTCCAGTGTATGTAGCTCCACCTAAAACGAATTAACAATTTTAACTTTGATATCATCGAGAATATGATGTTAACAAACCTGTTGGTAAAATAGCGTTATTCATTCTTCGCCACATTATAGTGGGTGTGGGATAACCAGCTGCATAGCATTCCATTTGTACTGAAGTTCCTTCCGAAGCAACAAGTGATTGTGTTGAATTGTCCGCAATAATCGGCGGCCGTCTCACTTGTAAATTTACATCGGCCGTAATTTTATTAATAACCGATAAAATAACACGACACTGATATATTCCAGCATCTGTCTCTTGAATATCTTTAACTTGGAGTGTATATTTCGATGAGGATGGATCGTAACGTAATGAAAATCGTGAATCTCTCAATACAAGTGTACTTCCAACCGAAATAATTAATAAATCGTACGAATCCTTTCCAATCTTGACCCATTCAATATTATAGTCTTTTGCATACTGTACAGCACATTCAAGTGAGACGGAGCCCCCAATATCTTTTATCTGCTCCTGTGATATATAAGATATTGACGGTGTTCGTTGACCAAATACATTTAGTATCGGTATTATCGTTAGTAGGACACTTATTTTTATCAACATTTTGTTTCGATTTGAATTTGTATAAAATAATTAAATTTAATATTATTATTTATTAAAATATATCACCACACCCAAAATATTTTGTTTGTTTCGCGTTTCAATTTGTCTTGTCAATTGACGCTTATATTGTTTATACTGCGAGTCATGTGAGCGAGTCATCTAATGGAGCAGATTTGAATTGAGTCAAACAAATTGAAGAGTCAAGTTCTTTCAACTGTAGGTAATAAGTTAACAAAACATATTAACTCTTTTATTTGTATTGGTAATTTTTATTTGTAATTTTACTTTTGAACATTGTGTTCAATATATACGATTAAAATATATATGGAATATTATTCGAGGTTACTCAGCTCAACTGGCAGCATATACGTTTGTATATAGAATCATCTTCTAGCATGCTTGCCTTGAGCATAACTCGCAAGACACACCAGAAGCAGTTACTATATAGTGGCAAACCAATGACGATTTAAAGACAACTTCATGTAATTGTAACAAAAATTCCTCAAAGACCAGTGATAATAATATAACGATTAAATAGGTCAAATATTTAATTGAATGTTTCGATAAGTCTGTCTGGAGCAAATAGGCATGTGCTCGTTTGAAAAGTCTGTTAAATGGTGTGAACAGAACAGGCTCCATTTTTTCAAATAAATTATGATTTCCAAGCTATTAAATAAATATTGCCAATTTGTTGCGCCTGTTATTTCCCAGGTCAGGGCGGCTTTAAATATTCAGCGTCTGTTCTCCGTGGTAGGGTGGCTAAGGCAAGCGTTGGATCAAGCGGTTCGCTTTATAAATATGTGTACAAAACATTTTGTATGTTGTGAACCCAACACAAATGCCTAGGATTGGTAACACTGATTCATAAAAGAAATTCGCGAGGTAACGTGGCGATTATTAAATGATTACAGAACTTCAAATCAGATCGATCACGTCATGATCTCAAAGAGGCACTCCACAAGCATTACTGACGTTCGATCCTTTATTAGAGGTGCAGACAAGGACAACGATTGTATATACGCCTACCATTTTCAAATATAAGTGCAAAATGTCTTCAATCTTTAATAGAGAAGCAAGAAAAACAGATCGATGAAATGTCAAATGCATTAAAACATTCGGGCTCACGAGGTCGCTGCTAGACGGCTGTTACAAAATACCTAGACTGGCTACCCCGCATTGAAGATCCAATCGCATCACAAACAACCAACGAAAGTTGACGTCCCAAAGCTTGCAAAGAATGGTGCCAGTGCCTGTTTGCTTTGCAAATTAACAGAAACTGAGTAAAAATTGGCTAACGCATAACACACCATCACACGTGACAGCTAAATGAAATACCAAAACGCTAGAAAAAAACATTAAATTTCATGACCAAAATAAAATAATTATAAACGGGTTTTATAGGCTATTGCTGGCCCGTACGGAATCAATATTCTGGTGCCATCTAAGTCGATTCCGAGCTTGTTCTTCGTAAAGACAAGTAAGAAAAAACAAAAGGTCACAGCGAACTCGCTGGCCTTTTAGTTCATCAACGAGATCAGGAATTTTCATTAAATAATATTTATCCAAGAACACCTGATGTACGTCACGAGCTATTTCGTAATAATTAGAAAGAACCCCTCAGCGAAAAAACTTGATCAGTGTCTGGTTGGTTAAAACGAAATCCTCCTTGACAATTTCCTCCGTCAGGGCAATGATTCTCTGCAATATTATGTAAGACAGTAGTTTGTATGCTGTGGAAAGGCGAGCGATGCCGCGATGTTTTTCGCATTTTGAGCGATCTCCTTTTTAAGAGCACAGCACGGTCACTTTTAATTCATTAGCTCGAAATCAATGCAATCAACCCAGGCTCTCTACGTCACATTTACGTTGAATAATATAAAATATAAGGATCCATCCGCATATCATAAGGGAAATTATTGCAATAAATTCAAAATCAAATCCTATAATATTTTTAAATATGTACTTCCTATTTTGACTAGATAACAAAAAAACTAAGTTTAACATTTACACAAAAAATATATCAGTAAACTATCCACATGCAGGTGGGCAAACTGGTATTATAGTTTCGTATAATAGCACTCTCGCCTCAGTAATACCGTATCGATTTCCTGCCTTACAGTAATATCCGCCAAACTGTCGTTTCTCGGTTTGAACCACTCGCAATGTTATATCCGTTACCTCATAATCGCTTATGAATTGAGAAACAATATAGAATCGATTTGTAACTAAAATTCCAGATTCGTCTTCTTTCTCCCACCAAATGGCCGGTGCTGGATATGCTTCAACATGACATACAAGATCAGCCGGGTTAAATATGGCTTGACCTACGTTTGGCCGCTTCACAGTAATGATTGGTGCAAATTCTATTTCTAAATCTATGTTTCGTTTATCGCTACGGCCCACACCATTATCAGCGATACAATAATATGTTCCACGATCTTCTTTTCGAACCGATGGGATTTTCAGTACGTTTCCAATGTGCACGGCCGAACCTTAACGATTCAAATTAGATATAAAATATATGACAGTAATATTTTCTATTTTATAGACGATTCTCTTACCTGTCGGTAAACGTGTGCCCACACTATTACGCCACATGATCGTTGGTGCAGGATATCCAGTTGCACTACATTCCATTTCTATTGCATCGCCTTCACTAGCAATTATCGATTGTGTCGAGTTGTCGACTATAATCGGTGATCGCAACATAAATATTTCCGTTTGCGCCTCAATATATTCAGTCGACGATATAACGACACGACATTTATAAACACCTGAATCAGTTTCTTGCATATCGTCGATCTTTAGTATATACATGGTATAATGATCTTCAAAATCGATCAGAAATCGTGAATCATCAATTATAACCGATGCTCCAATTGTTAGAAAGGTTAAATCTTCATCGCGCGCTTTAATCCATTGCACATTATAATCGTCCGCATAATTAATGGCACATTCAAGTTTCACTGAACCACCAATTGCACAATATTGATCTTGGGTTATGTAGGATATGGATGCCGACCGATCCGAAAATACCGGATGGCAAACTATTACGTACACCATTACAATATTGATTAGCAACAGCATCGTAAAACTATTTTATTGTAAAAAAAAATTATTTTATATTCAATCTATTATTCAATAAGAGGTTGCGAGCTAAACTAAATTAATTAGTTACTCGACAATAAGTATAAGCGGTATTAAAAAATAGTATTACAAAAGTATATTGTGTACATATGTACATATATATGTATGTATGTAGATAACACATGTGTATAAAACGATTTTTCTATTACTTTTCAAAAAAAAAATGTATATGTATAAAAAAAAATTCGCGGTATCATCTTTATCACATCGCGAGATTTAATGGGACGGGCAGACATTTCACTCTGGGAAATGTAGATTGTCCGCTCCTTCAATCAACCGATATATGGTTGCTCCAAAGATTTCCGTGGATATTTTATTGTCAAAAGTATGATCGAAAAATTGTCCTATGGTAGTTAAAAAGTTGTCTGGCTCTGTTTGAAACCGCAAGTAGTCTTGACAACTCTGTAAATTGCTGAGATTCAAACTGCACTTCCTGATCGGTAACAATAAATTAAGGAACACCGAATCTAGCTATCCATATGCTGAATATACGGCGAATGCAACGGTGGCAGCAGTAATATAAGACATTGGAAACGCCTCAACCCAGCGTGTGTATCTATCAATCAATGCCACACAAATAACGGTTGTTTCCAGAAATTGGAAGTAGACCAATGCTGTCGAGATGAATTTCTGGAAATTGTAGCGATGCGGTTGATACGTGGCAACCGATGGATTGGATTCTAACATTGAACTTGAGAGGTATTTGCACACATTTTAATGTTGTCGTATTATTACGTAAATCTCGTAATTCTTCATCATTGGTTGCTGAGCATCTGCAATTTTAGCATAATCAATACTTTCAGGATTGTAATCTTGATTAATGCATAAAAGGTACCTGCAACGACATTATTAGCGCCGGAGATGTGTTGAATATCGGCAATAAATTGACCGATGAAATCCAGATGCCGAAATTAAAGAGAATATGCTTTGATTTTTTTTTGCAAAAAAGGCTTGAATATTGTGCATTTTTGGAATGTCGGTTAGTTCAATAGGAATTTGGTGGTACCAAAACCCGTAGGTGTAGAATCGAGTATCTGTCCGAGATTGTGACTTGATTTAACGGTCTGTAGTCACCGCAAGATCTCTTTGTACCATTTTTCTTCATTGCCGAGTAAAAAGGACAAGACCAGGCACTTCTACTAGATCTGCAAATCCCCATTGCCACCATATTCTAATTTATTTGCGAGACCACGCATTTTACACGAATTTGGTCTGTTTGTTTCCAGAATATTTGTAATTTTATGTTTAAAATTTCGGGAAATTTTAAAATTAAATTTTGGATTTCAATATTTGTCGCGTTTTTATCCAAAAATGATAAGGCCGGATTGTTATTTTTCTAAATGCTTCCTTTACCAAAAAGGAAGGTTATCGGATTAATAATCCTCTGTCCGTTCGTGTCAATCAGTAAGCAATTTTATTTAAAAAAATCAGAATCTTGTATTGGATGCCAAACGACCGCAATGACAAACTCCCAATAAAATTACTATCGTAGTACAATATCCAATTACAAAATTTTTGTTCTGGATGCCTTCTGGAGTGCCGTTTGCAGCGAATATAATTTATAGGTCGAAATAGGTTTGGCAATTTGCGGTAATTTGACCGGAATACCGAAAAGACTTGTGCCAGAAAACCAAGTCGGCGAATTTTTATGACTATCTTAAAATTTAATTTATCGCGGTTAAATTTATCGAAAAACTTGCAACCCTGTAAACATTTTTGCGCTTTTATGCCAAATTTAAAATGATAAAAACAAGTATACAATTTTTGATTTTGTTCCTAGAAGTAGATCTGCTCGACCTACGAGTACGAGAAGGAGATCTAGTTTCAGGTTGAAAATGATGAAAATTTTAGATAGTACCGAACTTCAAAAATGGTATGATGATCAATTTTACGTGCAGTTTTTGAATCTGAAGTCGAATCCGTCTTACTAGTCGTTTGTTTCAATTGTCATTATCTCTAGTAACTTATCCGCTCTAGAAGCAAGTGTAGGTAGCGGTACAACATTTTCGAACGTCGATAAAATCATTTGAACTTGTTGGGAAAGCGGTTTTTACCAAAGTTGTCGTAGCGTATTTTCATCAAAAGTCCGACTAGCATTCAATCAAAATTTGTGAACAAAAATTAATCAAAATCAGCACACCAATTTGCCGAAAATTATTTTTAACAAAAAAATGTAAATACAAATTTTGCTGAGCGTTTACCACTGATGGGGGCTATGTCCTCAATAAAAATAACAATAAAATAATTAAACTAAATAAATCGTTGCAGTACAAATTGAACTGCTTGCAAAATACCCTTTCTTCGTGTCTGGTTAAATCTGGTTGATTTAGATTACCGTAACCAAAACTATCCTGGCTAATAAAATTACGTGATTTACTTTTTGAATCATGTCGGGGTCACCAATTATGGGGTATGGCTATTTGCCACCAGAAATCCATCCCAATCGTCAATTATACTCTTTAAAAGAGTATATCTGGTCACCCTAGTTTTACTCAATTTTACCACACATGTCTACATTACTGTAATTTTTCAAAACGTACATATTTTTGAGGAATTCCCCGATACTTCAAAAGAAATAATTTACTCTCTTGATTGCTCAACATCTTCGCAGTCTATTTCGTAAACTTTCATTTACAGTATTTGACACGTGTTGAACATTGAAAAAATCAAAAAAATATCGTTTCGTATGTTGACACTGTTCACAATACGAATTCAATTCAGCATTTTACCCTCATCAGATATTTGACCAATAGACCAATAATGTAATGTGGTCTCTTTTATTTCACTCTGTTTTTTAAATATACGCACGTTTTTTTGTAATTATATCATCTACACTATTGTAACTTTAAAGATAACAGTATTTTCTACGGTGTTTCAACAGATTATGGAACCAGTTTTGAGCTTTCCAAAAATATTAAGGAGTGTATTAAAAATTGTATATATTACAATCAGTAATAAAGTTTGAGGTTATGTCTGAGCTTATAAAATTTTCAATTTCCAAATTAAACAATTGAAATTATCATCTATGGAAGTATAAAATGGATCTATTACTCATTAAGTATACACGACAACAGTAAGTATACAAGAAACAGATCTGAATTCAGTTACTGATGAGTGGAAAAGACGTGATGGTCAAGCAAGCGCTTTGATTGGTTTATCAACTGACGATAATCAGTTGAACATTTTGAAGGTGAAAACGGTAAAAGAGACTAGTTGCATTAAGTAATGAGGATAAGTTATCAGCAAATTGGATTGTCGGTAGGTTATTAAGTAGTATCAATTCGAAAAACGATACTCTAATCACGGTGTTGGAAACAAGGGCGGAAAAAAAAATTTGACATTAGATTTGATTGGTTCAGTCAAAGTTATTGGAGGCATATAACCGTCAGTTCAAAGGTGGTTGAAACGAAAGTAATATTGCACTAAAGCTTTCGAAAATTATTCGAAAAAATGTCAGTGTTGTTAAAATTAAATGTTTTTTCTGTCATCGAAGGCAAATTGTACAAAATATCTTTCTTGGAAGTCGGAGAAGGAAAATCTAACAGCCAATACAGTTGTCAGCAAGAATGAGGATTGCTTCACTAATACGTCGAGTTCATATAACAGATTGTTAATTCCAGTGCAATTTAACACATGGTTAACAATAGAGGACATTAATGAAAATAATCAGCCGATTGTAACAACAGTAAATAACCAGGTTGAATTTGAAAGAGGGAGTAGTGTATGTTTATGTTGATAATAATGCATTCTGCAGTAATGTGAAGAGATTATCCAAAATATAAACGCAGTTGATGAATTTGGTATGATGGAGTTAAGGTAAGAACATTTGAATATACTAGATGATTCCGAAGAGCAATATTTTAAGCATGAATGAAGAACTATAGAAACATCAAGGAAATACAATACATGGGAGTGCTTAAACTACCTAAAGGCATAAAACCTATCAGTTTCACAGTAACATGGGGGAAATAATAAAAAAACGTTTGCTCTTGTTGTCAGGCTCCCTAATACACTAAAGATACTTTAATCACTGGCAGGTAAAACAAATATGAAAGTAAAACATTGTGACGTTGAAACTACAGGGTTTTGAAATTGGTGATGGAAATTTGGTATGTCGACTGCAAAAGGCAATATATGGATGAAACATTCTGCAAGAAGTTGGAACCAAGCCATTCATTCAGTTTTAATTGGAGATGGTTAGGCTCAGGGTAAAGCAGTTAATGTTTATATTTTAAGTATAACGGAACTACAACCGTTTATTTTCTTACATATGTTGTCGATGTTGTGATTGCAATTCAGGATGATAATATAATTTACAACGCCATGCAGCTTCCAAAAGAAAATTTTGATATACACGATATGAGAAAATTTGATTGGGTCTGGATAGGAAAAATTGTTTGGGTCTGACAAAGACGAGAATGCGAATTTTATATTATGTAATCAGCCTTTTTCAACAAAGTAATGCGGAAAGGAGGTTTACAAGATCTCTGATTTTGTGGATTGATAAATGCATCCACTGCTAATCCATTCAAAAAATCACCATTACACTGTTCATTCGTTCCAAGCTACCTAAGTATTATTTTGAGGCTATTCTGTAGCAAGAACTAGTACTGCTTGTTATACATCTGCTTTCTTGCCTCTTATCACCAGGGTTCTTTGTAGTCAACCCCTTAAACTATACCACTGTTTGGAATCGTATTTCAAAGTTCTTTGTCGTAGACTCACCGTCATGTTATAATATTGGTTTTAAGATTTCTTTTTAGCTAGCGGTACTTGCGTCAAATTTAAATGCTAATTTGATATATGTTTGGTGTTGCGAAGAATTATTTACCCGTTGTGCTCAAACTCGTTCATTCAGCGTGTTAACTATTTTTTTTTAGTTATACTGGTGTTGCATACCTCTCCTTATCAAAGAGTTGTCTTAAGACGTCTGTTGCCCCAGATGCGTCGTCATTAAATAGGTTAGCCGATATATTACTAATAAGTATATGGATGGGTTTTGATAGCCACAAAAAAGGCAATTGACCTCAAAAAATGCTTTACTTGATAGCCGCCCTGGCGATGAATTTACGAATTGGACAATGCTTTAAACTGAGTCAAGTTGACAATTTATTTCTTTACAGGGCGCCAGAACACAAATCTCGACTTCAAAAGAGTGGCCAGTTATAAATCGTATTGTAAAATGAAACATCAACAATTTACATTCAATTTTACATATTTTATTAAATAAAATTAAAAAAAAACGTACAAAATCCACTGATACATAAAAATTACCTCACCAAATCAAACTTTACTTTTTCTTGTATGGATAACTTTTACTTCGATGGCGAGCCACAAACGCTTTTACATCAAATTTCCGTTTACATCCATCATAGTTCATGAAACGTATTTTACCAAATATGGGGCGCTCACCCCACCCTTGATCGTGTATTCCGCCAATCGACCACATACAACCCACATATCCATTAGGATCCCTTCCATCTAAACTATATCGATCGTTTAAGTAAATAGCAAATTTTAATGCTTCTTCGGGACTTGTAGTCCATTCGAGTATTTTTTTCGCCCAGTACATCCGCAAAAATCCATGCATTTTTCCTGCATCACACAACTGAATTTGAGCTGCATTCCATAAATCATCGTGCGTTAATGATTTTTCAAACTCTTCCAAAGTATACAAATATGCCCGTTTATCCTTTTTATGATCGTTTAAAGTGGTTGCGGCCCAATTTGACAATCCTTTAAGACTATCATAGTGTTCGTTGTAGTAACAGAAGTTATCAGCTAATTCACGTCGAACGATAGCCTCTTCGCAAAATCCTGCAACACTTTCAGGATATTTCGATTTTAATTTTTGGGCGGTAATTATGCAACGCTGGACTGAGATTTGGCCAAAATGAAACCATGGCGAAAGATTCGACGAGGCATCGCATAACGGATCATTACGTTTTGTGCTGTAAATTTTAAGGCGTTTTTCACAAAATTCTTCAAGTACTTTAACAGCAGCTGTATATCCAGGTTGGGCCCATTTCACTTCATCAATTGTACGATCAACCTCGAGCGAGTCAAGCAATTTGGACCAGTCGATTTTTTTCGATTTTATATCTCCCTCGTAAGGATGTGTTATAACAGGGGGGAATTGTGTAAGGTATGTGCTTAAATTATTGTTGATTTTATTCCGAATGGTTCGTGCGGCATACTCCTGTTTATCCGACGCTACCCAAACGGGTACTATATTATGCGCATCTACCTGACATAGTGGTACATCTTTTGGAAGATTCTTCTTAACTGATTCGACCCAAGATCTTGGTACACGCAACGGGCTAAAGTCGCAAACTACACCACCGATTGAATTTTCCTTTACAAACTTTGGTACTTGTGTGCCCGCATCTCCAGTTAGCATATGAAAATGTACATCTAAATTACTACACTCTTTTTGGACCTCTTCTATACCGGCCAACATAAATTTAAAATGACGTATTGTGGCATCTAAAAATTTAGGTACAAGACAAAAACATACGTAGAGTGGAATCTTATTCTTCATTGCTAATTTTTGTGCAAATAAAAATGCCCAGTTATCTTGTACACGACAATCCCGCGACATCCAGTACAAAATCCCGCGTGATTTTTCCATAACATCTTGGGTTTTGGTTAATATTCGTACTCGTTTTTTATTAAACTTAAAATCTATTACTGATTCAGCTGTCTTTAATCGTTCTTCATGTAAACCATCGATGAATCCATTGCTACTGGCCGATGATACATT